>SJXQ01011564.1:8773-132391 GCA_006408695.1 Aepyceros melampus | reverse complement strand
GTCATACCTGGATTGTCTAGTGGTTTTTCCTACTTTCTTCAATTTAAGTCTGAATTTGGCAATAAGGGGCTCATGATCTGAGCCACAGTCAGCTCCTGGTCTTGTTTTTGCTGACTGTAGAGAGTTTCTCCATCTTTGGCTGCAAAAAATATAATCAGTCTGATTTTGGTGTTGACCATCTGATAATGTCCATGTGTAGAGTCTTCTCCTGTGTTGTTCGAAGAGGGTGTTTGCTATGACCAGTGCATTTTCTTGGCCAAACTCTATTACCCTTTGCCCTGCTTCATTCTGTACTCTAAGGCCAAATGTGCCTGTTACTCCAGGTGTTTCTTGACTTCCTACTTTTGCATTGCAGTCCCCTATAATGAAAAGGACATCTTTTGGGGGTGTAAGGTCTTGTAGGTCTTCATAGAACCATTCAACTTCAGCTTCTTCAGCATTACTGGTCGGGGCATAGACTTGGATTACTGTGATATTGAATGGTTTGCCTTGGAAACGAACAGAGATCATTCTGTCGTTTTTGAGATTGCATTCAAGTACTGCATTTCAGACTCTTCTGTTGACCATGATGGCTACTCCATTTCTTCTAAGGGATTCCTGCCCACAGTAGTAGATATAATGGTCATCTGAGTTAAATTCACCCATTCTAGTCCATCTTAGTTCGCTGGTTCCTAGAATGTCGACATTCACTCTTGCCATCTCTTGTTTGACCACTTCCAATTTGCTTGATTCATGGACCTAACATTCCAGGTTCCTATGCAATATTGCTTTTTACAGCATTGAACCTTGCTTCTATCACCAGTCACATCCACAACTGGGTATTGTTTTTGCTTTGGCTCCATCCCTTCATTCTTTCTGGAGTTATTTCTCCACTGATCTCCAGTAGCATATTGGTCATCTACCGACCTTGGGAGTTCTTCCATATAAAGTCTCTTTGCCTGCCTCCCCCCAGGAAAAAAGACTGGCCTCATATCAAATTACCATAGTTGCAATTTGTGTCTCTTCTTTCTTTTTCCTTTTCGACCTCCTTTTTTCCTTCCTTTTTTAGGTATAATTTACCCTATTCAGTTCAGTTCAGTCGCTCAGTCGTGTCCGACTCTTTGCGATCCCATGAATCGCAGCATGCCAGGCCTCCCTGTCCATCACCAATTCCCAAAGTTCACTCAAACTCACATCCATCGAGTCGGTTATGCCATCCAGCCATCTCATCCTCTGTCATCCCCTTCTCCTCCTGTCCCCAATCCCTCCCAGCATCAGAGTCTTTTCCAATGAGTCAACTCTTTGCATGAGGTGGCCAAAGTATTGGAGTTTCAGCCTCAGCATCAGTCCTTTCAATGAACACCCAGGACTGATCTCGTTTAGAATGAACTGGTTGGATCTCCTTGCAGTCCAAGGGACTCTCAAGAGTCTTCTCCAACACCACAGTTCAAAAGCATCAATTCTTTGGTGCTCAGCTTTCTTCATAATCCAACTCTCACATCCATACATGACCACTGGAAAAACAATAGCCTTGACTAGATGGGCCTTTGTTGGCAAAGTAATATCTCTGCTTTTGAATATGCTATCTAGGTTGATCATAACTTTCCATTAGTTTAATTTCTGATGTACTTCATTATTCATTGTTCTTACATGCTTCAAAAAGATCATTTCAATGAGTCTGCTTAATCTGTCACTATATACCGTTACACTTTTCTTGTGATGAGAACTTCTAAGATCTACTCATTTAGCACCTTTCAAATATGCAATCAGTGTTATAAACTCTAGGTACCATATCATACATTATATCCCTAGGAGTTATTTTATAATTAGAAGTTTGTAATATTTGACACAGTTAAGCCATTTCACACACACTCTACCCTCCACCTCTGGCAAACACCAATATGTTCTCTTTACATGTGATCTCTTGATTTGGGGTTTTGGTGGAGATGGTGGTGGTGGTCTTTAAATCCATATGTAAGGAAATTAAGGATCATACAGGATTTACCTTTCTCGATCTGAACTAACTCACTTACATAATGCCCTCAATGTCCATCCATGTTGTCCAAATGGCAATATTTCATTTTTTTATAGCTGAATAATATTCCATTGTGTGTATATACCATGTTTTCTTTACTTGTTCATCCATTGATGGACATATAGGTTGTTTCCATATATTAGCTATATAGTGAACAGGGGGGTAAATATGTTTGGGGGATGTTATTTTTTATTTTCATAAATACCCAGAAGTGGAACTACTAGATCATATGGTAGTTCTATTTGCAATTTTTTAAGGAATTCTCTACTGTGTTCCATAGTGGCTGCACTAATTTACATTTCACAGTACACAAGGATTCCCTTTTCTTTACATCCGTGCCAACAGTTGTCTTTTTGATAACAGTCATTCTGACGGGTATGAGGTGTCTCATTGTGATTTTGATTTTCATTTCCCTGATAATTAGTGATGTTCAGCATCTTTTCATGTACCTGTTGGCTATTTGTATCTCTTTTTTTTTTGCCCTCATTCTTATCTCTTTCTGGGAAAATGTCTATTAAGATCCTCTGCCATTTTTTCAGGTTTTTTTTTTTTTTTGCTGTTGAGTTTTATAAGTTCTTTATATATTTTGAACATTGATGCCTTATCAGCTGTGTAATTTGCAAATATTTTATTCAGTAAGTTGTCTTTTTATTTTATTTGATGGTTTCCTTTGCTGTGCAGAGCTTCTAACTCTGTTTCTCTGGAGAAGGAAATGGCACCCACTCCAGTATTCTTGCCTGGAAAATCCCATGGAGGAGGAGCCTGGTAGGCTTCAGTCCGTGGGGTCGAAAAGAGTCGGACATGACTGAGCAACTTCATCTCACCTCACCTTTGCTGTGCAGAAGCTTTTTAGTTTGATGTAGCTGACTCATGTATTTTTTATTTTATTGGTTTGCTTTTGGTGTCAAAAAACATTGCCAAGACCATTGTCAAGGAGATCTCAGCCTAGAAGCTTGGTTTCAGGTCTTATATTCAAGTCTTTAATCCATTTTGAGTTGGTTTCTGTGTGTAACATAAGACAGTGGTGCAGTTTTGTTTTGTTTTGTTTTGCATAAAGCTGTCCATTCTTCACAATACCCATGATTGAACTGATTATTCTTTCCCCCATTGTATATTCCTGTATATTCTTGGCTCCTGTGTTATAAATCAATTGATCATATATGTGTAGATTGATTTCAGGGCCCTATTCTGTCCCACTAATCTACATGTTTATTTTTGTGACAGCCACTGTTTTATTATATAGTATAATTTGAAATGAGGTAATGTGATGCTCCAGTTTTGTTCTTCTTGCTCAAGTTTGCTTTGACAAGTTGGGATCTTGTATGATTCCATACAAATTTTAGGATTATTTATTTATGTGGAAAATGTCATTGGAATTTTTATAGGAATTGCATTTAATCTGTAGATGACTTTGGTTAGTAGGGACATTTTGACAAATTTAATTATTCCAGTCCATTACAATGAAATATCTCAATTTATATGTAGCTTCAATTTCATTCATCAATGTCCTATGATTTTTCAGTACACAGATCTTTCACCTCTTTATTTAAATTTATTTCTGGATATTTTATTTCATTCTTGATGCAGTGGTAAATTGATTTGTTAATTTCTCTTTCTGCTAGTTCATTGTTACTGTGTAGAAATGCAAAAGATTTTTGTATATTGATTTTGTATCTTGCAATTTTATTGTGTTTATTAGTTTTTAACAGTCTCTTGGTAAAGTCTTTAAGGTTTTCTATATATAATATTATCTGCACCTAGTGACAGTTTAATTCTCATTTTAAATTTGGTTAGCTTTTATTTATTTCTCTTGCCTAACTGTCCCAGCTAGGATTTCCAGTACTACATTGAATAAAAGTAGCAAGAGTGAGTAGCCTTTTCTTGTTCTTGGTCTTAGAGGAAAACCTTCCAACTTTTCACCATTGAGTATGATGTTAGCTGAAAAGCTTCATCTTTTCAAAGAACCAGCTCTTAGTTTCATTCACTTTTTATTATCTTTTTAATCTCTTTTTCATTTATTTCCACTGTGATCTTTGTTATTTCCTTTCTTCTATAACTTTTGGGTTTCATTTGTTCTACTCTTTCTAGTTCCTGGAGGATTAAAGTTCAGCTGTTTGAGATATTTGTTGGGTTTTGATATAAGCATTTATCACTATGGCCCTTATTATGTTGAGATATGTTCCCGCTATACCCACTTTGTTGGGAGTTTTTATAATTAATGGATGTTGAATTTTGTCAAACACTTTTTCCACATCTATTCAGATGATCATATGTTACCCTTCCTTTTGTTAATGTGGTATGTCACCTTGATTGATTTGCAGATGTTGAACTGAACTGAATCTTGGTTTATGATCCTTTTATTTTGTTGTTGCATTTGGTTTACTGACATTTTGTTGAGGTTTTTTCATCTATAATTATCAGAAATATTGGCCTGTGATTTCCTTGTGGCATCCTTGTCTGATTTTGTTATTTGGGGGTAATGCTGGCCTCAAAATTAGTTCAGATATTTCTTCCTTTCCTGTCTTTTAGAATAGTGTGAGAGAACCAGTGTTAAATCTTTTTAGATGTTTTATAGAATTCACTAGTAAATCTGGTCCTAGGCTTTTATTTGTTGGGAGGTTTTTTCATTACTGATTCAATCACCTTACTAGTAATTGGACTGTTCAGATTTTCTTTTTTTCATAATTCAAGTCTTGGTAGGTTGTATGTTTCTAGGAGTTTATCCATTTTCTTCTAGGTTGTCAAGTTTGTTGGTGTGTAATTGTTCATAGTAGCCTCCTGTAATCATGTGTTTCAGTCTATCACTATTAATATTTTCTCTTTCACTTATGGTTTTATTTGACTTCTCTCTTTTGGGGAGTATAACTGCAGGTTTATCAATTTTGTTCATCTTTTCAAAGGACCAGCTCTTAGATCCATTGACTTTTTATTGTCTTTTTAACCTTTTTTTTTTTTTCATTTAGTTCCACTCTGATCTTTGTTGTTTCCTTCCTTCTAATACTTTTGGGTTTCATTTGTTCTGCTGCTGCTGCTACTAAGTTGCATCAGTTGTGTCCAACTCTGTGCAACCCCATAGACAGCAACCTACCAGGCTCCGTCATCCCTGGGATTCTCCAGGCAAGAACATTGGAGTCGGTTGCCATTTCCTTCTCCAATGCATGAAGGTGAAAAGTGAATGTGAACTCGCTCAGTCATGTCTGACTCTTCACAACCCCATCAACTGCAGCCTACTAGGTTCCTACGTCCACTCTCTCTAGTTGCTGGAGGATTAAAATTCAGTTATTTATTTGAGATATTTCTTGGGTTTTGATATAAGCATTTATCACTATGAATTTTCCCCTTAGAACAGCTTTCACTACATCCTGTAAGTTTTGGTATGTTGTATTTTGATTTTCATTTATCTCAAGGTATTTTTTGCTTTCTTTTATTTCTTTGACACGTTGGTTGTTCAATATCATGTTGTTTAATTGCTACATATTTGAGAATTTCCCAGGTTTCATTTTGCAATTCTAGTTTTATACAACTGTCAAAAGATGCTTGATATAATTTGAACTTTCTTGAATTTATTGATGTGTTTTATAGCATAATGTATGATCTATATTGAAGAAACTTTCATGTCATTTGTGAAGAGTGTGTATTTTGTTGCTTTTTGATGGAATGTTTTATATGTATCAATTAAGTTCATCTGACCTAACATGTCATTTAAGATATGTTTCCTCACTGATTTTCTATCTGAATGATGTATTCATTGATGAAAGTGTGGTAGTTAAATATCTTACTATTATTGTATTGCTACCTATTTGTCCATTTAAGTCTGGTATATTTGTTTTATATATTGAGGTGCATAAATATTTACAAATGATACATCCTCATGTTGATCTCTATATCATTCTGTAATGCCTTTCTTTCCCTCTTATTACAGTCTTTATTATAAAGTCTTTTGTCTGACACAAGTATTGCTAACCCAGCTTTCTTTTTGTTTCCATTTGCATGAAATCATTTTCCATTCCTTCACTTTCAGTCTGCGCATGTCTTTACAGTCAGTGAATTTTTGTATGCATCATATAGCTATATCATTTCTTATCCATTTAGCCAGTTTGTGTCCTTTGATTGGAGAATTTAGTCCATTTACATTTAAAGTAATTATTGATAGTTGTGTATTTACTGCCATTTTTTAAATTGTTTTCTGATTGTTGTTGTAGTTCTGTTTCTTTCTTCTTCTGATGTTCTCTTTATGGTGTGATGACTTTCATGGGAATGCTTAGATTTCTTTATCTTTTGTGTATCTTTTATAGGTTATTGCTTTTTGGTTACCATGGGCCTTACATAAAAAATTATATTAAGAACAATCTATTTTAACTTAAGTTTGCCTTCTAAAGATCTACATTCTTGCTCTCTCCTGTCATTTTTTGTTGTCACATTTTACATCTTTTATATATGTATTAATTAATTAGTTATTTGTTACTACTTTTATATTTTAACTTTCATATTTCATAAATAATTCACCATCTTTACTATATATTTGTCATTACCAGTGATATATATACTTTCATATGTTTTCTTGTTACTAATTAGCCCCATTTTTTTCAGTTTTAAAAAAGTACTTTTCTTTTATTTCTTGTCAGGCCAGTTTAGTGGCAATAAACTCTGTTAGCTTTGCTTGTCTGGAAAACTCTTTAGCTCTTCTTCAGTTCTTGATGAAAACAATGCCTGGTAGACTACTCTGGCCTAGAAGTTTTCTTTCCACACTTTAAATACACCATGCTGCTCCCTTCTGGTCTACAATTTTTCTGCTGAAAAATCAGCTCATCAACTTACAGGGATTTCCTTGTATGCAGCTAGTTCCGCCCCCCCACCCCCCCAACCTTGCTGCTTTTAAGATTGTCTTCTTGTCTTTAGCTTTTTACACTTCAATATGTGTTCCTGTGGATCTCTTTGGGTTACTCTGTTTTGGAATTCTCTGGGCTCCCTAGATCCAGATGTCTGTTTCTTTCACTATGTTAGGAATGTTTTCAGCCATTATTTCAATTAAGTTTTCTGCTTCTGCCTCTTTCTCTATCTCTCCTCCTTTTCAGACCCCAGTAATGCAAATGTTGGTCTGTTTGATACTGTTCCATAAGTCTTTTAAGCAGTCTTCACTTTAGTTTTCTTTTTGTTTTGTTTTTGCTTCTCTGACTGTATGAATTCCACTGCCATGTCTTTGAGTTCACTGATCCTTTCTTTGTTTCATATAGTCTGCTGTTGAACTCCTCTAACGTATTTCATTCCATTATTGTATTCTTCAACTCTGTAACTTCTGTTTAGTACTTTTAAAAAATATTTTCTGTCTTTGTTGAAGTTCTCACTGTATTCATTGTTTCTTCTTCTGAGTTTGGTGAGCATTTTTATGACCTTTATTTTGAACTCTTTATCAGGTAAATCATTCTCTCCATTTCATTAAGGATTTTTTTCTGAGATTTTTTTTTTCCATTGTTCCTTAGTTTGGAACATATTTCTCTCTTTCTTCATTGTGCTTGACTCCATATGTTAGCTTCTATGCATTAGATAAAACAAACACCTCTCCCAATCTTGAAGTAGTGGCTTCACATAGGACATGAACATTATGGTTCAACTCTGCCCTAGCTCTTGGTTGTCTCTCAAACTTCTGTACTTGTCCAAGCATCCTATTTAAGTTTGATGGTTCCCAGTAATTAAGAGTATGTGAAGACTTTCAGTGCCCTAAAGGAAAGATCTCAGGCAGCAGCTAGATTCAGGCTGATTAAAAGCTAGCCATGGAATTTTCCAGGCAAGAGTACTGGAGTGGGTTGCCATGTCCTTCTCCAGGGAATCTTCCCAACCCAGGGATCAAACCCAGGTCTCCCGCATGCAGGCAGACACTTTACCGTCTTACCGTCTGAGCCACCAGGAAAGTGGGAGACTCTCATCAGTAGCTCTTAAATTATGCAAATGTATAAAGTCTTGCTGCTGCTGCTGCTGCTAAGTCGCTTCAGTCGTGTCCGACTCTGACCCCATAGACAGTAGCCTACCAGGCTCCCCCGTCCCTGGGATTCTCCAGGCAAGAACACTGGAGTGGGTTGCCATTTCCTTCTCCAATGCATGAAAGTGAGAAGTAAAAGTGAAGTCGCTCAGTCGTGTCCGACTCTTAGCGACCCCATGGACTGCAGCCTAGCAGGCTCCTCCACCCGTGGGATTTTCCAGGCAAGAATACTGGAGTGGGGTGCCATTGCCTTCTCCAGTATAAAGTCTTATGGCACCACAAATATAAGTCCCACTTGGCATCGGAACTAGTAATTGGGAGGTATCCCTGGGCAACAGTCAAAAAAAATCAGGGGTGCTAAATAACTATATAAACTCCTTTCTGGGAGGTGCTGGCAGACTGAAGCAAGACAAAGTGAGAGTGAAAGGATGGCATCCATCACCTTGTGTTCCCTGAAAGCACCTCCATAGCGCCCTAAATGTGAAGCCAGTGCTCCAGCACACACAAGTAGATGTTTTTCACAGAAAGACTGGTGGGTTTATATTTCACTCTGCTGTTTGCATAGTGCTCTGGTTTGGTAGCTTACAATGAATTGTCTCTCCAGCTGTCACATTCTCATGGTACCTAGGAATGCAAGGCCCCCTGGCCACCAGAACCAGGTGATCAGGTGTCCCCTGGGTGGCAGCCACTAAAACCAGGGCTCCAGATACAAAACCCAGGGCACCAGACATACATAAAAAGATCCTGGGGCTCTGGACTACAGCAGAAAGATAGTATGAAGAAGTACCCACCCTTTGAGGCCTCTGGAAAGGATTACCCTTAGATCTGTGCTTAATTAAGAATTTCTATCCCTCTGACTGCAGCTGTGATGGTAAGCTAATAGGCTTCTTTAACAGACTGGGCTCTTGGTGTGTTGCCTCTTGCTTTGCCTTGGGAGTGGTAGCTCTTTAAGAATTATTTCTCCTTTGGTTACAGTCCTATGGAACCCATGAGTATAAGCCCTGGTGGCCACCAAAGCCAGACAATCCAGAGATGTCCCTGGAGGCAGCTACAGTAACCAAGGTGTCAGACAAGTTCATAAGCTCCTTCCTGAAAGATACAGCCAGAGCATGGCAGAGGGGAAGCTCAAAGATTGCATCCATTAGTCATCATTCCCTGAGAGCTCCTCTACTGACCTCTGGATGTGTGCCAAATCAGAAGCCTGCCCCTCAGGCCCAAGTTCCTGGTTAAGCAAATAGGCTTCTCACTGAAAGACTAGGAGTGTTTTCTGATCTTCTGTCTGCGCTATGTCCTGGACATGGTAGACTGCTAAGAACTGTCTCAAATTGTTATGGTCCCATGCTATGGTACCATAGGCCATGCTGGCTTCCTGAGCCAGGCAATCAAGTGGCATCCCCCAGGTGGCACAATAAAAACTGGAGCACCTGACATAAAAGCCAGGACACTGGTGAGATACTGGTGTTCTGTAAAGCAGTGGGAGAGTGGGAAACCGGTGCCCTCTGGCTGGAGTGAGCCACGAGGAAGTGAAAAGATGGTGCCTGCTAGTGTCTGTCCTTTCAGAGTAGCCATAGGCCCCTAGATGTGCATTAAATTAGATGCTTGTCCCTTAGGCCAAGGCTTAAAGGAGATTTGCCTCCTTAACAGAAAATCTGGCACCTTTATAGTGGATGCTTCTATAGTGGGCCCTGGTGCAGGTGAGACCAAACATACAAACCCTTTAAGAGCCTTTTCTTACTTCAATATAGCCTTTTCTCACTTGTATGTCTCATGGACTCCAGCCTCATTGTATTCAAAGCTAAATGTTTCAGGGAGAGTGCAGGTCAAGATGGCAGAAAAACTATGCTTATCTCCTCCTACAGACACACTAAAACTACTTTATATGGAACAGCTGTCTTTGAGAACAACCTAAAAAGTAGCAGAACAAATTTTCTTAACTCTAGATATAAATAAAAGGCCACATCAAGACAGATAGGAGAGGCAGAGACGGATTCCAACAGAACCTATGCTCCTGAGGCAATGCCACAAGCAGGAGGTATATCATAACCAAGGAGGTCCCCCTTGAGGAGCAAGAGGCTCAAGCCTCATGTCGGGTTCATAACCCATAGGTCTACTCAGGGAAGATGAGTCGATGAATCCCTACAATGTCTGGCTTTGAAAATCAGCTGGGCTTATGTCCAGGAGAGCCTAAGGACTATGGGGAAATAAAGCTCCGCTCTTGAAAAGCTCACACAAGCTCATTGACTCTGCATCCCAGCACAGAGACAGCAGCTTGAAAAGCACCTGGATCATACAAGAGGATACTTATTTTAGGGCATGTGCCATAAAGGGCAGGTTTCTGGTGGCTCTTCCTCCAGTGATAGAAGTGCTGTTGGGCATCCTTTTTGTTTTTACTCTCCTGTTCTGCTAGGTACCATTTCTGTCACTCTCCATCAATCTACTTAACACCTTGGACCCATCCCCAGCATTTCTCTGAGAACTCACACTGCCCAACCCACCAGCCTCAGCCAGTGCCTCCAAAATAGCACCCACCCTGCCCTACCTGGCAAGTAGTCCCAACCAGTACCAGTGCCCCTCAAAAATGGCTCCTGCTAGAGGGGACAAGCCTTGCACACTAATGTACCCACAGTAGCCATAGCCAGGCTTCATGGACAGACCGCCTGGGGGCTAGGCCTACCCACGAGGGTGTCAACAGCAGTTGTAGCCAAGCCACTCAGATAGCCATGTCAGGGACCAATGCCATCTACCAGTGCACACACAGCACTCGCAGCCCAACCACAACAAGAAGGCATATGCAGCACATACAGGGGACAACAGGAGGATCTCGCTCTGGTGCCTAGAGCGACCCACAGATACTTACATAGGGCTAGTCTTTCAAGAGTGAGAGATATAGCTGTAATATGTAGAAACAAATACAGAAAGGCAAAATGAGGAGACAAAGGAATAGCCTACAAATAGAAAACAAGACAAAACCAAAGGAAAAAAATAAAATGGAGATAAGCAATTAACCAGAAAAAAAGTTCAAATTAATAGTCTTAAAGTTGTTCACTGAACTCTGGAGAATGGATGAACTTGGTGAGAACTGCAACAACGAGATAGAAGATATAGAAAAGAACCAATCAGAACTGAAAAATAGATTAACAGAAATGAAAAATATATCAGAGGGAATCAACAGCAGACTAGAAGATGCAGAAGAATGGATCAGCAATCTGAGACAGGGTAGTGGATATCACCCAGTCAAAACAGAAAAAGATAAAATAATAATTTTTAAAATGAAGATAGCTTGGAACTTCATGGTAGTCCAGTGGTTCAAACTCCATGCTTACACTGCAGGGGGCACAGGGAAACAGTGGAAACAGTGTCAGACTTTATTTTTTGGGGCTCCAAAATCACTGCAGATGGTGACTGCAGCCATGAAATTAAAAGACATTTACTCCTTGGAAGAAAAGTTGTGACCAACCAAGACAGCATATTCAAAAGCAGAGACATTACTTTGCCAACAAAGGTCTGTCTAGTCAAGGCTATCGTTTTTCCAGTAGTCGTGTATGGATGTGAGAGTTGGACTGTGAAGAAAGCTGAGCGCCAAAGAATTAATGCTTTTGAACTGTGGTGTTGAAGACTCTTGAGAGTCCCTTGGACTGCAGAGATCCAACCAGTCCATTCTAAAGGAGATCAGCCCTGGGTGTTCTTTGGAAGGAATGATGCTAAAGCTGAAATTCCAGTACTTTGGCCACCTCATGTGAAGAGTTGACTCGTTGGAAAAGACTCTGATGCTGGGAGGGATTGGGGACAGGAGGAGAAGGGGACGACAGAGGATGAGATGGCTGGATGGCATCACTGACTTGATGAACATGAGTCTGAGTGAGCTCTGGGAGTTGGTGATGGACATGGAGGCCTGGTGTGCTGCAATTCATGGGGTCGCAAAGAGTCAGACACAACTGAGTGAACTGAACTGAAGGGAAGTTGTGCATGCCGCATATGTGGGCAAAATATAATTTTAAAAAATAAAGTAATAGGATAGTTTAAGGGACCTGTGAGACAACATCAAGTGTATTAACATTCACAGGGGTCCAGAAGGAGAAGAAAGAGGGAAATTTTTCTTCAAAACATATTTGAAGAAAAATGACTGAAAACTTTCCTAACCTGGTTAGCAAAACAGACATCCAAGTCCAGGATGCACAGAGTCCCAAATAAGATGAACCCAAGAAGTGGTAAAGGAATTTCTTTAAACCGAAAAGACAAGGCGGTAACTAGAAACATGAAAATCATGAAAAAAAAAATATCACTGGTAAGGGCAAACATATACTAAAGGTCAGTCACCTACAAAGCTAATATGAAGGTTAAAAGACAAAAGTAGTAAAATCACCTATAATATGAAACAAATATTGAAATTGAAGTCTCTCAGTCGTATCCAACTCTTTGTGACCCCACGGACTGTAGACCAGCAGGCTCCTCCATCCATGGAATTTTCCAGGCAAGAATAGACGATACACAAAAAGATGCAAAATATGTCAGAAACATAAAATATGGGGGCGGGGCGGGGGTAAGTAGCTTTTAGAATGTGCTGACTTAAATGACCATCCATTTAAATAGACTGTTGTTTACATAGATTGTTGTATATGAACCTTATAGTAACCATAAACCTAAAACCTATAATATACACACACAAAAAAATAAAGAGGAATACAAACAACACACTAAAGAAAGTCATCAAATCACAAAGAAAACAAGAAAAGAAGAAATGAACAGAGGAACTACAAAACAATTAACAAAATGGTAATAAGTACATACCTATCAATAACTACTTTAAATGTAAATGGACTAAATGCTGCAATCAAAAGACTAATGGTGGCTGAATGGATTAAAGCAACAAGACCCATTTATATGCTGCATACCCAGGCTTCAGATCTAAAGATATACACAGAATGAAAGTGAAAGCATAGAAAAAGATATTTCATGCAAATGCAAATGAAAAGAAACTTGTAGTAGCAATACTAATACAGGCAAAACAGACCTGAAAGCAAAGAAGTTACAATTGACACAACAGAAATACAAAGGATCATAAGAAATTACTACAAACAATTATTTGCCAAGAAAATGAACAGCCTAGAAGAAATGGGTAGTTCCCAGAAAGATGCAACTTTCCAAAAGTGAATCAGGAAAAATAGAAAATCTGAACAGACAGATGACCAATAATGAAAAAGAATTAGAAATTTTAAAAAGCCTCCCAACAAACAAGCCCAGGACCAGACAACAGGTAAATTCAACAAACTTAAGGAAGAGTTAATACCTATCCTTCTCAAACTATTCCAAAAAAATTGAAGAGGAAGGAACTATTCTAAATTTATTCTCTGAAGCCAGCATTATGCTGATATCAAAACCAGATAAAGACACTACAAAAAAATTACAGGCCAGTATCCCAGATGAACATAACTGTAAAAATTCTAAACAACATATTAGACGGATATCAACAGTATAGTAAAAGAACTATTCACCATTATCAAGTATATTCCACAGATGCAAGGATGGTTCTATATACACAAATAAATCAACATGATATATTACATTAACAAAGTAAAGAATAAAAACCACATGATCATTTGAATCAATGCAGAAGAAGTGTTAATATCCATTTTTTATAAAAACTCTCAATAAAGTGGGTATAGAGGAAACATGTATCAACATAATAGCTGTGCATGACAAACCAGTGGCTCAGAAAATACTTAAACAATGAAACACCAAATGTTTTTCTTTTAAGATCAGGAACAAGGAAAAGTATCTACTATTGTCATTTTATTCAAAATAGTATTAGCAGTCTTAGTGACAGCAGTCACACAAGAAAGAGAAATAAAAGGCAACCACATTGTAAAGGAAATAGTAAAACTGTCCCTATTTGCAGATGACATGATAATATCTATAGAAAACCCTAAAAACTCCACCCAAAAAAAACTACTGAAACTAATCTATGAATTCAGTAAAACTTCAGGATACAAAATCAATATATAGAAATCAATTGCATTTCATACACCAATAATGAACTAGAAGAAACAGAAATTAAGACAATCATATTTACAATTGCAGCCAAAAGAATAATAATAAAATCTGCCAAGAAAGTAAAAGACCTATACTCTGAAATCCATTAAACATTAATGAAAGAACTAATGTTGTTAAAATGTCCATACTACTGAAAGCAATCTACAGATTCAATGAAATCTCTTATCAAAGTAACAATAGCATTTTTTACAGAATTGAAACACAGCATCCTAAAGAATATTCTAGAACATGAAAGACTGTGAAAACCAAAGCAATTTAAGAGGAACAAAGCCAGAGGTGTCAAACTGTGCTTGACAGTTTTCAAGCTGTGCTTGCTACAAAGCTATAGGAATCAAAACAGTATGGTCATGGCACAAAAATAGACACATAGATCAATGGAGAATAGAGAGCTCAGAAATAAAGTCCCTCTTACATGGTCAATTAATGTACCACCATTCACTGGAATGGGCGAATTTAACTCAGATGACCATTATATCTACTACTGTGGGCAAGAATCTCTTAGAAGAAATGGAGTAGCCCTCAGAGTCAACAGAAGACTCCGAAATGCAGTTCTTGGGTGCAGTCTCAAAAATGACAAAATGATCTGTTTATTTCCAAGGCAAACCATTCAACATCACAGTAATCCAAGTCTATGCCCCAACAAGTAATGCTTAAAGAGCTGAAGTTGAACAGTTCTATGAAGACCTACAAGACCTTCTAGAACCAACACTCAAAAAAGATGCCCTTTTCATTACAGGGGACTGGAATGCAAAAGTAGGAACTCAAGAGATACCTGGAGTAACAGGCACATTTGGCCTTGGAGTACAAAAAGCAGGGCAAAGGCTAACAGCGTTTTGCCAAGAGAATGCACTGGTCATAGCAAACACCCTCTTCCAACAAAACAAGAGGAGACTCTACACATGGACATCACCAGAAGGTCAATACTAAAATCGGATTGATTATATTCTTTGCAACCAAAGATGGAGAAGCTCTATACAGTCAGCAAAAACAGACCAGGGAGCTGACTGTGGCTCAGATTATGAACTCCTTATTGCCAAATTGAGACTTAAATTGAAGGAAATAGGGAAAACCACAAGACCATTCAGGTATGACCTAAATCAAATCCCTTATGATGATACAGTGGAAGTGACAAATAGATTCAAGGGGATTAAATCTGATAGAGTGCCTGAAGAACCATGGATGGAGGCTCATGACACTGTACAGGAGGCAGTGATCAAGACCATCCCCAAGAAAAAGTAATGCAAAAAGGCAAAATGGTTGTCTGGGGAGGCCTTACAAATAGCTGAGAAAAGAAGGTAAAGGCAAAGGAGAAAAGGAAAGATATACCCATTTGAATGCAGTGTTTCATGAATAGCAAGGAGAGATAAAGCCTTCTTCAGTGATCAATGCAAAGAAATAGAGGAAAATAATAGAATGAGAAAGACTAGAGATCTCTTCAAGAAAATTAGACCAAGGGAACATTTTATTCAAAGATGGGCACAATAAAGGACAGAAATGGTATGGATCTAAAAGAAGATATTAAGAAGAGGTGGCAAGAATACACAGAAGAACTGTACAAAAAAGATCTTCACAACCCAGATAATCACGATGGTGTGATCACTCACTACAGCCAGACATGCTGTAATGTGAAGTCAAGTGGGCCTTAAGAAGCATAACTAGGAGCAAAGCTAGTGGAGGTGATAGAATTCCAGTTGAGCTATTTCAAATCCAAAAGATGATGCTGTGAAAGTGCTGCTCTCAATATGCCAGCAAATCTGGAAAACTCAGCAGTGGCCACAGGACTGGAAAAGGTCAGTTGCCATTCCAATCTTAAAGAAAGGCAGTGGAAAAGAATATTCAAGCACATTTTCAAACAAAAACACAATGTTCAAGCACAATTGCATTCATCTCACACACTAGCAAGGGAATGCTCAAAATTCTCCAATCCAGGCTTCAACAGTATGTGAATGGTGAACTTCCAGATGTTCAAGCTGGATTTAGAAAAGGCAGAGGAACCAGAGATCAAACTGCCACATCCATTGGATCATCAAAAAAAAAAAAACAAGAGTTCTAGTAAAACATCTGCTTTATTGACTATACCAAAGCCTTTGATTATGTACATCACAACAGACTGTGGAAAATTCTTCAAGGGTGAATACCAGACCACCTGACCTGCCTCTTGAGAAATCTGTATGCAGGTCAGGAAGCAACAGTTAGAACTGGACATGGAACAACAGACTGGTTCCAAATCAGGAAAGTACATCATGGCTATATGTTGTCACCCTGCTTATTTAACTTCTATGCAGAGTACATCATGAGAAATGCTGGGCTGGATGAAGCACAAGCTGGAATCAAGATTACTGGGAGAAACATCAATAACCTCAGATACATCGATGACACTACCCTTACAGCAGAAAGTGAAGAAGAACTAAAGAGCCTCTTGATGAAAGAAGAGAGTGAAAAAGTTGGCTTAATACTCAACATTCAGAAAACTAAGATCATGGCATCTGGTCCCATCCTTTCATGGCAAATAGATGGAGAAACAATGAAAACAGTGACAGACTTTATTTTGGGGAGCTCCAAAATCATTGCAGATGGTGACTGAAGCCATGAAATGAAAAGACACTTGCTCAAAGCTCTTTGACTAACCTAGACAGCATATTAAAAAGCAGAGATATTACTTTGCCAACAATGGTCCGTCTAGTCAAGGCTATGGTTTTTCCAGTAGTCATGTATGGATGTGAGAGCTGGACTGTGAAGAAGGCTGAGTGCCGAAGAATTGATGCTTTTGAACTGTGGTGTTGGAGAAGACTCTTGAGAGTCCCTTGGACTGCAAGGAGATCCAGCCAGTCCATTCTGAAGGAGATCAACCCTGGCATTTCTTTGGAAGGAATGATGCTAAAGCTGAAGCTCAAGTACTTTGGCCACCTCATGCGAAGAGTTGACTCATTGGAAAAGACCCTGATGCTGGGAGGGATTGGGGGCAGGAGGAGAAGGGGACGACCGAGGATGAGATGGCTGGATGGCATCACGGACTCGATGGACGTGAGTCTGATGAACTCCGGGAGTTGGTGATGGACAGGGAGGCCTGGCATACTGCGATTCACGGGGTCGCAAAGAGTCGGACATGACTGAGCGACTGAACTGAACTGTTATCAAACAAACAACAAATGACAAGTGTTGGCCAGGATATGGAGAAAAGGGGACCCTTATGCTGGTGAGAATGTAAACCACTATGGAACAGTGTAGACGTTCCTCAAAAATTTTTAAATAGAACTGCTATATGATCCAGTAATTCCACGTCTGGGTATTTACCCAAAGAAAATAAAAATATTATTTTGAAAAGATATATGCTCTCCAACATTCACTGCAGCATTATTCACAATACCCAACATATGGAAGTAAACTAAGTATTCATCAATAGATAAGTGGATAAAGGTGATGTCACACACACACACACACACACACAATGGGATTTTACTTAGCCATAAAAAAATGAAAGCTTGACATTTGAAACAAGAATGGACCCTAAGGGTATTATGCTAAGTGAAATAGGTCTGACAGAGAAAGACAAATACTATATGATTTCATTTATATGTGGAATTTAAAAATCAAACTAAACAGAAACACCAGTAGAGAGAACACAGTAGAGGTCACCAGAGGGTAAATGGGTGGTTGGGTGAAATAGACGAAGGGAATTAAGAGGTACAAACTTCCAGGTATAAAATAAATAAGGCACAGGGATGTAATATAGAGAACATAGTCAATAGTACAGTAATAACTTTGGTAACAAATGGTTACTAGACTTATTGTGGTGATCAATTGATAATGTAGCCAAATGTCAAATCACTATGTTGTACACCTGAAATTAATATATTACATGTCAACTATACTTCAGTTTTTTAAAAGGAAGGAAAAAAGCTAGATTTGAGGGTAGTTATCTCAGTTGCAGGTCTTAAAAGTTGGATTCACAACATGGGATTCAAACTCTTTGCTCCTCAGGGTTTCAGGTTTCTCCTAATTGTGGGTCAGTTTGCTGGGGTTTACAGCAAGATTGTGTCTTAGCATCTCCTATCCCTGAATATGAGTTTTTTCTCATTTTTCCAATAATGTAGAAGTCACTCAGCTAGTTTTTAGGGTTTTTTTCAGAAGAAATTGGTCCATATGTAGCTATATAGGTGTGTCCATGGGAGAAGGCAAGTTCCTATTTGACCATCTTGAACCAGAACTCTGAAATCAGTCTCTTGAAGAGATATCTGAACTCCCTTGTTCATTACAGCATTATATGAAACCAAGCTAAATGTCTCTCACAGAATGGATAGATAAATAAAATATGGTACATGTATACACACACAATGGAATATTATTCAGCCTTCAAAAAGGAGGAAATCCTGTCATTTCCAACATGGATTAACCTGGAGGATATTATGCTAAGTGGAATAAGCCAGGCACAGGAAGTCAAATAGTACATGATCTCTTATATGGGAATCAAAAAAAAGTCAGACTTAATAGAAGCAGAAAGTAGAATGGTGGTTACCAGGGGCTGGGGGTGTGAGGGAAAAGAGATGCTGACCCAATGTAGAAAGTTGCAGTTATACAAGATGAATAAATCTAGAGATCTAATGTACAATATAATCACTATACATTTAATACAATATTGTTTTAAATGCTGAAAAGTCACTTAAGAGGGTAGATTTCAGGTCCTCTACATCCCTACTATCCTGCAAAATAGTAATATTGTGGGGAGATGCTATGTTAAGCAGCTTCACTATAGTAATTATTTCACTGTCTGTATCACATTATTTTGTTATATATTTTAAATACATACAATTTTTACTTTAAATGTTTTTTTTTTTTAATTTTTCAAATAAAATTAACCACAGTAAGATGGAGAAGGAAATGGCAACCCACTCTAGTATTCTTGCCTGGAGAATCCCTGGGACGGGGGAGCCTGGTGGGCTGCCGTCTATGGGGTTGCACAGAGTCGGACATGACTGAAGCGACTTAGCAGCAGCAGTAGCAACCACAGTAAGAAAGTAAAAAGAAACATAGGATTAATTTTACTTACATCTCTTATTTAATACCATATATCTAAAATATTTTCCAACATGTAATCAGTATAAAAGTATTGAGAAAATGTTTTACTGTTTTTTTCTTACAAAGTCTTCAAAATCTGTATTTGCACTTAAAGACATCCCAGGGATTTTCCTGTTGGTCCAGTGGCTAAGATTCTGCATTCCCAATGCAGGGGGATGGGGTTCAGTCCCTGGCCAGGGAACTAGATCCCACATGCTGCAACTAATATCTGGCACAGCCAAATAAATAAATAAATATTAACAGAAAACAAATTTTTTTAAAAAGACATCTCAAATTAGGTTATCTACATATGGCTAGTGATCACCATATTGGACCATGCTGATGTGAATAAGAAGAGTTCCAGAAAGGGAGTGGATAAGAGGAAAGAGAAGCAGAGAAGAAACAAAACAATTTTAAGAAAATGTTCAAGAACTTAAGAATACTAGTTTCCAAACTGAGGAGGCTCTGAGCCCAGCAAAAGTGAATTAGATCCAGACCAAGGCACTTCATCAGTTTTATTTTAAAACACCAGGAACTCAGAAACCTCTGTAGGCTTCAAAGGGGGAAAAAAAACCCAAACAGGTTGCAGTCAAAGGATCAATGGCTTTAGACTTCTCAACGACAGTGGATAAATGGAGGACAATGAGTCAGTGCCTTTAAAATTCAGAAGGAAAGAACCATCAAGCCATAATTCTATAAATACCAACCACATTAGGGGGTAGATAAAGGGTATTTTCAATGATCTAACATCTAAAAAATGTACCTGCTATGTTCCCTTGTTTAGGAAGATAATGAAGAATGTGTTATACCAAACAAGGAAGCAAGCCAAGAATGAGGAAAATGTGAGATATAAGAAACCGGAGAAAGGTGAAGGGAATCCCTAGGGTGAAACTGTAAATCAGGCCTAGAGATCAACCAGCCCAGATTGGAGTAGGTCAGAAGGAACTGAAAACGATTTCAAGGAAATGCAATTGTTAGAATACCCAATGGGGCTGATTATGGACATAGAAAACTGGCAGAAGCCTTTGAATTAGTTGAATTAGTACATGTACTATATCCCAAAACTAAACAAATAAAAGAGATAAAAGGAAAATGTAAAGTTATAAACTCTGAATGCTGAGTAATTTATGCTGAGGTTAGAAAGGGCATGTGGGTAAGGTGGAATGAGTAGCAAAAGAGCTGAAACCTCATCTTTCATAGTGCAAAATTAAATCACAGTCCTTAAATCAGAAATACAAGAAAGGAACAATGTAGACATCTTAACTGAAATGTAAAGATAAAAACCAAAATAAGCAAGTGTTGAAAATGCTTGGATCTGGGGAAGAGAAAATTTAAAAAGATGACCGCCATTTTTTCTAATAAATTTTGTACAACTATGTCTAAGTCTAAAGTATATCCATATATAACTTTTAAAAGAAACAAGCAGTAATAAATCTGAATGAATAGAAGAGCTTTAACAGGCCATTGCTAATGAGTATCCTTACCTCCTAGCATTGAGTACTGGTTCCGCTGTATGGATGTGGATGGGGATGGAGTGCTCTCCATGTATGAGCTGGAATACTTTTACGAGGAGCAGTGTGAACGGATGGAAGCCATGGGCATTGAGCCCTTGCCATTCCATGATTTGTTGTGCCAGATGCTTGACCTGGTAAAGCCAGCCAGTGATGGTAAGACTGAATAAAGAGCCAAGTTGCATTGTCCACCTACATAACAGAGTGGGGGTTGTAATCCTGGATTGTTCTAAATTATTTAACTTCCTAGTCTTCCATACAGGCTTTCCAAATACAGAAATATTTAAGTTTCTCCTTTATTGTTGGCATAGAACTAACAATTAATGGCAAATTCAGAAAGCAGATCAGTGGCAGCCAGTTGGGGAGGACTGCAGAGGGGAGGGGATTGAGACTGTTTGACTGGTACGGTTTCCTTTGGAGGTGAAGAAAATGCTCCAGAATGTGACAGTGGTGATGCTTGTGCAACATTGTGAATGTATGAAAAACCATTAGAATGGTTAAAATGGTGAACTTTATGTGAACTTTACCTCAAAAAACATCAAATTTTTATAATCAATAAGCATATGCATATATCCTTTTAAACTTCAGTAAAAGTTTTCTTTTTCACTTCGAAAGAAGCCTTTGAAATTTACCAGATTTGTTCTTATACAGGCAAAATAACTCTACGAGACCTGAAGAGATGCAGAATGGCTCACATCTTTTATGACACTTTCTTTAATCTGGAGAAATACTTAGACCATGAACAGAGAGATCCCTTTGCAGTCCAGAAGGTACCAATATAGTTTTAACTTCTGTTTGAGGGATGCAAATATCAGGGGTTCTATGCTTCAGATAAAAGTGGCCTCTGTCTGCAGGAATTTTGGTATTTAAAAAGGCTTACATTTAAAACATTCCATAACATACTGAAAAGAAAGAATAAAGGACTCAGAGCCCATCTCTTCTGACAGCTAATCTTCAAGTGTAGGTAATAACCTGCATCTGCCTTTCATTGAATGAACTGTGTGTTTTGTGTACTTCCATATACACAGAAACTGGTTACAGAAAATTTTGAAATAATTGTCTTTCTCACTTTCAAAACTACATCAATAGATACATCTCTGTTACAGAGTATACTGGGCTTGATTTAACGGTACCATTCAATTTCGGGATGGCATGGTAATGAAAACTAGATGCCCTCCAAGGTATACAACCTTCAGATAAATGTAACATTTTTTCAAGCAGTAATGATGACTGTACATGACATCAGTTTGAAGTCATTCTACAACTGAAGAGCCGTGAACTGCCTTCCCACACACAAAAACCTGTGGACTCTCAGAAAACCCACATCCAGGAAAAAAACAAACAAAAAGCAGAATATCACCACTTCTCCTTCTATTTCCCTGTTTAGAGAGTAAAAACTATATTGATGGAAAAGAACTGATTCAATACACTACAGGAAACTTCCTCAGTCTTTTATCTTCCATATGTTGCATAACTGTTTGACCTAAATGTTAATAGTTAAGAATACAAGGACCAGCTTCTAAAAACAAATACTCTGCACCAGAACTTGGAGCATATCAAGGTACATTATCACTAGCCAAAGTCACTATTATAGTTCATTGACTTTAAAATGTCCCATTATTTTATATACCTTTAAGCAAGAAAAAGCAATTAGAAATCTAAGATGCATAGCAATTTCAGATATGTTTAAAAGATGGGGTGAAGTTCTTCAAATGGATTACAGTAATTAACACATTGTGTAGTCAGTATTAAGGTACTTACGTTCTTCTAGCATTACTAACCTTACATCCTAGGGCAATGTTAACCCAATTTCATTATGGAAAAACATCATTTTATCTAGAACATATAAGATGCAGTCTGTATTGTAGAAGGAAAAGAAAATATATACTTTCTTCCCCCTTCATTTTTTTATTTGTATTACAAATTTTACTTTAAATTTTCCTTTTTAAATTATCAACATTTATCCAAGCTGGCTGTGAAGGAAGCAATAAAAATTCACTAGACAAAGGGATTGTATATTTCAGGTTAAGTTTAAGCCACTCAGTCGTGTCTGACTCTTTGTGACCCCATGGACTGTAGCCTCTGTCCATGGAAATCTCCAGGCAAGATTAGTGGAGCGGTATATGGCTGATTCAAGTTGAGGTTTGACAGAAAACAACAAAATTCTGTAAAGCAATTATCCTTCAATTAAAAAAAACAAAAACAAAAAAACACTGGAGTAGGTTGCCTTTCTCCAGAGGATTTTCCCAACCCAGAGGTCAAACCCAGGTTGCCTGCATTGCAGGCAGATTCATCACCATGTGAGCCACCAGGGAAGCCACATTTCAGGTGGGCATAACATGCAAACCACAGGTCACTCCAGGTCGCTGCTATGCCAAGTACAAGAGAAGGGGCTAGAGAAGTCTCTGATTACAAGGCTGAAGAATCTAGACCCAAACAGTCCAGCTAATGATGAGTACTTAATAATTCTGTGATTCAAGGTGTAGAAAATCAGTTTAGGAGTGTAACTTTAGTACCTCTTTTAACATATTTAGAGCTTCGCTGATAGCTCGGTTGGTAAAGAATCAGCCTGTAATGTAGGAAACCCCAATTTAATTCCTGGTTGGGAAGATCCACTGGAGAAGAGATAGGCTACCCACTCCAGTATTCTTGGACTTCCCTGGTGGCTCAGCTGGTAGAGTCCACCTGCAATGCGGGAGACCTGGGTTCAGTCCCTGGGTTGGGAAGATCCCCTGGAGAAGAGAAAGGCTACTCATTCTGTATTCTTGCCTGGAGAATTCCATGAACTGTATAGTCCATGGGGTCAAATAAAACATTTTTCACATAGGTTTTTTCAGGATGTAAAAATTTGTGATGACCTATCCAATTTTTGTTTTTGATTCTGTTTCCTGTGGCCATCCCCTTCCCAATCAGGATGTTGAGAATGACAGTCCTGAGCCCTCCGACTGGGACAGGTTTGCTACTGAAGAGTATGAGACCCTTGTAGCAGAGGAGTCTGCCCAAGCACAGTTCCAGGAAGGGTAAGTTTCCCTGTGTCTTTTTTAACAGGGGTAACCACGTTAGGATCACCTTTAAAAAGTCAAGCTAGTAGTCCTTTCCTATTTTTCTCATATCATAAAAATGAGTGATTTTAACCCAATTTTAATTGAGTGAATATTCCCCCAGCAGTCTTCTCTTCCCTTCACTGATTTTATGAAAAGTCTTCTCATGTGCCATTTCCTTTAATGAAGTTGTACCTTCCACTGAAAACGGAGATCACTGTGCAGTCATACTGCTTTGTTAGGGATGTTAGTAAACCCTATAAACAAAGGAGAACTGAAGCTCTTTTAAATAATAAAGACCATTATGATCATCAAAACCTTTATCAGACATGGTTTTGCGCTTTCAACTCTGAAATAGAAGTTAACTTCTACAAAGGGACCATGGTAAGAAATTAAACTATCCAAGACTTTTACTACTTAGAACATTTTAGTAACTATACTGTTGGCTGTTTTCATCTTCTAGTGATTTCTTTAGCAGTTCCTTTATAGTCACTGTTTCTGTAAGGCTCTCAATCCTTATTATTAATGTAATACATTTTTTGAATAGGCAGTATATTCATTTAATATTCAAATTAAAGAATGTAAATTTCCTGCTACTCAGTTCTCCCCAGAAGCAACCACTGTTATCACTTTATGTGCCTTTCCAAGGATGCTCCATCCTGTCCCCTCCCATTCTCACACGCTCTCTCTCTATACATGTGTGTATGTGTATAAAAGCAAATACACATGTACATTTTTTTTTCCCTTACACATATGGTAGCATACTATTTGGTTGCTTTTTCCACACTATAAAGTTTGTTATGTAAGATAAGTTCTGGAGACTTGCTGTACAACACAGTATCTACAGTTAAAATATGGTATTGTGTGGTTTAAAATATATTAAGAAGACAGATCTTATGTTAAGTGTTCCTACAAAAGATAAAAAAAGAACACAAGGAAATGTCTGGAAGTAGTGAATATATTTAGTGCCTTGACTGTAGTGATGATATGACAGATATATGCATATTCCAAAATCATCAAGATATATTCACTAAGTGTGTCCAGTTTTTTGTATCAAACTTCAGTAAACTGCCAGAGCTTCCTTGGTGGCTCAGAGGTTAAAGTGTTTGCCTGCAATGCAGGAGACCAGGGTTCGATTCCTGGGTTGGGAAGATTCCCTGGAGAAGGAAATGGCAACCCACTCCAGTACTCTTGCCTGGAGAATCCCATGGAGGGAAGAGCCTGGTAGGCTACAGTCACGGGGTCGCAAAGAGTCAGACACAACTGAGCTACTTCATTTAACTTCAATAAATCTTAAAACAGTAGCAACAAAGCTTGGGAGAACAGTACGGTGAACTAAATTCTTGCATTTTATGATCACTGAGGTATAAATGAAGCAGCATAAATATCTGGGGATCCCTGAGTGTATGAAAAAATTAATAAAAGAAGAACTGAAGATTGGAGGAAAAACAAATCAATAAATTGGAGATTATTCCATAAATATATTCAGTGAATGTGCTAAGTTTTTTATAACTGCATAATATTCCACTGTATAGTTACACCATTATCTTATATTCCTCTGTTCACAGACATTATAGTGAAAATAGTGAAATATTAAGAGATAAAGGTTGCAGTGAATAATCTTTTATATATGTCATTTTATACATATGTGGGATAAATTTCTAGGGTGTAGCTAACAGATAGGGCTTCCCAGGTGGCACAGTGGTAAAGAATCTGCCTGCCGGTACAGGAGACACAAGAGATGCGGGTTTGATTCCTGGGTCGGCAAGATCTCCTGGAGTAGGAAATGGCAACCCACTCCAGTATTCTTGCCTGGAAACTTAAATGAACAGAGGAGCTTGGCAGGCTACAATCCATGGGATCACAAAGAGTCTGACACAGCTGAGCACACACAAACACACACACAGCAAACAGATAGCAAACTTACAAATACACAAGAGGATTTTAGAGAAGCCAATAAGAAATGACATAGATACCCAGAATTAGCAATGGTGGGGAGCCGTATCATCCCTAGGCCTAAAAGGACCAGGAGATGACAACATCATCAAAACCCAAAGCAGCAGCTCTATTCACAGGCATGATTTAATTCTTTGTCAGTAAGCTGCATTAGTTAGGAACTGGGATAAGTTTACTGATCTTATGAAGCAATATCACTACCGTCAAGAACATGTGCAGATGTTTATAATAGTGAAAACCAGAGATAATGTAAATAATAAGATTAATAAAATTATCATACATATACACAGTTCAATCCCATTTAACCATTAAAAAATCATTTTGTGGGTGTATAATTATTGACCATCAAGGAAAAAATAGGAATATGAAAAAAGGCCTTTAAAGATCTAGTAAAACAGAAAGGAACAAAATAAAAGTATCAGAAAATTAAGTATATGTAAGGAAAAGAAAAGGGATCTAACTTATACATACTAGACAATAGAACAAATGAAGTAGAAAAAAAATTCAAAGATAATAAAAAGTTTTTTTGAAATAAAAGAAGACCTGAGTCTGAAAGGTCAGAAGTCACACCATATGATAATGACTGGCCCCACAAATGTGTGGTGAAGTTAACAGAATTCAAAGATTATTTGGGGGACTTTTTCAGCTTTTTAAAAATGTAAGTCACCAGTAAGAGGGGAAAAAATATCAACCTTGCCTCAGAGACTGCCACAGTAAAAAGGAATAACCAGAAAAGATCATGAAGAAATATTTATAACTCTCTCAGAGAAAGAAATTCTATACTCTAAAGTTTTATGCTAACCCAAGATGACATTCAAGCATGAGAACGCAAATGGGAATTTTCTAAAAACTGAAAGGAATAAAGCACCCATGAGCTCTTGTATAAAAAGTTCATAATCATAAAACAGAGATGAGCCAAAATAAGGAGCCCAGAAATGGAGTGACCGTGGTGGAAAAGAAATAACAGTGAGTGTTCAGTCCATTTAAACATAAAGGATAGGGTCAGAACATAGCATTCTGGAAAAAATAATATAACTCAAAGTGGGATGTAGAGAGGAGGAAGAAACTTATGTAAGTTTCATTAGCAGGTCCTCACTGGCTCCCCTCTGAAGCTGGTAAGTCAAGTTGAGGTTTAAGACTATTAATTAAATACTTGAAAAACCAAAGCCAGACTCTATAAATATTCTAATTCAATCAGAAAACGTGTGCACAAAAAAGAAAAACACACACCATGCAGCATAAAGATGACAGAACTAAAATAAATACTTTTTGATCAGTGAATGCAAGTGAAACAAACTCACTTAAAAAAATAAAACAATTCCAGTACAGAATGGTAACAAAAGCTGAATTTAAAAAGACTAAACAGTGACCTCCCTGGTGGTCCAGTGGTTAACACTCCACAATCCCAGTGCCAGGGGCCTGGGTTCAGTTCCTGGTCTGGGAACTAGATCCTTCATGCTGCAACTGAGAGCACCACTGTGCCACAACTGAAAATAAAAAAGATCTTGCAACTAAAGATCCCAAGTGCTGCAACTAAGACCCATAGCAGCCAAACAGACTTAAAGAAAAAAAACTAACCACCCCCAAAAAGCTGTCCTGATAACATCAAATTTTTAAAGCAGAAACTCCAAAAGGAAAAAAAAAAAAAAAGAACTTGAAACCTGTTATTTGCATCCATAGGAAATTATTCCTGAAAATATTTTTGTGGTGTATTGTCCAGAGACTATTTACAAAATAAATATTAGGCCACAAACAAAACTTCAGTAGACTTCCCAAAAGTATTACAATAATACAGAGTAGCTTCTCATTTCAAGGTGGTAAACAAAGCATCCTATAGTTTTCAGTATCTAATGTCATATAAAAACAAGAAATACAGAGCATCATCTGAAGTAAGAAGAGAAACTTTCAATGGACTAACAGGACAGCAGATGGAATCAGATTGAAGAGGGAGCCAGAGCTTAGGTTCTCTGCCAGAAGATGAGAAAGATAATTGCCACAGATAAGGGAGCAGTACTTAAAGATGATCCATACCTTAATATGACTGAAAACAAGGGCAAAAGGGAGGTTCAATCCAGGTAGGTTGAACCCTATACATCCCATCCTACTCTTAAAGGAAAGACAGAAGCAATAAAAATGGAATCTTGGAGCAGCATGGCCCCATTCAGTTCAACCACTCAGTCGTGTTCGAATCTTTTCAACCCCATGAATCGCAGCACGCAAGGCTTCCCTGTCCATCACCAACTCCCAGAGCTTGCTCAAACTCATGTCCATTGAGTTGATGATGCCATCCAACCATCTCATCCTCTGTCGTCCGCTTCTCCTCGTGCCTTCAATCTTTCCCAGAATCAGGGTCTTTTACAGTGAGTCAGCTCTTCTCATCAGGTGGCCAAGGTATTGGAGTTTCAGCTTCAGCATCAGTCCTTCCAATGAATATTCACGACTGATTTCCTTTAGGATTGACTGGTTGGATCTCCTTGCAGTCCAAGGGGCTCTCAAGAGTCTTCTCCAACACCACACTTCAAAAGCATCAATTCTTTGGTGCTCAGCTTTCTTTATGGTCCAACTCTCACATCCATACATGACTACTGGAAAAATCATAGCTTTGACTGTACACACCTTTGTTGGCAAAGTAATGTCTCTGCTTTTTAATATGCTGTCTAGGTTGGTCATAGCTTTTCTTCCAAGAAGCAAGTATCTTTTAATTTCATGGCTGAGTCACCATCTGCAAAGATTTTGGAGCCCAAGAAAATAAAGTCTGTCACTGTCTCCACTGTTTCCCCATCTATTTGCCATGAAGTGATGGGACCAGAGGCCATGATCTTCATTTTTTGAATGCTGAGTTTTAAACCAACTTTTTCACTCTCCTCTTTCACTTTCATCAAGAGACTCTTAAGTTCCTCTTGGCTTTCTGCCATAAGGGTGGTGTCATCTGCATATCTGAGGTTATTGATATTTCTCCTGGACACGTCTGAAAAGTACGTCAAGGCTGTATATTGTCACCCTGTTTATTTAACTTATATGCAGAGTACATCATGTAAAATCCCAGTCTGGATGAAGCACAAGCTGGAATCAAGATTGCCAGAAGTATCAATAACCTCAGACATGCATGGCCCACCCCTCCCCCCTATTCTCATTTAAAGTACCAGCAGGTCCACACTGCTCTCTCCTAAGCAACCCGTGCAGGGGCAGCAGTACACGGTAAAGCAAACAAATATCAACCAACAAAATACTCAGCAAATGAAGAACTTTAACCCTGGACTCACTACAGCAATCAGAATAAGACATGATGGGTATATTTACTTTTTTTTTTTTGGCTCCACTGTGTGGCATGCAGGATCTTAGTTGCCCAACCAGAGATCAAACTCACGCCCCCTGCAGTGGAAGCGCAGAGTCTCAACTACTAGACCACCGGAGAAGTCTATTTTTAGACAGATAAAATTTAAAATGAAAGAAAACACAATCATTGGGTGATGTGATAACAGAATGGACACATCTGAAAAATGTCTTTATCTATAATACTGATTGTAATATGGGAGTAAGAAATTCTTGTAGAAACCAGTAGAAATAATAGCCAAATAATTCCCAGAATTTTAGCTATTAAAACAAATAAAAATATAAACAGAAACAGAAGTCAGCTAACTTTTTCTGGCCAGGTAATAAATATTTTAGGCTTTGCAATCTCTGTCACAATTAGTTGGCTCTGCCACTGTGGCATGAAAGTAGCCCTACTATGTAGCAAATGAGTGTGGCTGTGTTCCAGTAAAATTTTAACAGACACTGAGATACTTTTAACGTCATGAAGTATTGTTAGATTTTTTTTTTTTTTTTAATTTACGAAGGTAAAACAATTCATGGGCTATTATACCAAAACAGGTGGAGAGACAGATCTGGACCACAGATTGCAGGTTCTCAATTCCTGTACTAGAGTGAAATCTCAGAACATAGAAAGACAGAACTGAAAAGCTACTAGAGAGAAAAAAAATACCCACAATGTAAACACAAAAAGAAACAGCATTTTAAAAAAAATAACTTTGAACCTTGAATTCTGTTCCTATTTAAATGTAAGGGACAGATGAAGACATTTTTAGACATCAAGAGATGCAAAAATGTTTACCACCGACAGACAATCTTTGAAAGAAATATTAAAGGGTTTTCTTCAGCAACAAGGTAAATATATCCTAGAGGAATAGTGGGATATAAGAAACAATAAAATTAGCAATATTTATCCTTAGAATTGGGTAAGTATTTATTATAGATACCATTAACGATAGCAAAAGAAGGTCAGGGTGAATCTTTATTAAAGTGGAGAATACAGACACTGATAAATTTATATTTTTCTAATGACAAGTAGAGTTAAAATGTCTGTTAAACTTTTTAAGGAAAAACACTAAAAGTAAATATTAAATGGAAAACTTTCCAATCATTTTCAGAAAAAGACAGTAGACTATAACTGGAAATAAAATCTGTATATAGAAAACTGAGTCTACTAAAAGACAAGTGTATTTAACCAGTATTCTTTTGGTAAGAAGTGACTTTAACTCACATTGGCATAAAGGAAAAGCAAAGCCTTAGCAAAAAGGAAATTGTGGGCTTAAAAGAACTGAAAAGTCTAGGGCTAATACTGACTTCAGAGACTTAGATTGTATCTCTTTAATCTCTTAGGTAATGCTTTTCTTTCATTCTTTCACTCTTCAGCAAGTTTTTAGTATGTGGTGACAAAATGATAGCTTTACATTCAAATAAAAGAGCAAGTCCCTTCCCACCAGATTGTACAAAAGCCCAGGACTTGTTTGGCTGTTAACTGGCTTATTTTGGGTCTAGTCCCTGAACCAGCTCTAGAAGGAGTCAGACCTAGAAATTAGCTTGGACAGAACCACGTGTTTCCTCAAGGAAAATTTGGGAAATTTGAACATACGGTCAAAAAAGGGGAAACACCGTGCTGGTAAAGAAAAAGCAGATGTTCACTACAGTAAAAAGGAGACAAAAAGACAGGCAGTACAAAATAAATAGACAAAATAAGTCCAGATATAGTATGAATCACAAAACTCAGAAGGGATTAAAAATCCAGCTGTACACTCTTCTTTAGATTCATACCTAACACAGAGGCAACAGTCACATAAATAGTAAATAAGAGGAAAATCAGGTATAGTAATGTTTATGAGACAAATCGAATTGAAAGCTTTAAAAGAAACATCAGTATTTCAGCAGTTGGCCGTGAAAATAAGTCACCAACTTTATGCAATACAAAAAGCAAATCTGATAGAAATACAAAAGAAAAATTTGACAATCCCATAGTCATATAAAACTCAACAAATCAAATAGGACAAAAAATTCATAATATAGAATTAGTAAACATTCATCAATTCAGTTCAGTTCAGTCGCTCAGTCGTGTCTGACTCTTTGTGACCCCGTGATAGAGGTACTCAAAAATAGATTTGGTATCCAACAAATATGGAACCATCACAATACAGTGCCTATTTATTAAGGCATGAAGGATATCACATTTTTAAAAACTACTAACATATAGGCCATATTTGTTACTTATGAAATTGGGAACAACAACAAAAAAACATCTGGAAAGTTAAAAAATTTTTTGAAAAATTAAATACATCTTAAAATAACCATTAAGCTACAGAGAAGATCAAAAAACCAATTACAGGTTTTTTTAGAACCAGGCAGTAAAAGCATTATATTTATTAAAATATGTGGGCTATAAACATGGGAAAAGTTGTAATCTGTAGAAAGAAATAAATTAGGCTGTCATCTCAATAGGCATGAAAAGGATGACAAAATAGACCCAAATAAAGTACATGAAGTTAAACAACTGTATTTCAAACAAAAAATAAATCTATTACTTTATACATACACAACCAGAAAGCATACTGTGCCGAGCACTATTCTGAATATTTTAACTCATTTTAATTGCAAAACTCATATCTTATAGATGCTTTACCCCTATTTTACAGATATTAAAACTGAAATAGATTAACTTGTCAAATCTACCAACATATATAAAAGAATACATCATAAATAAGTTGATTTTATCCCATGATTGCAAGTGGTTCAACTTTACAAAATCTGTCATTAACACACTAAAGGAGAAAGAAAAGAAAAGAAAAGATAGACTGATTCTTTGAAGGCATGTGATAAAATATATTTTCTAATTTGGAAAAAGTGAAACTAACCAAACTTAAAAAGCACACCTCCTTAATGGGAATAGAGTATTAATCCCATACCCTAGACATAAATAGCTAAAAATATAATAGGGAGAAAATCATATTTGTGAGAGCAACAAAAAAAGTGACTTGAAAATATATATGACAAAAATATAAAATTTCACTAAAAATTACAAAGATCATTCTCCATGTTAAAATTGTAGATAATCCCCCCCCCAAATATGTCATAGAACTTGATCAACTAATTCTGAAACTGATATTGAACAATAAATACAAAAGAACTGAAGTGAGTTCTGAAAAGAATCAAAGGTATGGTAGGGCACAGGGTATGCATATAGTAATTAAACTCCTCATAGGATCCATGCCAAAACTGAAGATTTATGCAAACCAATACAGTATATGATACTGTGTCAAGAAAAGTCTAATCAGTAAGATGTTGACTCTCTGCAGACTTAAAAAAGTACATATTAAGCTAATACTTGCATGTAAATAAAGACTTTAAAAGCAAAAAAATGATGGGAGAAATTTATAAGGGAATTATTTATAGATTTGAGTATCTTTTAAAAGTGACAAATTCTGTATCACAATCAAAAGGCATAGGGTTGAATCATATGATCAATAATATCTTTCATTATTGGAATCTTCAAAATCAATAGTTAAGAACATGACTATTAACCAGTTCTAAAACATCAAAAGATAGAAATTTCACCAGGAAATAACAATGAATATTCCCACTTCACCAACAGGTAAAATGTAGTAGCCAGATATAACTATTTTAAATGTTATTTTTACCTAACAACAGGCTCAAAATACAGAAAACAAAAATTGTCAAACAATTCAACAATTAATAGTTGAAGATTTCAACTCTTCCCTTATAGTAGTTGACGCTAGTAGAGACAATCACTAAAGACACAGAAGACTTGAACAACACAGTCAGTGTATTTGATCTAACCAGCATATATACTCTACAGAACAGTAGCAAAATATACATTTTTCTCAAATGCACATGGAACTTCTTCAGGAAAGACCATATGTTAGGTGAAAAAAAAAAGATTCAGTAAATTCAAATAAAGTATGTAGTCTGATAATAGGATTAAATTACAGATTAATAACAGAAGGAAATCTAGGAAGCCCAAAATGTTCAGAGATTAAATAACACATTTCTAAAGACACATGGGTCAAAGGAGACCCTGCAGGGAAATTTGATGTTGTCTTGAAACAAATGAAAATGAAAGATGATATGAAAATCCACGTGTGGGGTGCAATTAAAGCAGTGCTTAGAGGAATATTTATGACCCAGAAAGTTCTAACATCAGTAAGATAAGCTTCCATCTTAAGCTAGCAAGTAAGAACCAATCAGACCCAATATAAGTAGGAAGAAGGATATAATAAAGATCAGAGTAGAAATCCATGAAATAGAAAATAGGAAAATACTATGAAAGAATTCATGAAATCAAAAGTTGGTTCTTTGAAAATATTTTACAATAGAAAGCTTTAGAAAAAGAGAAAGGAATAAATTAAAATCAGGATAAAGGAGGAAATATCACTATAGATACTATAGAACATACTTATAAAGGATTATGAAGAACAGCTTTATCTCAGTAAGTTTCACATCTTAAATGACATGGGACAAAATCATCTAAAAACCAAATTACCAAAATCAACTCAAATAAATTTAATTATATCTATTAAAAAAAGAAAACAGCTCAAGAAGAAATGGAAAATCAGGATAGGCCATATCAAGACACTAAGTTATTAAGTTCTCCCCAAAAGAAAAGTCTAGATCCAAATGGTTCCAGTGGCAATTTGTGTCATATATTTAAGGGAAAAAAATAATACCAATCTTTCATTAATATTTTCAGAAAATAATGGTAAGAGGGAACACTTCAAAACTAATTTTAGAAAGCTGGTATTACCAGCTGATACCAAAGCCAGACAAAGATACCAATATCCCATATGAAATCAATATAAAACTTTTTACAAAATATTAAAAATATCAAATCCAGCAACATATAAAAAAGATTATACACTGTAAGTAGGTTTACCCCAGGAATGGAAGGCCATGTTAACATCTGAAAATCTACTAATAAACCATATTAATACAACACAGGACAAAAAGCACATGATCAGACACAAAAAAGCCATTTGACAAAATCCAACATCCATTCAAAATCTCTCTTACCCAAGTAAGGATAGAAAGGAACTTTCTTAACCTGATAGAAAACATCTATAATTATATTATTTACATTATACTTATGGTGAAAAACTGAATGCCTTTCCATTAAGATCCAGAGCAAGGCAAATACGCTTCTGTTCCTCCCCATTTCTAATCAACATTGTAACTAAGGCTCCTATCCTGTGCATTAAGACAAGGAGAAAAAAAGAAGACATTAAAAGTATTCAGACTAGAAAGAAAGAAGTAATCTATCCCTAGGTTATATATATTTTAAGTAGAAAATATGAAGAAATCTGCATAAAAGCTACCAGAACTAATAAATTCATTAGCAAGGTCTCAGCTTCCCTGGTGGCTCAGATGGTAAAAAATTTGCCTGAAATGTGGGAGACATGGGTTCGATCCCTGGGTTGGGAAGATCCCCTGGAGAAGGGAATGGCAACCAATCCCAGTATTCTTGCCTGGAGAATTCCACGGACACAGGAGCCTGCTGGGCACAGTCCATGAGGTTGCAAAGAGTCGGACACGACTGAGCAACTAACACTTTCATTTTTCTTCAGAATACAAAATCAGAATATAAAAGTCAGTTGTATTTCCATGTACTAGTAATGAACAATCAAATAGAGAAATTCATATAAAATTATTCACAACAGCATCAAAAAGAAAAATACTTAGGAATAAATATAACAAAAGAACACACTTTTATATATGTATAATAAATGTAACAAAAGAACACACAAATATAACAAAAGAACACACCTGCACACTGAAAACTGAAAAGTAGTGTTGAGAAAAATTAAGGAAGATCCAAATAATATTATAATAATAGAAAGCTCAGTATTTTTAAAATGTCAGTTCTCCCCAAATTGATCTAAAGATTTAACCCACTCCCTATCAAAATCCCTACAGGCTTTCGTTAAAACTGGCAAACTGATCCTAAAATTTATATGGAAATGCAAAATACCTAGAATAGCCAAACTTTTTTAAAAAGAACAAAGTTGAAGGACTTAGGCTACCTGATTTCAAAACTTATTAGAAAGCAAACAACCATCAAGGCACCGTAGAATTGATAAGTACATATGTGTTAGTCACTCAGTCACATTCAATTCTTTGTAACCTCCACGGACTGTAGCCCACTAGGCTCCTCTATGGAATTCTCCAGGCAAGAATACTGGAGTCTATAGCCATTCCCTTCTCCAGGGGACCTTCCCAACCCAGGGATCAAACCTTGGTCTCCTGCATTGCAGGCAGTTTCTTTACCATCTAAGCCATGAGGGAAGTCCCAGAATTGCTAAGTATACACAACCAATTGAAACACTCTAGAAATAGATGCTCATACATACAACCAATTAATTTTCAACCAAAGGAGAAAAGGTAGTCTTTTCAGAAATGAACCTGAAATAATTGGACGTCCTTCTGCAAAAAAAAAAAAATCAATCCATATCTCACACCATATACAAAAATAAGTATCTCCAGTTCCCTGGTTGTCTAGTGGTTAGGATTTGATGCTTTCACTGCTGGCCTAGGTTCAATCCTTGGTCAAAGTACTGAGATCCTTCGAGCTGCATAGTGCAGCCAAAATTATAATAATCATCTCAATAAATGTAAGAGTTGAAACCCTAAAGTTTTTAGAATAAAACACAGGAGAAAATCTTTGTGACCCTGAGTTATGCAAAAGCAATAAAATATTGATACATTGGACTTCTTTCAAAATTAAAAAGTATTGCTCTTCAAAGACACCATTAAGAAAATGAAAAAAGACACACTGGGGGGAATTATTTCCAAAACATCCTGTTAAGGACTCCATCCAGAATATATAAAGAACTTACAACTCACTAATAAAAAAGGCAACCTAATTTTTTAAATGGACAAAAATGTGGTTAAATTAGAGGTTCCAACAGCAAATAGATATATGAAAAGATGCTCTATATCACTAGTCATTAGGAAAATGTAAATTAAAACCACAATGAGATACATACACAGCCACTAGAACAACTAAAACCACCAGTTGGCAATGATGTGAAGAAGCTGGGACCCTCATATATTGGATTGATGTGTATGTAAAATTATGTAACCTCTTTGGAAATGCTTGGCAATTTCTTAAAAAGTTAAACGTTTGTCATATAAATCAGCAATTCCACTCCTAGGAATCTACTCAAAGAAAAATGTTCACCCAAAGACTTTTACATGAATGTTTATAGCCGCACTATTCATAGTAGCCCCAAACTGAAAATAATCGAGATATCCACTAAACTGGTAAATTAATAAGCAAAATACAGTATATCCATATAATGGAATGCTCTTCAGCAATAGAAACTAACACAACATGGATGAATTGCAAGTGAAGTGGAAGAAGCTAGACAATAATATATTCCAATCTTGTATGATTCCATTTATGGAAAATTCTAGAAAATACATTCTAATCTATAATGATAAATCAGTGGTTACCTTGGTAAGGCAAAAGTAATTATAAAGGGGCAGGCGGAAACTTTCATGGGAGGGATGGATATTTTCATGATCTCGATATGAGGTTTTACAGGGTATACAAAAGTCAGAACTTATTAATCATACACTTTATATATAAGCAGTTTATTCTGTCAGTTATACCTCAGTAAACAAAAGATTAATACATGCAGCAACACAGATGAATCCAAAAAAGTACCACTTTACATGAAAGAAGCCAGACACCAAAGACTACATAATTCCATTATATGAAATTTCTAAAAAAAGGCAAAATTATAGAGCCATGAAACAGATCAATGGTTGCCTAGGTTCCAGGAAAAAGTAGAAAATGAATGCAAACAAGCAGAGGGAGAAGAGGGGCAGATGGAGAGATCAAAGTATTCTAAATTTAAATTGTAATGACTGCACAATTGAAAAAATTTACTGTGTCCTCAGTCACTTTAGTCATGTTCAACTTTTTGCGACCCCATGGACTATAGCCTGCCAGGCTTCTCTGTCCATGGGATTCTCCAGGCAACAATACTGCAGTGAGTTCTACTTAAGATTGAGTGAATTCTGTGATACGTAAATTAAACTAAAAATTTTTGTAAAAAGCAAGCACCGAAAAAAGTTGAGATTAACTGGCAGGAATTTTTTAAAATACAATATTAATTCAATAAATGTTCGCATTCCTTCTATACAAGCATTATTGAATATTGATGAACGCAGGATCCCTGCCTTACCCGGAGAAACAGGCAGATGCAGTTAGAAAGTGTCTTTACTGCTCTCTCACAGAAGCAACACATTGTAGTTAACAGATATTGCTGGTAGAAGCAAATTGGCCCAATCTCCCTGGAAATTAATTTGACAATATGCTGCAAAAGCCTGAATTCATACCCTTTAACTCCCAATCCTGGGTATCTACTGTAAATAATCAGAAGTTTAGATAGAACTCTTCTAACTAAATTGTAAAATTAAAAAATTCAAAACAACACATATGTACCATAATAGAATAGTTAAATAAGTCATGATATTAATATCTATGTCATATTATCCAGACATCTAAACTAGGTGTTGCACAAAAACATAACATGGAGACATCAAGCTTACAAAATTGTGAATAATCCCAGTATTACAAATGTATATCTATATATACATGAACTAAATGGTAAGACTCCAAAATATTAACAGTGATTAACTCTGAGCTGTAGAATTGCAAGTAATTTGGCTTTTTATTCTGTTTTATAATTTATAATGTTTGTATAATGAACATGTACTATTTTAATAAATAGGAAAAGTTATTTTTCTCCTTTATCTGCTTACGTAGGTAATATGTATTGACTACAGAAGAGTAGAAATAAAGACAAAAATCTTCACCTAAAATCGACCACCCAGAGATAGCCTGACATCATTTAGGAATATGCTTCTAGATTCTTCTTTGCAAATATTAATAAATAATTTGTTTTACAGAAATGGAATTTGATATAACATAATGTTTTGTAACCTGCTTTAGAGGAAGGAGAAAAGAGACAGCAGATCTAAACACTTAGAAGTTTATTAGTCTAAAGAGACAAGAAAATGATGGCAGCTAAAGAGAATTATTATGTGTCAAGTAAAAATTATTTTTGAGCTGTGGTAGTGCTCAAAGAAGGTCCCAGTGTATGTGTGGAGGGGAGACAGAGGAGAAAAAGGGGTGCAGACAGAAACACAGGTGAGGAGGGGTCATGAGAGGAGATGCAGAGACCAGCTGTAGTGAAATTCGACCGGTGCATGTGAGAGGCTTCTGCTGGACACCCCTCTTCTCATGTTATGGGAGATAAGATAAGGCCTGCACAAAGCCCATGTGGGTGATGAGGTCTCAGGGGGAGAGGAGAAACCTTAACAGCCACAGCCTGTAGAGTGAGCACTGGAATGTCACCACAAGAAAAGGCCTGTTTACAGTTGTTAATAACTGACTGACAGAGTTCAAAAGCAAGGCCAGATCCAGAATTCCAAGGGTATGTTGGGCTTCATCTCAAAAGGAATTACAAATAAGTCAGGGTGAGTTCGTCACACTGAAATTACCAGAATCAACTATGAAAGGGAGGAAGAATGGTGGTACCATGGAAAAAGCCAGACAGATCTGATTCTGCCTTCTTACGCCCAGCTGGGCAGGTTATCTGACTCCTTGCAGCTCAGTTTCAACTACCTTCCAAGGTGATTGTGAGAATCAAAGATAATTTATTTCTATAAACACCTGCCACATAGTACTGATATAAATATCTGACAAAGAGTAGCTATTACTACTACTCCCTGAAGAGGAAGAGATATTATACAATACAACATCATGCTTAAAACCACAGAATTTGGAGTTAGACAAATTTAGTTAAGTTCAAATCCTTGCTGTCACTTACTAGTCATCTAAGCCTCAGCATTCCCTATACAATGAGGATACCACCTGCCACACCAGACAGTTTTAAGTAAGACAACATACATATTATGTTCTTAGGCACAGTGCCTATGTAATCAATTTTGTTGTTGTTGTTATTTAGTCTCTCAGTTACATCCTTCTTGTTTGCGACCCCATAAACAGTAGCTCACCAGGCTCCTCTGTCTATGGGATTTCTCAGTTAAGAATATAGAGTCGATTGCCATTTTCTTCTCCAGGGTATCTTCTACTCCCAGGGATCAAATCGACATCTCCTGCAAGTCTCCAGCATCGCAGGCAGGTTCTTAACCACTGGGGAAACATGTAATCAATAAACACTGGCTATTATTAGTACTATGATTTCACCAGTGGCTCCACAGTAAAGAATGTCTGCAGTGCAGGAGACACGGGTTCCATCCCTGGGTGGGGAAGACCCCTGGAGAAGGAAATGGCAACCATTCCAGTATTCTTGCCTGGAAAATCCCATGGACATAGGAGCCTGGCAAGCTACAGTCCATGGGGTCTCAAAAGAGTCTGACACGACTGAGCGACTAAACAATAATTACTATTACCACTTCTGTGATTTTGGCCACATTACATAACCTCTCTGAACTAAAATTTACTCAGGTAGTACATCACCATGGAGAAGGAAGTGGCAACTCACTCCAGTGTTCTTGCCTGGAGAGTCCCAGGGACGGGGGAGCCTGGTGGGCTGCCATCTATGGGGTCGCACAGAGTCGGACACGACTGAAGCGACTAGCAGCAGCAGCAGTACACTAGCATTCCACCGCCTGCCTCTTTCCCCTTCATTCCCAAAACATGACACACAGTTGACACACAGTAAACATCTGTTGCATGAAAATTAGAGATTTCTAACAGTATCTGGCATATAAATACTGAGAGAAATGGACCTGTTTGTTTCCACTGGAACAAAGGCTCCTTTAAGGCAGAGCACCTGTTTCATTCATCCTGTAGCCCCAGCACTGGGCAAACTCTTTGGGAAGTAGGTGAACCTCAGCAAATGTTTACTGAGTGGCACAGAAGGTAGCACTAATCTGGCAGCCACTTTCACTACGAGGATAACTGCAGAAACCTAGACGACTTGACCTTCCAGAAACAACTTGAAATTCTCTATCTGCTTTTCCATTTCACATCACAGGCCACCTCTGGGCCAAGTGCCTATACCCCCTGACTCAAGGCTGTTGCTTGGGTAATACCTTCAGTAAGCAACCTAGCAATGAAAAAATGAGAAATGCAGTATGACCCCATATTTTAGTGAGGTGAAGGAGGGCCAAGAGTCTCCTTAGGTATGAATTTGCAAACATTGTGAATTACCCCATCTAGCACACAGCATGATGACAGCATACAGCAGCATTTGTATAAATTCAGCCAAGGTCATAGGGGAAGCCAGAAACAGGAACAGTTACATACCTCTGATCATCTAAACATGTCACACACATGAGGATACCAAGTTATGACACCCAACTAATTTATAATTAACTTCTTATGGTTTTTGCAATAAAGTTTAAAATGCCATAAGAATTGTGAAAAGTAGGCTAAAGGGTCCTCCATGTTGCTATCTTGAGAAACTGGGACCTCTAATAATTAGAAACAAACTTCTCTACCAATCCGACAAAAACTTGATTACTTCAGATTTTTAGTTAAGAGTCTTTTACATTATCTTAAAAATACGTTCTTATAGGATATTCTGGTATTTCACCAACAGCTTTACATTTGATTAACCTAGATTAAACACAATTTTCTGAGTCTTTATCTGATAGTAGAGAGACAGGCTTTGCTGAAGAAAAATTGAAAAATATAAAAAGATTAAAATCATCCTCAGTTCAGTCATCCAGAGATAACCATTATGTATACTTTGGTGTATTTCTTTTTGATGCTTAATGTTACTAGTGTGTTCAAAAACATGACTTTTAATGCTTCAGAGTATTCTCTCAAGCAATAACACATCCATATTCCCTACCTTCAGACATTTAGATAATTTAGAATTATTTTCCACTGGATTTTCTTAAAGGTGAATTTCTTCTTTATGTTAAATATAAACATATATTGAATTACTATTTATATGAGATGTACATTTAGTTCAATTAGCACTGGAAAATAACACTGTAGGTTAGTCAGAAGACCAGAGAATTTTTAAATGCACTGGTATCTAATTTATGCCAGGCACTGTGGCTGGTATTAAAATGAATTGAACTCTGTCCCTTCTTTTGTTCAAAATTAGAATATATTTAATCCAAAATTTTTATAATATCTACAGCCAAAATAAGAATTACTGATGGCTCATGACCTGGAACTGCAAGAGATTCTCAGCCATCAAAAAATAAATAGGATCAACTTTCTAAGGTAGAAAAGTAAATGGTACATATTAGGAAATTTTAACAAATTTGAAGCAAAAGATTTTCTAGTGATTGAATGGGTCAATAAGGAAAATCTTTGAACCAAATATCCAACTTCTAAAGTATTTCCGGTAATTCATTTTATGTAAATGGCTTAGAATGAGTGAGTGAACTCGCTTGGTCGTGTCCATGGACTATAACCTATCAGGCTCCTCCGTCCATGGGATTCTCCAGGCAAGAACAATGGAGTGGGTAACCGTTCCCTTCTCCAGGGGATCTTCCCAACCTAGGGATCAAACCCGGGTCTTCTGCACTGCAGGCAGACACTTCACCATCTGAGCCACCAGGGATATCTTAGGATATCTGTTCTTAAAGGTGTAACGGTAAAATTCATCTAGGGGCTTCCCTGGTGGCTCAGAGGTTAAAGCGTCTGCCTCCAATGCAGAGACCCGGGTTCAATCCTTGGGTCAGGAAGATCCCCTGGAGAAGGAAATGGCAACCCACTCCAGTATTCTTGCCTGGAGAATCCCATGGACTGAGGAGCCTGGTGGGCTGCAGTCCACGGGGTCACAAAGAGTCGGACACAACTGAGTGACTTTACTTACTTACTTACTTAAAATTCATCTACTCCTATTTCTACAGCAATATAGACTTTAAATCAAGAGGACTAAAAACATCTGCCACATAGTATTGATATAAATACCTGACAAAGAGTTAACATTTTATTCTATGTTTATAGCTACCATGTTATCTTAGATTTCCTCAGACAAGCCCTGAATTGAATATTCTATCCCTTTGCCCCTGTAAAGTCAGAATCCCCAAACTGGAATCAAACCATAACTCCCAGACAACATCCTACAACTGCATACAAATCCTTTGTCAGACAACATATGTGCCAGTCACTATTTCTGTTCATTCCAGCTATTATACTTCCATCCCAGGAACCTGCAAAACTAGCCTTAATACGTTTGCCCAGAAATTGCTCATCTGAAATGGGAAACTTACTTAGGGACACAGTTTCTAAAAGGGGAAACGTAAGGACACGGGTTTCTAAAGGCTACCATACTGCTAACAAAAATACACAAACCTGTAAACACCACAATGTTTAAAATGTATAACTAACAAGGACCTATTGTACACAGAACTCTGCTCAGTGTTACGTGGCGTCATGGATGAGGGGGTTTGGGAGAATAGATACACACATATGTATAGCTGAGTTCCTTCTGTGTTCACCTGAAGCTGTCACAACATTGTTAATCAGCTATCGGTTCAGTTGTTGTCACGTGCGACTCTCTGAGACCCCATGGACTGCAGCACGCCAGGCTTCCCTGTCCATCACCAACTCCTGGAGCTTACTCAAACTCATGTCCATCGAGTCAGTGATGCCATCCAACTATCTCATCCTCTGTCATCCCCTTCTCCTCCCACCTTCAATCTTTCCCAGCATCAGGGTCTTTTCAAATGAGCAGTTCTTTGCATCAGGTGGCCAAAGTATTGGAGTTTCAACATCAGTTCTTCCAATGGATATTCAGGACTGATTTTAGGATTGACTTTAGGATTGACTGGTTTGATCTCCTTGCAGTCCAAGGGACTCAAAAGTCTTCTCCAACACAATTTAAAAGCATCAATAATCGGCTACACCCCAATACAAAATAAAGTTTAAAAGAAATACATGAACCATTCTTTTCTCTTATGCTAACAATACTATTACTACTCAAATAATCTGTGCTCAATTTGATACCTAGGGTTTCTTTGTGAACTGTTTGTGAACCCTCTGAGTTCTTTAATCCTCTGACCCCTCTACTCAATTTAAAATGGCCAATGAACAGGGAATACATCATAAAATAATTTCACTTGAGCCCAGAATTCCAGTGACCTGCAAGCCAGCCTGGAAGTGGTCATTTAGAAGACAATCAGTAAACATTCTTTCTCCCTCAGGAATTCCTCGAGAGCAAGATAAAGACTTTGGTGACTTCAAGGTGACTTCTGTACCCTCACCATTTTAAGGACTCCAGCCTTCCTCAACAATTCAACACATTATTTTAAAGAGCACCACGACATCATTTTTCATTCAACAGCACATTTTAAGCAGCTAGTGTCAGTCACTATACTATAACCCAAGGAAATTTGTGCATTACAAAATGGACATTTCACATTTGAGTGGGCACAACACATTTAATTATATAATTATGAAAAATAAACAGGGTAAACCAGTAATAGAGGCTTGCAACTTAGGGAGCTGAGGGAAGAATTTTCTAAGGTAATGAGAACCTAAAAATTGAGAAGCAAAGTTACGCAAAAAGCAGGGAGGAGGAATATTCTAGGCAGAGGGGTAAATGTGTGCAATGGCTCTGAGGCAGGAAATGGTGCTGAGGACATTTTAAAAAGCCAGTATAGCTGGAGTATAGCGAGAAACAGAGGGAATCATAGCTGGAAAGGTTAGCAAGGGTCAGATCATGCAGGGCCTGGGGCAACTATTGAAAAAAAATAAGCAAGGTAGTACTCTTCTAGGTTGGAGAGGTGCAAGAACAGAGGCAAGGAGACAAATAAGGAAGCCATTACAGACATCTAAATAAGAGATGGTGGAAGCTCAGGCACTGGAAATCAAGAACCTTTTAAATGATATCTCAGATTAAAATATGAGCACAAGTTAACCAAGGAGGAAGAGCACTGCAGGCCCCTGAAAAACATCTATTGTAGCATTAGGTCCCAAGACCTATTCTGACACTGTAAACAGTCTGGTATGGCAAAAGCAAAGGGTATGTGATAGGAGCAAAAACAGGAAGACCAATTGTTAGAAAACTATTGCAGTAATGCAAGCAAGAAAGTGTAACATCCTTTACTCAATTAATGGCAATGCAGAGGACGAGCCAAGATTGTATCCATGTGGTATTATTGGAAGTCATAAGAGAGGAGTCGCTAGATTTGAAGAGGGGAGGGAAGAGGAGCTTCAAGTAATGAGATTTGTGGCTTTGAGTGGGTAGATCATGGTACTATTTGCTACAATAGGGAGAACCAGGGTCGTAGGTAGGATGAGTCCCAGTTTGTATACGCTGCCACATGGGAAGAGCCACATACTAGACAGGTGGGTACATGGCAGTCTTTGGCTTAGAAAGAGGCTGAGGCTGGACACGTACTTTTAGGAACCACAGGAGTAGATAAAGCCATAAAAGAGACGGATTGCTCAGAGAAGTACAAAGTGAGAAGAGCTTAGTCCAGAACCCTGGGATGCACTGACACTACTAGGGCAAGTTAGAGCAGGATTTCTCAACAGCACTGATATTTTAAGCTGGGTGATTCTGTTGTAGGATGTTTAGCATCATCCCTGGTCTCTATCCACTAGATGCCAATGGGACCTGCCCAGTTAATGACAAATATGTCTCCAGACATCGCCAAATGACCCCCAAAGTGGGGGGAATCAACCCCAGCTGAGAACTACTGAGTTAGGGTAAAAAGATTCATCAGCACACTGACAAGAGGTTCTGAATGAGCTCCCTTGACCCAAGATTCTCCAAAGGCTTTATGTGTATTACTGTTCTTGCTGCCTTGAAAGTACAAAAGAAATGCAGGTGACATTCCACTACATCCAAGCCACAACGCATTGGAATACATTTAGCTACTAGCTTGAATCAAATCCGTTGTTAAAAATTCCATTTCTGCATAAAGCTACAATGGGAAAATACACATACTCTTTTGTTTAAAAAAAAAAATACACAAAACCCTATCCCCTAGTATAGTATTAGGTATCACCATTCTGCTTCAGTAAACCCCAGTACTTCTCCACCATTAAAATGTGGTATTTTCTCTCTCACCTAATCTCTATTCAACCCTTATAATGGGGTAAAGTGAAGTGAAAGTCACTCAGCCACGTCTGACTCCTTGCGACCCCATGGACTATTCATGAAATTCTCCAGGCTAGAATACTGGACTGGCTTGCCATGCCTTTCTTCAGGGGATCTTCCCAATGCAGGGATCAAACCCAGGTCTCCCACATTGCAGGTGGATTCTTTACCACCTGAGCGACAAGGGAAGCCCAAGAATACTGGAGTGGGCAGTCTATCCTTTCTTCAGCAGATCTCCCCAACACAGGAATCAAACCAGGGTCTCCTGCGTTGCAGACGGATTCTTTACAAACTGAGCTATCAGGAAAGCCCATATATAATGGGGTAGGAACTATTAGTTAAGGAAGCTGATGGCAGAGGGGTTAAGTTACATGGCCAAAGTAGCATTAAATGGCCAAAGTAGCATTAAGTGACCAAACTAAGATTAGAACTCAACTTTGAAGTCTGACTCCAAAGTCCATGCTCTAAAGCTAAACCACTTAACCACTATTCCAGATGGTCTCCATTAGGCTGTAAGCTCTGTGAGGAAGGGGCTGGTCAGTCTCTTTCACCATTGTATACCTAGCATTTGGCTCATGCTTAGAAACAGAAGCTTAAATACTTATTGAATAGACTTTAACTCTAATTCATTCATAGATCTGCATTGAGAGAGCACTCGCAAACAGCAAATTAGATCACAAAGAGGAAGAAATGTCTTTCAGTCTGATGGGAAATAAGTAGCTGCATCTGTAGAATTAACTTTTGAAATGGAGGATCTTCCATCAACCCTACTTCAATTCCATTAAAGCAAAATTACTCTTATTGCCTCCTTATTCATCATATACCAGTTATAGTGCAGCCTCTAGGAGATGGCTGAGTAAAAACAGAAAATTAAGTATGGACAGTTTTTGCAAAATGACACTTGTAAATGATTTCTGACAGGATCATCAACGGGTACTGAGAGCAAAGTTTTCCAAACATCAGATATGCTTTTAACAAAAATGTAAACATTCTCTACCCTCAATGAGTTAAGTGCCACCTACTGGGTAGTCCTAGTTTGTTGTGTTTTTTTTTGGTCATCAGCTAGTATTGGTACCTTTTTGACAAAACAATTATATATCCAGAAGTTTCTGCACAGGTGAAGCAGCCATCATTTCCAGGAGATAAAATATCTTGTCATCCATGCCTGGAGTAGCCAGGAGGGTTAGTCTGGAGGATATGGAACTCTAAAGAGGGGTAAGCAGAGGGAAAATGCTGTGAAATTCTGCAAAAGAATGAAACAAAATCCTGGAGTAAGCTTTAATCAGCTCTATGTACACAGATTTCTTAGAAGCCATGGAAGCTATAAAACAATTAAGAGTTGAGAAAGTTCCCCACTCTGCATCAAAGCCACTTCAGTGAAAGCATTCATGTAAAAGCTCATACTTTCCAGACCTCATACCCTCAATCCATAATGCTTTCATTCTCATCAAAGCCTCTAGGGAAAGCTTGATTCAGCACATTTCAACATATTCTAACATAAACTTGAGCTTGAAGGAACAAGGAGAATGTGTTTTCTGTTCCAGGGCACGGTTTCTTCCAGGGTATTTCAGTTTATAGCTGCCATTTAGCAACTCCAGGTACTTTTGCTAGCTGATCTTCAGTGTAGTTTGCTATATTGACTTCTACCCAAACATTAAAACTTTTAAAAAAATCAGTAACTCATTTTTGTTCTTTCAGCTCCTTTGAAGATTTGAAACAGAAGAGCCTCCCTCTCCCTCTGAAATTGTAAACAAAGGCAATAAAATAGTGACCTCAAACCTTTCAGAGAAATGTGGAAAGCTTCAGTCAGTGGATGAAGAATAGTTGCCAGTGTCTACATGAAAGGGAGATACGTTTTCCAAAAAAAAATTTTTTTTGTGAAGAGATGCTCTAGTTTGCATATTGCATTTTAAAAGCTTTGATTTCTGCAAGTGTGTATCTGCACTAGGAACTTTTTAACGTTTTTGAGCAATAGCTCTGGATACACATACCCAATTTGGGAGACTCCTCCAGTTTGCCTCAAACCTCCTACAGAGCTTTTCCTCAGAAGCAAATGATATATACATCACCTTTCAACGTCTGTAAATCAGCACTCTTCACCCTGAATGTACCAAGGACCTCTTGGGGACAGTGCCAAGCACGGCTCTCTGCACAAAAGCAGAAGTTGCCTCTGTTGTCCAGTATCCCTGAGGCCCATCAGGGCTCCTATGGAGCCCAGAAGAAACGCTCCCTTGCAGAAAACTTGAGTCAAGAAATTCTGGAACTTGAAAAAGCAGTCAGGGCCTCCAGAACTGAATTAGCCCTGGTAATAAAAGCACTGCCAAAACATCTCAGAGACTTCTTTTAATTGTATGTGTACTGAAGTTCAAAGATCTTGAACTTAATGTAATTTCACAATGACCTGCCAAACTGCTAGTCACTTTACATCCTCAGGTATTGTAACCACTGGGCCTTCCAACCTTGCTAGCAAGCTCTAAACCCTCCCCCCATCCTGACTGTGGATCTTACATAAAACCTGAAGAAAAACTTAACTGAGGACAAGTACAGAGTATGACTCCTAATTGGGAGGAAAAAGTTTCCTTTTAACTCATCTAACATTTGTAGCAAATTATTAAGTGATTTATTAATCTAAAAATTAGTGTCCCATCTGTACTTCATATCAGAAAGCCTAAGGCTTAAATAATTATATATGAAAATTCTTACTAGACACATTCACTGAATATTAGACTAGGCTACAGTAAAGGCCTCAATCTCAACATTCCTTCATGTTGAAAAATAACTTATTCAAGATACTGCATCCACTTCGGTATTTATCACAAAAATGGGAGAAAACAAGAGATGCTACCCATAAAAGAAAGCAACTTCATGTTTACTAGAGAGTAGACGTGGTTATTATAGAATATTGTACTTTTAGGCAAACCACAAGGCAGTCAAATCTCACAATATTGTTGAAGACAAATTGAAAATAAACTATTAAAAAGGATGGAACTTTCTGCTAGTATAAAAGAAACCTCCCAGAAACTTTTTAATATCCACCTCTGTATAAAGTCATTAAAGTTTTTCCCTGGATTTTTAAACCACAAGTCCTAAATGTCAGAATAGCTCCCTTTCCACCCCACATTGGTTCCCTTGCTGGTGTGAAGGCCAAACTTCTGAAATAATCAAACATTGGCAAAAAGTGGAGAAAAGGAGAATCTAGGAAATGCACCATCATAGATTTAGCAATCCTTTTGTCAGTATCCTCCCAGTTTCCTGCTGTTTTACCTTCATGATCAGAACTGACATTCAATTTAACTATTACAGAAAAAACTTAAGTTTCTAATAGCTTACAAAGAAATAAAACTTTAAAAGTGACTAAATTTTTAGGAAATACTACATGCAATAATCTAAACACATTGGAAATTAGGATTAAAAGTTATTTTTGTAGTACATAAAATTTACCATCTACCCCATCCAGCCTTTACAAGGAAACAATTTTTTTTCAGATAAAAATACTCAAATGGTAAATTTTTTTGGAAGTCGGATATGGTTTATAGGTTTTATCAGCCATAATGATCTAAACTATTTCTAAGGCTCAGAAAAAATTCAGGTTTTCAACACACATTTGATTCTTTTTTTAAACTACATGGCTGTACTTTACCTTGTTTCTCCTTACTGAAGTCATCTTGCTTTCATTTTGGTCAATATTTTGTTTCAAAAGCCTGTAATTATTATAAAAGTATAGCTACCAATATCATTCCACTTAAGCGCTTTTAATTAGGTCATCCAAAGTAACACATTTTCAGAAACAAGAATGTGTTTCACTGTATTCCCCTCTTAGTATTAAATATAAGAAATGTGAATTCTGAGGAACTAAAATAGGATATATTTTACTTTCTGGTAAAAATCATGCAGAATATAATCATTATTGCCCAACTGGAAATTTCAAGTTGTTACAATATCCAAGATTTCTTGATAAAAGTTAAATTGAAGGTATGACCTTAAAGCTAGTCAATGAGATATGTGTTTCAGAGCTTAACATTAACTGCCAAGGTAATCAAACTAATGAAATTATGTGTATTTTCCCTGCATCTTATCTATGTCATTGTGTACTGTTCAAAGTGTTTCTAAAACTCTAGGCTGATCAAATGAGAGAAGTCATTTGCTCAACTTTGGAAATGTTATGGTGTGTTTGGGTGGAGAAGCCTGCATGATTTAAAGTTTTTCCCTTTTGCAAAACTAAATAAAGTTGTCAAATACACACTTTTGGTTTTAATGACACTTGCAACTCATTTTTATGTTTGAAGAGAGTAGCATTATAAACAAGCTTGAGTTTCAAAGAAAGTAACTCTTTGAACCTCTGGGAAAACTTTATAAAGAAAGATAACACCTCATACTAAGAAGTCATTTCCTCTGGGGATGGGAATTTGGGTTTGGGAATGAGAAGTTCACAAGATCAAAGGAGAACTTAGCCTTATATATTGTTTAAAGATTGTGTAATTGTTATTTGGATACCTAAATTTTTTTTAACAAAGAGGGAGAAAAAATACCATCCACACTTTAGATTCCAATTCTAAACTGTGAACTTAGTATTTTCTAAAACATTTTATATTTTTTCCCTATAATATAGGGAAAATTTTATTTTTCATCTGTTATGAAACTTTTACTTTGCTTTAGTCACCATCAAATTGTTTTAAGAAAACTAAGAACACAGTGAAGAAATTCTGTATCCTAAAACTGTGCTGCATATCTGTTTAGAGGTGCAGACCTATGGAAACTATCAGAAAGATCAGTTCTAGACTGTCAGCTGTAAAACTTCTGCTGCCTAAGGTGAAAGATTATTGGATCACTTATGGTAATTACAAGGAATCAAAAAGAAAAAATGAAGATGAGTCATATTAAATGCTGTTACTGTTTTGGTGGTTTTAAATCCTGTTGAAGTAAATCCAGTTACTTCAGTAATAATTTCTCAATTATCCATCGTAAGCCATTGGTCAGCATTCCAAAAAGTAATTCACCATATAAAGAAAAACAATATAAAAATCAAGGCACAGTAATTAATTACTCTTCCCCAAATGTATATAATACAGGCCATTCAAAGCATGCTATCCCAAATTCCTCAGTATTCTACAACATAGAATTAGAAAACTAACATTTATTGATAGATTTAAGGTGTAATACAGGTTTCCAAAAGTGTGGCAGTGAGAATACCAGCATAAAAAAGAGAAACTTGTGCTAAAAACAACCTGAATTCATCACTGGCAATATTACATAACAATCAAGGCCCTCACATACTAATGATTTTCACTTTGTCTATATTGCCAACCTCCCATGCATCAAAAAACACGAAACTAAGATTATCAAACTTGGGAAGCAATAAAATACTCAAGGAATTTTAAGATCATAATATTAGGAAAGTTTGGGAGATTTGCAAAATATATTCTAATCATCCATGTGTACAATCTCATTATTTCTAGTCATTTTTGCAGTGATCATTAGTGAATAAAGAACAGATTTACAAGTTTATATAGCAGGGCATCTGTGTCCAACGTAAAACTGTTACAAACTTTAGGCAAATACATGTTTCATGAGACACTGCTAACACTCAGAGGAATTAAATAAAATTCCAAAACTTGGAAAGCAAATAAAGACAAGACAACTAAGAAGCATTTTCCACCATTTACTCTTGTTATCAAAAATAGTTCAACTCTTCTTGCAAAACAAAAACAAAATAGTACATACTGGACACATACATCACATTTTTCTTCCTATGGCTTTAGCCCACCCCCACCCCACCAAGAGAGACAAAAAAAAAAAAAAAAGCCCAACAACAACAAAAACAACTCTACCTGACCACATTCACAGAAAATGACACCAGGATACACTACAAAACAGAAGGAGGTGTCATCTGCTCTGTGTCCAAAGGTTTCTTCTCCTTGTCTTGTACTAGGTGAGTAACCATCATTGAACATGCTGTGTGCCAAATCAAAACATAACTTCAGCATATGTCAGATCTCAGAAAAGATGGTGAACGTAGTAGAAACTGAAATTTTTCCAGCAGTATTTTTCTTTAAATAAGCACTGTCAAAGCAGCAACTCTTCTTTTAAATCATAAGGTCATTTCTTTACAACCTAGTCAGTCCTTGTTTTATTTGGGCTGTGTGTGCTCTTTCAAGCAACTGACTAGATTTCCCTTCAACAGAATGTTTGTGACTCACTTATCTCCCCCATAAAAATTACAGGGAAGACAAGGATTTAAACTGAAACATAGTTTGTGCTTTACATGCAAAAGAGTATTCTAAAGAAAATCCAACTAGCTTCAAACCTACCTAAATGCACAGGCTTCATAAAAAGGCATTTTTATTAAGCCCTTATAAAGAAGTCTCCACAACGAATAGCACCCTATTAAAAAAAAAAGGAAAAAGTATCTCCAAAAGTCTGCGGCAAACTATATTAGAGGAAACAAAAAATCACTTTGAAGTGGCCAGTGGCAACAGGTATAATGCATAAATCTGAGTAAGTTTTGGAGCATTATTCCAAAATTATTTTAAGTAAATCCCAATTTCTAAATAAAACATTTGTATAATTTTTTTAAATTGTCACATATTATAGTCTAAATTCAATTACTTCAGAATAAAACTACTCTTCTCCACTTCATTTATCTAATCAGGACATTGCTCAAAGTGAAGGAAAGATTTAGAGTTTTTCCCCTAGAAATGAGTCAGACTTAACTAAAACTGGGATTCAACTCAGAAGAGTTTTGTGGCATGAACGGCTAAACATCCACAGTCTGACAGAATTTCAGTTTGTTCACTTTTAAAAGACAGATTTTTTTCAACATTCTAATGAGGGGCAAATTTTCTTTCATAATACTGCTGATTTAAAAACTGCTACATACACCAGTAGCCAATTTTCATGATCAGAAATGGTATTATGTCAGTACAAAGGCTGAGCTGGACACATCAGCTTTTCAACAGGAGAAGCATCAATGGCATCTGAATGCAGCACTGAGTCTCCTGAACAAACTAATGGCTACTTTTCCACAAAATAAGAGCACAATCCTTATGGACTGACTAGATACCACTTCCTTACACTTAATCATAAACTTTGATTATGCACAAAGCATGACCATAAACAATGAGGTTAATGTTATTTTCCTTGCCAAAGATCATTTTGTATAAATCAGTTGCATCAGCATTTGTTCTCAAACTATGAGGTTCTGTAAGAACTAAGGACATATAGTTGTAGGGTTACTCCTCCATTATCTGCAAACTATTTCCCCGACACTAACACATATAACTTAGCAATGAAAACACTTGATACAAGTGATCTATATGCAGGAGCTCTGGCAAGTTAAACCAACAAAACCATAGCTGCCGTAAAACTGTAGCTATTTTCCTACCAGAGGTAGGTTTAAAGACCCACTGATTTAACAGTCGAATCTCATGTCTATAGCTTCATCCAAACTTTTATCATCATGTGTACTGGCAGCTAAAAACGTCGTTACTGGGGACCCTGTGACATTAATTACACTGGTGCTGGTACTAGCATTGCGCACAGCAATGCTAGTCACATTAATGCCCAAAGTGAGCCTGGTCTGCTCCAAAGCCTTTTCTGGCACAGCAAATGCCTCCAGCTTCTTCTCCCCATGGCCATATAGGAGTTTTGGCAGCCACGACATATACAATCTAAGCAGGCTTTGCGGTTAGAGTAGCAAGGGCAGCGTTGGCCGCGGCATGTAAGAACACTTGGATTTTGAGTAGCACGCCCACATTTACACCCTTTCTTTTCCTGGGGCTTTTTATACACAGTCTTGGTAGGACTTCCTGGCATAAAATGATGACTGGGCATCTTTTCCTTTACTGTTTTGTCTTTTTTAAGAATACCTGGCTTGGTTTTAGAGTGAGATTTCTTGGATCCATGTTCATGACTCTTTTTCATGCTTTTAGTAGATAAAAGCACAGTTTTGCTGATTTTGGGTGTTGTGCCTCCATTAGGAACAGTTGCTATAGGCTGAAGAGAAATTTTGCTCTCCCGTTTCACTGTCACAGGAGCTGATGCCCCCAATGTTGGGCCTCGGATAATGGTAGAAATTGGAAGTGGTTGAACTTTCTCACTGTCGCTTTCTGACCTGGATCGTTTTCTATTCAGTTTTGCTACCTTCGGAGTTGCTGCTGTACACGATAACCCATGAAGTGCGGGACTGGTGGACATAAAAACATTATGGCTAAGAGATTGGGAGGAAAGCTGCAGAAACGGTCCGTTGGATACAGTGGCTTCCAAGTTGGGCTGCAAATTAGGGCAACAAACTTCTGTGTTTGAAACAGTTTCTAAGCTGCGGAGTACTTCCTCAACACTCAGTAACAGAGAGTCACCAGGTTTTATATCTTCACTGAAACTGCAAATATCAATGCCTGTGGAACATAAGTCAGAGGCTACCGTGTCACAGACAGGTGGCAAACTGTCAGACAGATCTTCAGTTTTTATGTCAACAGTGTTACATACATCAATCGTATTTGAATGTTCAGGTGAAGGAATATTTATACCAAATCTATCTATTGAAAGCCCATTGTAAGTAGGCAAACCATTGATAACAGAACTGCCAATAGCAATGCTGAGGGTACTTTCAGATATTGGAGATAAACTAGCTTGAGGATCAGTTGTGGGTTCTAGGTTGAAGGTAAGGGGGAATGTGTCAAACACAAAGTAAAGGATGAATCTGAGGGTTTTTCCGTCTCCTCACCAAACAAGGATCCATCATTAAGCAAAGCCAAAATATCAGAAGAACAGTCGACTGCTTCTATTATATCCCGTGCCAATGCAGTCTGTGTTATATATTCACATAGTTTTTTGTAGCAGTTCACTAGGATGCTTAACTGCTTGTTTTCCTCAAACTGCTCATAGTCTTTGCACCAGCTACATGAAGGTTTCATCATCATTTTCTTGCCTTTACAACTTTTGCAGACATAGTGTTGGCAGGTTGAGTTGGTGGGTGCAATAGGATCTTGTAGCAAATGTCCTAAGAAGGAAAAAGGAGGAAAGCAAAGATTTTAGTAAAATAAATTTATAATTTCATATACTGAAGTTGAGATTATAAGTAATCTATTAAAATTAAAATGGATTAAACTCACCAGACCAGATAACAAAACAATACAAAAAACGTATCTTACAGGAAACAGAAAAATACTCAATAGCTCACTTCATCTCCATGCTATATATTCCCCATTTCTTTATTTCAATCTTCCTCTGTCTGTTTCTCCCTCAAAATGGTATATTCTGGTTCACTTTCTTATTCTCTTCTCCAAAAGCTATAAAGAGTTGGAGATCAGTCACTAAAAGTACAAACCAGGCTTATAACCCTTGGGACCTGGACCTACTGCAACAATTGTCTAGACACGGAAAAAGATAAGAGCAAGAGTTAATCCCTATTCTTATTCTTACTCATTTCTCTTCCTTAAACTGAATGTTTGTTTCATTGGAAAGATTCAGACAGGCCAACTATTTCCTGGAAATTTTTTGAGGCCTTGTGGGTAGATAAACAAGGCCCCAAAAAAAGGTTAGTCCTTGCCTCATCAGACATTGTTTGAGGGTATTCACTAACCATCAGTACAAAAGTGTCTTCACGAAAAAAGTATAACTGCAAACCATGTTACTGTATATACTAATCATAAACTAGAAAAGAGAGGACCAAAAATAATTACGATGAAAAAGAACTATATTCATTTATTTTAAAAAAGGAAATACTACTAACTCCTTTTACAGAAGATCAAAATACAATAACAACAAAAAAGAACTACATTTAAATGTAGCTTAAAAAATAAAAGAATTTAATATTGGGCTCAAAATTTTCTGTCAGAATAGAAAATGACCATGGTCAAGTATCCCAAGTACAGCAATATAATATAAAAGTGAAAGTGGAGGGGGGGAGTGAAAGTGATGACTCAACTTGATATAACTCCTAAATTATAAATGACCTATACAAAATGAATCAGAAAAGGGAAAACAACTAGATCCAGTCCCTATCTCTACCCTTAGTCCCCAGGGAAACAACTGTTCACTGGTTTCCAGTTCAGGACAAATAATAATGAACTCAAAGCAGCATTTGTTTTCTCATAAACATTATATAATTTAAGACTGAGATAGAAGGTACTTCTGGTTATAGAATATGGTGAAATCAGCAAACCCTCTCCCTTAAAAGCAACTATAAACCTGAAAATTTCTGACAAAGAGTCATTTTCACAACCAAAGACATAAAACCATCTAAGAAGCATTTATGTGTGAAACCTGCTGAATCTCAGGTGAGGACAGTGGGGATCTGTGGGGTTCTGCTCTGGGGCTCCCCAACCACCCAGCTCCATCGGTGTTTACCCTGTGAGAATAGGAAGCCGCTAAGATGGAAGAGGATTCATTCAGGACACAAATACTAACTTAAAAGTAGATCACAGACATAAATCTACGCTGAACGTCAGAAGCAGAAGAAAATGGAGGGAAAAAAATTGTGACTTTGGGTTGGGCAGTGTCAGATGTGTCATCAAATGCACAAAAAGAAAAAAACTGTGAACAGTTTTTGAACACATATTCAAAAAATAAATCAGTTCTAATGAGGTGGATGACGCTGGAGCCAATTATACAGAGTGAAGTAAGCCAGAAAGAAAAACACCAATACAGTATACTTACACATATATATGGAATTTAGAATGATGGTAATGATAAACCTGTACACAAGACAGCAAAAGAGACACAGATGTATAGAATGGGCTTTTGGACTCTGTAGGAGAGGGAGAGGGTGGGATGGGTTGGCAGAGTGGCAGTGTAACATGTGTGATATCATTAAGTGAAACGAATCGCCAGTCCAGGTTTGATTTGGTACATATACACAATGGAGTATTACTCAGCTGTTAAAAAGAATACAAATAAATCAGTTCTAATGAGGTGGATGACGCTGGAGCCGATTATACAGAGTGAAGTAAGCCAGAAAGAAAAACACCAATACAGTATACTTACACATATATATGGAATTTAGAATGATGGTAATGATAAACCTGTACACAAGACAGCAAAAGAGACACAGATGTATAGAATGGGCTTTTGGACTCTGTAGGAGAGGGAGAGGGTGGGATGGGTTGGCAGAGTGGCAGTGTAACATGTGTGATATCATTAAGTGAAACGAATCGCCAGTCCAGGTTTGATGCAGGATGCAGGATGCTTGGGACTGATGCACGGTGATAATCCAGAGAGAAGGTGTGGGACGGGATGGGGGAGGTGGGGGTCGGGATTGGGAGTTCATGTACACTCGTGGCTGATCCATGTCGATGTGTAGCAAACGAATACAGTATTGTAAAGCAAAACAAACTAAAAAAATAAAAATTAATTTAAAAAACAAACAAAAAACAAAAATAAATAAATAAATAAATAATAAAAAAAATAAATAAAAACACTTGTGCTTCAGAAGTCACCATTAAGAAAACAAGAAGACAGTCCAGATTGATGAGAAAAAAATATTTGCAAACCATACATCTGATAAAGAACTTATAACATGATATTTTAAAAACTTCATATACACCAATAAAAAGACAATGCAATTAAGAAATCAAACAAAATTTGAATAAACATCTCACTAAATACAACATGAATATTTAATAACCATATAAAAATATGCCAAATATATTATTAAAACTATGACATACTGCTATACACCTACTAGTATGGATAAACTCAAATGACAGATAATATCAAGAGTTGAACAAAATGTGGAGAAATCAGAACCCTCCTGTATCACTGTTAAGAATATAAAATGATAAATCACACTGGGAAACAGTCTGGTAGTTTCTTTAAAAGTTAAACATACACTTACAAAGCAGCAATTCTACTCCTAGGAGCCTACTCAAAAACAAATGACATACATCCATATAAAGAGATGTTTGTGAATAGGATTGAACCCAGGTCTCCCGCACTGCAGGCAGATTCTTTACCAGCTAAGTCACAAGGAAAGCCCAAGAATATTGGAGTGGGTAACCTATCCCTTCTCCAGGGGATCTTCCTGACCCAGGAATCAAACCGGGGTCTCCTGCATCACAGGCAGATTTTTTTACCAACTGAGCTATCAGGAAAGCCCATTATTCATAATAGACAAAAACAATCCAAATGTCCATCAACTAGAGAAAAAACAAAATGTGACATATTCATACAGAAGAATAATGCTTAGCATTTATGAGAACTATTGGTACATGCCACATCATGATGAACTTCAAAAACATTACATTAAGTGAAAGAAGGCAGATGCAAAAGCATACATTGTTCTATTATCCCACTTACATAATGGCTTCCCTGATGACCCAAAAGGCTTCCCTGATGGCTCAGAGGATAAAGAATCTGCCTGCAATGCAGGAGACTCAAGAGATGCTGCTTCAATCCCCGGGTCAGGAGATTCCCCTGGAGAAGGAAATAGCAACCCACTCCAGTATTCTTGCCTGGAAAACCCCACAGACAGAGGAGCCTGGCAGGCTACAGTCCAAAGGGTTGCAAAGAGTCAGACATGACTGAATGACTAAGCACAATTATATAAAATGTCTAGAAATGACAGAAAAGCATAAATAGTGGTTGCCCAGGTCTAAGGGCAGAAGTGGGAGTTAATTTTAAATAAGCTCAATGGAACTTTTGGGGTGACTAAAATGTTCTAACATCATTTTGTGGTGATGGCTGCAACAGCACTTTAAAAAATAAATAAAAACACCTTAAGGCAGGCCTCTGTAGTTAAGAGTCCAACCTGCTTTCCATCCAATGCAGGAATCCTTTAAGGTACTCTTGACTTAATCTAAGGAAAAGTATAGAAAATATGAATAGAGAGAGATGTGTATACACTTAAAAGGATAAAGCGTAAAGCTAAAAAATAAAATATGCTACCCTCTTGAGAAGGGGAGACTGAACAAAGTGAAATGACCTGGGATAGCTCTAGTCTACAGGGGAGCCTGCTAAAGCGACTTAGCAGCAGCAGCATTCTGGTTTAAACTGTTTTGTAACTTTTAACTTGCAAATCATGTAGATATTTTACATAATTATATAAATTTAAAGGAAACTCCTATAAATTAAAAGCAAAACAAGTAACTGTAATTTATCAAATTGATGGTATAACCATTTCAGTTAACTATTTCAAATATTAAACTTTAAAAGAGAAAATTGACTCTAGTCCTTATATCCTTGTTTTCAGAAATTATATTTGTTGCTGGTAGTGTTGATAGTTACCATAAAGTGATAGTGTCTAATTGTGGGATAAAGTAAAAGTTGATGTCCTTGAAAATCCTGATTTTTTTAGTAAGAAGAAGGAAAATGTCATAAGATATGAAAGTTAAAATTAAAAATTCGGTAGTCCTGAATTTCAATTGGATTTATCAATATGAACTTAAAGTTTTTATCTCAGACATACATATTTCCTAGCACTATACATTGAAAAGGCATGGAAACAGGAACCAACCATAGCAGCAATGAACTCAGTTAATAATGCTGAAAAACAACTTTATGTTCAAAGGGATCAGGGCAAATGGTGGATTCTAAATCTGTGACACAAGTTAGAAGAGGTAAATTTTGATTACCTTATGCTAGGAATTTCACAAGAAAACTATCAAAGATCAGGATAATGTTTAAAGAGACTCAGGAGCAAACCTGAAGAGACTTCCAGTGACCAAAGAAAAGAAAATCTGAGCATGCATAAATGCAATGGAATATAAAAGCACACCTAAAAAAGTTCAAATCTCTAGAGTTCATTTTTTAAAAAGGGAGAAAATCAGTTTCAGGATGCTAGTGAACCTGCTCATTAAGTTTGGAAACTGGTAAATAAAGAGAAAGAGCTTCCCGAGCAGCTCCGCAGTATAGGAATCCGCCTGCATGCAATACAGGAGACTCAGGTTCGATCCCTGAGTCGGGAAGATCCCCTAGAGAAGGGGGCTAAACAACAGCAACAACAAAGAGCAAGAAGCAAGTGTTTATTCTGACTTACCTATATATGAGCTAAACCACTAAATAAGCAAACCACAGATAAGAAGTTTCACTTTATAGGAATAATATAACTAATGAAGAATGACATAATTTGACTATCATTTTAAGGGCTCCTCTAGTGAGTCAGAGGTAAAGAATCCACCTGCTAATGCAGGAGATACAAGATCAATCCCTGGGTTGGAATGATCCCCTGGAAAAGGAAATGGCAGCCCACTTCAGTATTCCTGCCTGAAAAATCCCATGGACAGAGAAGCCTGCCGGCTACAGTCTATGAGGTCACAAGAGTCGGACACAACTCAGCAACTGAACAATGATTTGCAAATTGTACAAGCTAAGTGAAAAGTAAGGATTATCTCTTGCCCTCATTCCATCATTGATTTTCTTTTCACCAGTCATGTTAATCATGCGCTACCCAGCATCTTTAAAGGACTTACCCCTACACATCGTTTGTGTTCTTTGATGAGGTTTTAGACTATGCCTAATCCTGAGAACTGAAAACGGGCTAGAAAATACAAAAACTATCATTTATTAATTCATAATTCTACCACCACTGAGTTCTTAAGAACTTCCGCCATGTAGACACGTATTACCTATTGGATTCCTCAACCATTCCTCAACGAAGATATTTGAAATTTTAATCTACTATTGAAGATGCCTATTGGCAAACTTGTTTCATGCACTCAGTTAATTATTCTAATACTCAAAAGCTTCCCAGAGGGTTCTCTTTACACTTCACGAGGAAGGCAGCTCCAGTGTTAACAAGGAAGAAAAAGTTCAAGGGCTTCCAAGAACCAATGTTAACCATATACTTACTATATGTCCCTAAGGAAACTCCTCCCTGCAAAATTAAGAAATATCAAATAACACTTTTTAAATGGTAAAAATACATCTTGCCCTAGAAAGTAAAATGGAGGGGCAATTTGCACTAAGAAGTACTGGTAGACCGTACCATAAAAACTGGGAGGTATTTGGGAAGAGGTTTAACTTGCTTAGCTTACATCCAGTTTCATACTCATGCACAAAAAGACTTGCTCAAAAATACACATCTTCAGACCTTAAAAATTGATAGTTCATGATGAAAGGTTTTCTCACTGCACTGACTTGAGTTCTTAATCAGCAATATATCATAGGAAATACTTTCCTTTACATAATGCAAGTTGTCCTGTAACTAAATGAATTTGATATCATGTGCCCTAATACTAAATGATGCTACATTGACCCTAAAAATAATACAGATTAAATTTCATTTTTACTCCTCACGGTAATGAAAGTAAATAATTCCTTTTTTACTCTCCCTCTCTTTAACTTTTCCCATCCCCAAGTAAGATACTTGTAATCTGAGACTTAAGATTTTTAGATTACCATAATAGTCTTTCTGGGAATTTCTAAGAATATATAACTGTTGGCAGGTAATTTACTAAGATATTCAATACAAGAATTTTTTAATGCTTTTAAATTTGTGAAACTCTTTATTATAGTAGTTCCAAAGGCAAAGAGTAGTAAAATTAGCCTTCAAATATCTATCACACAGATTCAATAGTTATCTAGATTATGACACATTTGGTTCATCTACATCTTTTGATTTTTAAGTATTTCAAAGCAAATTTCAGCAAGTCTCATCTCTATATAACAGTATAAATCACTACAAAGTACATTTCCTTAAGTAACCAGAATGTTATTACCACACATAACAAAATTAATTATTTAAATAAATGTAATAAATACAATGTAAAATTTAGGTTTAACTTAAGGGAAAACACTTTAAAAATCTAGACGAGGGCTTTAATTCTGGCATTAAAAAAAAATTTCAGAAGTTTATTTTCTTAGTAAACAAATTTATGGCTTTTGGGGTAGTCATAAAATATTCCTTTTATTAAACAGATTTAACATAGATCATTCAAACCACTACTTTTGCAATATTAATATACCAAAGCTAAGATCTGTTGCCATGCCCTACCTCTACCAAGAACCACTGCCAGCATCAAGAGTAACAAAGCAGCCTAAGTTTGAGAAAAAGGCCCACAGCACCAAAATAAATACAGCAAACTATACAACTAGGTCTCAAATCAGCTTGCCTCTTTCTCTGTACAAGGAATAGGCACAACTCCTTAGTATACACAAGCAAAAACATGATTAGTCTTGGCAAACTCTTCTAAATTCATAAGTGATACCAAGTTTGAACAAAGCCAGTGGTAATTAATTCACTTCAGAATACCATTGGTAGAAGTGTACCATACTATAAAAGTTACTTTCCTTTTTGTTCCATCCCAAAACATGTTCTAATAATGAATTTTTTTTTCTGGTGGCTCAGATGGTAAAGAATCTGCCTGCAATGCCATGTTCAATCCCTGGGTCCAGAAGATCCTCTCTAGAAAGGGAATGGCAACCCACTCCAGTATTCTTGCCTGGAGAATTCTACAGAGGAGCCTGGCAGGCTATAGTCCATGGGGTCGCAAAGAGTTGGACACAACTGAGCAACTAACACATACATACACACACACACACACACACACACACACACACACACAAATTAATAATTTTTTCCATCCTTTCATTACATCATTATGTGACATTTACCTGAATATTTCTCATAAACATAAAAAACCGACAGATGTTAAATCCTTCAAAGTTGACAAATCTGTTACAAATCAAAAGCAGTTAAATTTAAAGTTCATCAGTGTTGGAAATCAAGTTCCTAGACACAAACTCTTGGGTGAGACGTCAGAGTGTGGAACTCCATCAGGCAAGGAAGGAAGGGGCAGAGGAACAAATCAGGCCAGGATCTACCACAGCAAAGGCCTCAGCCCGACCCTACAGCTCTCAAGCTGAGATGGCTCTTGAGGTTGTCCTGGCAAGATACTGTCTTTGGATGCAAGATACTCCAAGGAAGGGAATGTGAGTGTGGGTGAGTGTCTCTCTTCAGCCAGCAGCAATTCCCAGGGAGGTATGACAACTCCAGTAACACTCCCAGTAACTAAGAAAATGAAATCCTTCAGTCCTAAAGTGGGGATTTGGGTAGTGTATACATGACAACCACTACAATTAGTAATTTTAGCTGTCCCAATCTGATGAATTTTGAGTTAAAAAAAAAAAGTTTATGACTTCTGCCTTTAAAAATGACTAGCCCATTTCTTAAAGTTATAAAGTGACTAAATATCTAAGATCTAACTCCAAAATTTCATGATGCTAAGATTCTATGGCAAGATCTTTAGTATATCAGAAGTTTCACATTTGAATACCACTGTTGAAAGGATAGAGATATTAGATTTCTATTTTGTATAATGAAATTTTCTATAAAAGTTTCAAAATAAAACTCAATGGAAGCTTGCATATTTTCACTTGCCTCGATTTTTTCATGATTTCAAACTTACCAGCTTTACATATTTAAATATTCTCCCTCTCTCCCCACTGCCTATCCTACCCACACCCACTCCAAACAACATACTGCCTTAGTTGGACCCTCATCATTTCTCATCCTGAATACTGTAAGGGTTCTCTACAGCATATCTTCCTGACTTAACTTCACCTGCTTCCATCAGTCCATTCTTCATACTACCAGCAAGTGATGTTTCTAAAACACAAACGTGATGATCTTTCTTTACAAAATACTTCACAAAGGAACAACTAAAAACACCTTCAAGCAACCTTTAAAACCCAAAGTCTTTGGAATGACGTATGGCCTTTCAGAATCTAACCCCTAATCACCTTTTTCCCAAAAATTTTGTACCATTAAGCTTTCTCCACAAACTCCATACTCTATTCTCACTTGGCCATTTCAAACCAAGCAATGCTTGCTTACTCGTTCCTCTGTGATTTGCTCTTCCTATAAAGACCTTCTTCATTTCTTGCATGGTAAACTGTTACTCTTTAAGAAATGACTCGATTATGACCTCCAAGAGGAACCTTTCCTTAATTGCTGCCCCTCAGTTTGTTCAAAAGAGAGTTTGCACATCCTATTATAGCACTTATCACATTATACTGTCACCATTCACTAGGTCTCACTTACTCAAGGCCAAAAACTTACTTATCTCTGTATCTTTAAGCCAGTGTTGGCACATAAGCCAGTACCTAATAAATGTTCAATGAATGAGAATCATAAAAAGCACATTAGAGTTGGGAATGACCTTGGAAATCAACTTGTTCCACAGTCTCATTTTAACCAAGATGGACTTCTATACAATTACATAGCTAGTTACTAGCAAAGAGAAATAGAAGCTTAGTCTATTGATTCCCAATCTTAGTATTCTTTCTACTTAACAGGTAGCATCCATACATCTGCTATTAAGTCCATGGCATCCACCAAGACAATTTTGTTTTCACTTATCAAAAAGAGTAATTACTGAAATTGGGCCATAACAGAATCAACAACCACAAGATATAAAACCTTTTGAGAGAATGAGATACAAGACAGGAACGGGTACTGGCAGTAAGAACAGTGAATGAAAAAAAAAAAAAAAAGAACAGTGAATGAGGCAGGAAGAGTGAAACAAAGAGGAGAATGGATGACCAATAATATTTGTCAGGGTGAGGAAATCTTTACTGCATAGAAACTGGAGCTACAAGAGTCCTGCCTGGATTCTCTTATACACCAAGCTCCATTTTTAAAGTTAATCTTAAATGTTTTAAGTGAACATACATGATAATATAAAGCATTGTATTATCTCCTCTGTGAAGACAGCCCAACACAAAAACCCCACACTACACATCAGTCTATGAATTTACAGCATGAGAAATCTTAACTAAAGACTATGTGTATATATATTAAATGTTTTATGTACATAACACTTAAGTATATTAAAATAAGTAAATATGTACATATTAAACTCTTATGATTAGGATGAGCTGGTTTTTATAAGCAATGTCACTTTCTTAAGTATTGTAATCATCTATAAAAGTAAAGCTAGTAGTAGCATTAAATTGATGCTAATGGACCCTATTCTTCCTGTGGTGTGAGAATAACTATGCTGACTTTTGAGTTATATCCATTCAGCCTAGATTCAATCTCCAACAGCAGAATTAAGGCACATATAAAGACTCGGAGAGTTCTCAGTCTTAGCACCATGCTGAGAAACCTCCACACCATGCAAGTTAAGTGGAGGAAGAAAAAATGTACAGGCTAAAGCACACAAGAAAGATGAGGCAGAGGCCAAGTGAACTTGTACACCCACAGAAGCCAAAAACAAGGGAAACAATGGGCCGAAGACGCTCGTATAAACTGCTGGACTGCACGCCTACCATCTAGAACTTGTCTCGATGTATCTGGAACCCTCTGGCAATTCTAATCACCTAGAGCACCGTTCAAAGACCCACCTTGCTCCTAACAAAGCAGTCCCTTTGGGTCCTTTGCCCTGGACCTGAGACATTCTGGACTAGTTCTGTACTCAGTTGTGGCTAAATGTAACTTGTATAAAATAAATCATCTCTTTTACTGTCTCAGCTGAAGAGAAAAAAAAAAAAAAGGGAAAATATACTTCTACTGATGTCAATAATCTCTGCATTATCAATCAAAGGTCAATAATCTTTGCATAATTCAACCTACTGATCTAAGTATCCCCATTCTTCCCCTCTTCCAAATGAAGAATTAATTGTTTTGGCTATCTTCAATTAAAAAAACATTCCTCTTTTCTTAATCACTTAAACAGTAACTTCTAAGGCCCAGCTCTGTGCCAAGCGCTGTGCATTTAATAAAGAATACTTGGATCTTTCTACATCTCTGAATTACAGCACCAAAATTATACCCCAAAAGTAAAGATGTAAAGTATGTTTTGAAACATTAAGAGATCTCCTAGATACAGAAACACATGGGAATAATAATCTGGATTGAACTAAGAACAAAAAATTACAATATCATAAAAAGATCCTATGTATCACTTAGCAAATGGGCATAGATGAATTAATTTTTAGCAATTTAAACTGTTTTTAAAACCTGTTACTAGTCTTATAAAACCTCTGCCCAATATACCTTTTTCAAACATATGTTGAAGTCTAAACCTCTTAGAAATCTTTTCATTAGGCAAAATTCATGAGAGCTACTATGAAGAATAATAAGCACAAATCAAAGAGAAATGAATCAGATTAGAGAACCCTCTTAAGACAGCTCCATTTTCCTCTTGGCAGAGTTTGCTTATCTAGGTCTGTTTTTCTTCTTTAAATTTTTGATTAAGCAGCGCTTAAAACATGTTCCTTTAAAGTTTTGCATAAATTTATTTTAGTAGTAAACTAAAAAGCAAATTTAAAAAAAAAGCAAATACATGCCTCAAAAAGTCAACAAATCCAAACAAATTAAAATTTCAAGGAAATTATTAGTTGTTTAATTAAATATTCAAGCAGCTATGTCCCAAACCACCATTAGCCCCTGATCATCTAGATTTTACAGACCTGTAAACTTTTCTTTAAAATATCTAGCACCAAAAAAAAAAAAAAAAATCTAGCACAAATATCCATAATTTCACAGTATGATAGAAAAGGTGCATTTTAAAATCAGGGAGTATGACGATAGATATGCATCAATCACTAAAAATGGTGACACAGACAGAAGTATTTTGACTGCTTGATCAAGTAATTATTTTAAAGTTCATTACATCACTTTAAATAACTAAGCACTACTTTACTGACAGACCAGTGACAGCTGAAGTACACCAGGGGAGTGGCGATGGGGGAAGGTTGGTTTAAAAAAAAAAAAAAAAAAAAAGGACACAAAATCTGCATTTCCAGTTTTGGAAAAAGGATTACAACTAGTCTGCTGAGTAATGAAAAATGCAAATCAACTGTTAAATACTGCGATTTTAAAAGTATGAATGTTACTCAAGCCAACCTGTATACTGAACATCTGAATAATTAAACTTCAGAGCTTCTTTAACTTTTATGTCTTTGGTCAATGTAAAACTATGAAAAATATTTCCTGATACTCTTGGTGATGTCAGTAGTGATACAAGGTAAGTAGGCTTCCCCAGTCAACTACTATTATACACTAAAAGACCAAACACCATAAATTATTAAATGGATGATATATAAACCACAGCATAGTCATAAACTCAAGTCATACCTCATTTCACATTTTAGTAAGAAATTAAAAGAATGCCAGACACCATTTATCTTATATAATTATGTAGGGGAGACTTTTATAGAGTGTTTTGTGATTATAGAGCACTTCTGTAATATTCTGTTATTTTCATGTTAGCAAAGCCATGATGATCTCTCATTAAATTATTAGCAGTAAGATAAAGTAGGCTAGTCAGGCACAATTGATTCATAGCTGAACAACCAAACATTAACTGAATAAATCAATATAAAGCTAGATCCAAATTTCCCAAACTGGTGTTTCATTATACCAGAATGCAGTAATAGGTTTGCTTTAATATCCTCCTGGAAAGGCATCCCAAAATCTACAGTAGTGTCTTACTTTTGTCAAGAAACTTGCTCACTTAATATTATTGTTTAGTTGCGTCTAATTCCTAATGTATATTTTTTTTACAATGTATTTTTTTTTTACATTTGTTAGGAAATGTACTTTTTGTTTAGGAAGTAAACTTTTTGATTAGGAAAACAGTTCTCCTTCTTTAGATACATTAGTATATACAAATTTCCAAACTTCATCTCAGTTGATATCTTCCTTTAGGATTCTTTGATGGTATAAATTCTTCTAAAGTATATTCAGAGATGCAGATTATTGTTAAACTAAGTTAGCCATATTTTATACTGCTGCTAGCTTTTCACATAAACAGTATTCACACTTAACGGGTTAGGTGCTTAAACTTTGATGATCATCTTTGGCTGGTGGTAGGCACCAGACCCCGGGCTACTAAAATTTGTTTTCCCCTCAGCTAAGCTGTCACAGAAGGCAATGGCACCCCACTCCAGTACTCTTGCCTGGAAAATCCCATGGGCAGAGGAGCCTGGTGGGCTGCAGTCCATGGGATCGCGAAGAGTCGGACACAACTGAGCGACTCACTTTAACTTTTCACTTTCATGCACTGGAGAAGGAAATGGCAACCCACTCCAGTGTTCTTGCCTGGAGAATCCCAGGGATGGGGGAGCCTGGTGGGCTGCCGTCTCTGGTGTCGCACAGAGTCGGACACGACTGAAGCGACTTAGCAGTAGCAGCAATTCCTTATGACCCCATGGACTGTAGCCTGCCAAGCTCCTCTTGGAAATCCATGTGATTTCCCTGACAAGAATACTGGAGTGGGTGGCCATTTCCTTCTCTAAGAAATGGATTCTTCCCAAGAATCAAACCCATATCTTCTGCGTCTCTTGCATTGGCAGATAGATTCTTTACCACTGAGCCACCAGGGAAGCCCTCACTTAATTCGGCATTACTTAAATTTATTGGCATATACATATTTTTTAAAGTATATCTATAAAACCTCACATAAGGAGAATTCAAAGACAGCAGTACTCTTATTCAGAGATTAGTATTAGAATTATGTAGATGGCCTTCTCCAGATTGACTCCAAGACTGCCCAGGAATATGTATTTTGAATAAGCTTCCTAACAAATTCTGATCCACAACAAGGATTAAAGATACTTTAATAACTTTTTGCCTTAATGCCATTTTTCAACCCAGACAATTTTCTAATCAGTTAAGAAATGTGATTAAATGGTTTCAAAAAAGAAAAATTTAAAATCAGAGTATTATCAAAGATTATACTATGAGTTCATTTTAATAAAACATACAAATTTTGACTTCCCATTAACAAGGACTACATCTTGCTTTATTTAAATTATGTAAGAAAATGAATTTTGGCAATATATCTTTTTTTATTTTTGGCCCATACCACACAACATGTGGGTTCTTAGTTCCCCAACCTGCACCCTGCAGTGGAAACCCAATAGAAGCACAGCATCCTCATCACTGGACTGCCAGGGACATCCCCCCAGTATCTATTTTTAAATGACTTGTTTGTAGACTCACAAATGTTTAAAAAAAAAAAAAAAGGCTAAAATTTAATACATTATACAAGGACAAAATGTAAATGTGACTTTGGAATTCATCTTTCACTAGAAAAACTTTTAGTGTTCTGTTACTAAATGATAAAGTGTTTGGTATTTACAAACACTTCAAGTAACACAGCAAGCGTAGTCTTTATTCTCTAAAAATAAAAGGCCAAATATATATATATCCTGGAGTAGGAAATGGCAACCCACTCCAGTATTCTCGCCTGGAGAATCCCATGGACAGAGGAGCCTGGGGGGCTACAGTTGGACACAACTGAAGCGACTGAGAATATATACATGTATATATCACTGTTTTTTCTTGCTAATATTTCTTTTTGGATAATTACCTATACTCTTAATATACAGCGTATTAACAGATCACAGACAATTTACAGAGAGGGGCAATAATAATCATGAGCCAGATACTTAAAATCAGTGTTTTTGTGTTCCTTGTTACCTAGTATTTCAGTAGCAACTTAATTTTCTTAATGTTCCTTGTCCCTAACCAATGGTCCATTGAGTGGATATACAAAGAACTAAGAAAACTAAAACAATATTACTAAGAATAAATAAGACATTAACACATGACTAAGTAGAAGAATATCCAACATCCACTGGATCATCGAAAAAGCGAGAGAGTTCCAGAAAACTATCTACTTCTGCTTTATTGACAATGCCAAAGCCTTTGACTGTGTGGAGCACAACAAACTCTGGAAAATTCTGAAAGAGATGGGAATACCAGACCACCTGACCTGCCTCTTGAGAAATCTGTATGCAGGTCAGGAAGCAATAGTTAGAACTGGACATGGAACAGACTGGTTCCAAATAGGGAAAAAGAGTACGTCAAAGTTGTATATTGTCATCCTGCTTATTTAACTTATATGCAGAGTACATCATGAGAAATGTTGGGCTGGATGAAGCACAAGCTGGAAGGAATCAAGATTGCTAGGAGAAGTATCAATAACCTCAGATAGGCAGATGACACCACCCTTATGGCAGAAAGCAAAGAACTAAAGAGCCTCTTTATGAAAGTGAAAGAGGAGAGTGAAAAAGTTGGCTTAAAACTCAACAGTCAGAAAACTAAGATCATGGTATCTGGTCCCATCCCTTCATGGCAAATAGATGGGGAAATAGTGCAAACAGTGACAGACTTTATTTTCTTGGGCTCCAAAATCACTGCAGATGTTGACTGAAGCCATGAAATTAAAAGGTGCTTGCTTCTGGGAAGAAAAATAATGACCAACCTAGACAGTATATTAAAAAGCAGAGACATTACTTTGCCAACAAAGGTCCATCTAGTCAAAGCTATGGTTTTTCCAGTAGTCATGTATGGATGTAAGAGCTGGACTAAAAAGAAAGCTGAGCACCAAAGAATTGATGCTTTTGAACTGTGATGTTGGCGAAGACGCTTGAGTCCCTTGGACAGCAAGGAGATCCAACCATTCCATCCTAAAGGAAATCAGTCCTGAATATTCATTGGAAGGACTGACGCTGAAGCTGAAACTCCAATACTTTGGCCACCTCATGCAAAGAACTGACTCACTGGAAAAGACTCTGATGCTGGGAAAGATTGAAGACAGGAGGAGGAGAAGCGGATAATAGAGGATGAGATGGCTGGATGGCATCACCGACTCAATGGACATGAGTTTGAGTAAACTTCAGGAGTTGGTGATGGACAGGGAGGCCTGGCGTGCTGCAGTCTATGGGGGTTGCAGAAAGTCAGACACGACCGAGCAACTGAACTGAACTGAACTGAAGTAACGGAACAATTTAAAACCCTCACAACAGAAGGATTCAGCAAAATTATTCACTAGTATGGCACACAATTTGGTCCAGTAGTCATTTGACATCTCAAATTGCCTCATTTTAAAGGAAGAAAAATAGTTATTTCCCTTTTTTTAAATAATGGAAACCTTTTACTACATGAGGTCTTCCCAGGTGGCTCAGTGGTAAAGAATCAGCCTGCCAATCAGGAGACCTAGGTTTGATCCCTGGGTTGGGAAGATCCCCTGGAGAAGGGATTGGCTAGCCACTCCAGCATTTGGCCTGGAGAATTGCAAAGAGTCGGACACAACTGAGCAACTTTTCACTTCACTACACTACATGAATACTGTGAAACACCTGCTTGAACCCAATTCACTAACACTGATTTGGGAAAGTTGTTTTTTAAATCTACAGTGGTGAGCTCTAGTGATCTGTTCATAATGTTTTAAGGACTCAATGTTTTAAAAATCAAAACTTGAGATGAAAACATTGAAGATATCTTTCAATGCTCCCACAGCTTTCAGGAATAAACCTAATTTCTTTAGTTGTGTTAGCACTGTCCAGTAGAACTTTTTTATTATTTTAAGGTTATTTTTTTCCTTCTATTTCTTGGCCACCAACAGTAAGTATGCAGCATCTTAGTTCTCCAACCAGAGACTGAACCTGTGCTCCCTGCAGTGGAAGTACAGTGTCTTAACCACTGGACCACCAAGAAGTCCCAGTAGAACTGTTTTATGCATAATGATGGAAATATTTTACATATGCAATAAGGTAGTTGTTACCTACATGTGGCTACCAAGCACCTAAGATATAGCTAAGTATAACTAAAGAACTGTATTTAGAATTGTCACAGCACCTAATGGCTACTGTATGGGACACATAAATTCAAAATATAATCTGATTCTGCTTCCAGACAAATTGGAATAATCAGACTTACTCTCCTAACTGAAACATAAACTGGACAAAACAATGGCTTCCACCTATATTGTCCAATGGATTCCACAGATCCCTGGATGGAGTAACAAACAACTTAAGTCATCCCAGCTTACTGTCTGGAAATAATGTTCAGGCCACAGCACAAGAAGAGAGAACCAAAACAAGGCCCAAGGATCTCCCTGGGCTGAGAAGACAGAACTGGGAGCTAAGGCAGCTAGACGCCTCAGGGCAGAGCACACCAGAGATAAGAGCGCTGAACAGTGAAAGAATGCAGACTCATACATGGCTCTTTTCAAATCTTCAGCTGAGTAAAAAACGATTAGCACGTGCATATGAGGAAATCACCCCAGGATGGAGAGAAAACCTCCAGAAAGGAGCAAAAAGAACAATATCTGTAACTCCAAAGCAGAACAATTCTTATTCCCATGACCTAGTGTGAGAAACCACATAATTCTCAATGCATCAGAATAGTTAAAAGGTTCTTGCCTCAGTAATGCAGAAAATCAGCCCCAAAGACTGCTTTGGTTATCCCTAAATTTAAAAAAAAAAAAAAAGCTTCAAAAGGATCAAAGGTCAAACTATCTGCCAAGTAACTTGACCTCAATCTCAAGAACAAAGCTCAAGAATAGGAGAAAAACACCCACCCACAAGGTAAAATTTTACCTACAAGGTACAATTCACAGTATCTAGCATCCAATCAAAATTAACCAGGTACAGACTTGCCTGGTAGTCCTGTAGTTAAGATTCCATCCACACTTCCATCGAAAGGGGCACAAGGTTCAATCTCTGATAGAGAAACTAAGATCCCACATTCTGCATCCACGGCATGGCCAAAAATACATTTTTAAAAAAATTACTAGGTATGCAAAAAAGGCAGATAAATATGACCCATGCAGAGTAGAAAAACCAAACAGCAACATAACTAAAAATGACAGATGACAGGATTAGACCAGAACATTAAAATCAACTTGATATTGATCAACTATGTTCTATAACTATTACATTATATATCTTATCTATATTCCATATGTTCAGAATTATTTTATGTACCTAAAAACAGAACTTCAAAATACACGAAGCAAGAACTGACAAAAACTCCAAAGAGAAACTGCTAAATCCGTAATCACAGCTAGAGGTAACACCACCTCTCAAAAATTTACAAAACAGAAAATCAGTAATGACAGAGAAGATCTAAACAACACCATCAACCAACTTATGAAAATGCTTTAATTGACCATAAACAGCATGAACCAATAACTATCCCAAATGCCAAACAAGATAAAGCAGCACTGATTCTTATCCAGATATGGTTTCACAAAATAATTCAAGATCCCAACATTAGAATTCTACGGTTCAAAACAGATAGGGCTATTTTGCAGAGTAAAATTTAGCTCCCTACCCCAGAGATATTCAGGAAAAGGCTTGGATGAATTTTCAAGAATATTACAGAAAGGATTATTTGATGCGAAGAAAATGGCTTTACAATTTATCTTCCTGTCTAAAGCTTTATAAATTCTCATTAGGAAGAATAACCTTCCATGTAAAATCTATGTAAAAATTGAACTGGCAAGCTCAATGACATCATTAAAAGATCCCTGAGATATTCAGACATTCTGGTGGAAAGAATATGCCAGTCATATCTTATGTCATATCTTGAAAAAGCTGACTCATAAGCTGGACAACCAACTAATTAACTGTGGAGGGGATTCAGAAATCCATCACAAGGACTGAATTGGAATGCTCCCTTCTAATTTTATAATCCCATATTATATATGGACAGAGTCCCAAATTTCACAACAGGAGTAAATGCTGTGCCCTGTAGCTCAGTCATGTCTTGACTCTTTGCAACCCCATGGACTGTAGCCTGCCAGACTCCTCTGTCCATGGAATTTTTCAGGCAAGAATACTGGAGTGGGTTGCATTTCCTATTACAGGCATGTTCCTAACCCAGGATTGAACCCACATCTTCTGCATTGGCAGGCAGATCTTTACCACTGTGCCACCTGGGAGAAAAGGAGACAGAGATTTAAACTTCAAGGTGGTCTTGTCTGGTGGTCCAGTGGTTAGTTAAGAATTTGCCTTCCAAAGCAGGGAACATGGGTTCATCCCTGGCTGGGGAACTAAAATCCCACATACAGTGGCGTAAGCCCACATGCCAAAACTACTGAGTTCACACTCTACAACCCAAGAGAAGCCACGGATATGAGAAGCCCATGCACTGCAATTAAGAGTAGACCCTGCTTGCTGCAACTAGAAAAAAGCCCCTGCAACAATGAAGAACAAGCTCAGCCAGAAATATAATTACTTTTTTAAAGGGCAAATGCTAATAGATAAACTAAAGTCAACATACGCAAAATATGCAGGCTATAAAACTAGATAAAAATAGCTTGACAAAGCCAGATGTTTCTGAGCAGAAAGGCAATGAACAAGAAAAATTCTGCTAAAATATTATGGAGTCAGAACAAGGAAAAGATGAAAATGGCCAGGTATACAGTAATTAAAGTGAAAAAATTATCTGAATTAATTTCCTGACATGGAAACAACAAAAAGTAATCTTTAAAAGAGAAAAGACAATAACATAAACTAAATGGATAAGAAGAAAACTCAAAGGTGAGGGACACGGAGAAAAATACAAATTAGAATAAGGATTCTGAAATACTATCTTCTAAAATAAAAGATAAAATTTAATCAGAACTCACAAAAATAAATCAAATCATACATTAAAATAGCCAGGTGGACTCCAAGAGAAGATAATACAATAAAGCATTAACCAATTAGTGATGGTATACTATCAATATAATGAAAATAAGGAGTGTAAAAAAAGGAATGAATGTTCAAATTAATTTGAGGGAATGAAAACCACAACCCCAGGAGTCAAAAGCTATATTGTTTGTTTTACTATACCAAAAAGCATATAAGGTCATTTTAAAATCAAAGTTTCCAAGAAAGGGCACAAAATTAAAGTGTTTCAATTTTAGCCTTTCCTAAACACATTTCCAATAATATTCCTCACTAGTCCCAACTCCCAGGCATCATCAAATCATTACTGTTTCATCCTTCTCTTCATTCTCCCCAGGCCCACTTGGTCCTAATTCCTATCTTTTTTTTTTTTTTGCCAGTAAACAACTTAGTCTTTTATTTGCCCAAGGCAGAAGGTAATGGCACCCCACTCCAGTACTCCTGCCTGGAAAATCCCATGGACAGAGGAGCCTGGTGGGCTGCAGTCCATGGGGTCGTGAAGAGTTGGACACAACTGAGCTACTTCACTTTTCACTATCATGCATTGGAGAAGGAAATGGTAACCCACTCTAGTGGGCTGCCATCTATGGGGTCGCACAGAGTCGAACACAACTGACACGACTTAGCAGCGGCAGCAGCTCTTGCAGGCACTGAGGCCCCAAGACTTCCAGAAGGGATTTGGCGGGGAATGGGAAGAGCCATCTTGCCTCCCAGGTGCTGCCAGCCCCATCCTGCTTCCTGCAAGAGATGGGAGAGTAGATGAAGTGTATTGCACCATCAAGTATCTCCTCGATTTTGTGTGTGTGTCAGTCGCCCAGTCTTGTCCGACTGCAACCCCATGGACTGTAGCCCACCAGGCTCCTCTGTTCAAGGGATTCTCCAGGCAAGAGTACTGGAGTGGGTTGCCATTTCCTTCTCCACTAATTCCTATCTTAACTGAAACCTCTCCTGAGTACCTGACAAGCCAGGTTTTATCTGTAAAATTTAGTACTTTTATAAATTTAACGGGAGGAAATATCTCATTTAGCCCATTCACAGTGAAATATGCCTAGCCAAAAACAAAGTATACTACAGTATATATTAAAGAATTAAAATGTTATAATCATGAAGAGGACAAAAGTTTTCCTTTGCATTATCTTACAGTGTTGCCTCTTCACTCTGATTCAGGCCTCTATAACAAGGATACATATTTTTCTTTCTAATTGAATTTCACCTTACTCCAGTAATCAATCCTAAATTCCATCCCCAAACTAATCTTTTCTAAAATAAAGTTTCGGTCACATCACTCTCTACTTTAAAAATATTTCTCGAAGGTAACAGGGATTTCCAAATTCTGTTCCTCAGACTGGGGGGCAGGGAGAAAATGCAGATTACAAGGCCTTGGCCACAGAGATTTCAATTCAATCAGTCTGATAACCAGGAATTTGTATTTTAACAATCTCTTTCAGTGGGTTTGATTTGGTGACCTATAGAACACACTGTGAAAAAGAACCACTCATATGGTAAATGTCAAATTCCTTAGCCTGACATCAAGGTTTCCTCCCACAAAAGACCCCTGCGTTACCACTATGGGTCACAGATGGGCTCTCCTACAAGGACTCATTAGAAATAAACTTATTTTCTGCATCCTAAACAAGCTAAATGTTCTCTCTCCTAAGTCTTGTTGAAAATGTTCACTTTTCACCATTCCTCTTAGCCCAGCTCAAGTCCCAAACTTCCTAGATCTCACTGCTACTGCTGCTGTTTAGTTTCTAAGTCATGTCCCCTACCCTTGGAGACCCCAAGGACTGTAGCCCTCCAGGCTCCTTTGTCCACAGGATTACCTAAGCAAGAATAATGAAGTGGGTTGCCATTTCCTTCTCCAGCTAATCTTCCTGACCCAGGGATCTTCCCTGAAGAAGGGAATGGCTACCTACTCCAGTATAACTTGCTGGAGAATTCCATGGACAGAGAAGCCCAAGGCTACAGTCCTTGGGTTGCAAAGAGTCGCACACAACTGAGCAATTAACACTTTCACTTTTCTCCAGGGGATCTTCCTGACCCAGGGATGAAACTTGCGTCTCCTGCTTGGCAGGTGAATTCTTTACCACTGAGACACCTGGGAAACCCTTAGATCCCCCTAGACTGAAACAATTTCTGCTGCTCAATTTTACAGTACCATACTGTTTCTCCTCTGAACTGTTACTACATTTTCAGTAGGTTTTATCTTATGACAAAGGACTGTGGATCAAAGCTATTCTCATTCAGCAACCACAAAAATGTGTATTGCATCCTCTCCCTAAGGCAATTTCACTGTCCATAAACATAATCTGCTGCAATGTGGGAGACCTGGGTTCAATCCCTGGGTCAGGAAGATCCCCTGGAGAAGAGTTCGAATGGCAACCCACTCCAGTATTCTTGCCTGAAGAATTCCATGGACAAAGGAGCCTGGCAGGTTACAGTCCATAGGGTCACAAAGAGTTGGACACAACTGAGACTTTCACTTTTCAAACATAACCAAGTAGGAACTTACATTTTAGAAATAACTTTAGAATACTAAAATGGTAAACTGTAAAAAGGAGATTTTTCTTAGGAAAAGAACCCAACAGTTAAATATATCTAAAATAAGAGTATCTGCCAAAACATAATACTAAATAATTTTCTTCCTTTGGCTTCCCCGATGGCTCAGTGGTCAAGAATCTGTCTGCAGTACTGGACACATGGGTTCGATCTCTGGGTTGGGAAGATCCCTTGGAGGAGGAAATTGCAACCTGCTTCAGTATTCTTGCCTGAAAAATTCCATGGAGAAAGGAGCCTGGTGGACTACAATCAAAAAAGTTGCAAAGAGTTACATGGGTGACTGAGCAAAGATTTCTTCCCAGATCAGAGGCAAACTTAAGTTCCAAGAAAAAACTGGTAAACCAAATTCTGCTTTAACCCCAATCAGGGGTGCCCAAACTTTGACCCAAACAGCTATTCAAAAACAAGTTGGGGGCGAGGCAGGTGGGGGGGACAGGACCACTCTATTAATTTCTGAGGTTTTTACATGTGTGACAAAGTTAACATATGAGTATTCTATTATAATGCTTGAGACTTGGTATAAGTCCCTCTAACACACAATAATTGCTGGTTTACTTATCTGTCTTCCCCGTATCACTGAGTAACATATGGTTGGGGCTATGTGTCTTAATTCATCTTTTATTCCAGCACTGAGAACATTAACAACTAATAAATAAAGACTTTATAAGCAAAATAAAAGATTTTCAAGATTTAAAAAAACAGTGATTCTCCAAAGACAATATACAATTACAAGTATATGCAAAAATCACCAACCTCCAGAGAAATACAAAGCACATGAGAGATCATCTCACACCCATCAGGATGGCTACCATTAAAAAAAAAAAAATCAACAACAAAACAGGAAATACAAGTGTTACCAAAGACATGGAAAAACTAACTGGAAACCCTGTTTTACCAGCAGAATTGTAAAACGATACAACCACTTTGGAAGACAGTATGGAGTGCCTCAAAAAATAAAAACAGAAATATCACCCAATTCAGCAATCCTACTTCTGGATATGTATATACATCAAAAAGAACTGAAAGCAGTGTCTCAAAGAGTTGTTTTACACACCCATGTTCTTAATACTATTCACAACAGTCAAGAAATAGAAGCAACTCAATCATTCAACAGTGGATGAATGAATAAAGCAAGCATGTGCTATACATACAAGAGAATTATTATTAAGCCTTAAAAAGCAAAGAAATCCTGGGACTTCCCTGGCTGCCCAGTAGTAAAGATTCTGTGCTTCCAACACAAAGGGTGTGGATCTGATCCCTGGTGGGAGAACTACCATCCCACATGTGCTGTGGCCAAAAGCTGGAAAGAAATCTGATGCTTGAACCTTGAAGAAGTGAAATAAACCAGTCAAAAAAAAGACAACTATAAGACTATATAATTCTACTTATATGAGGAATCAGTGACAGCAGTCAAATTCAGAAAGACAGAAAGAAAGTACAGTGGTGGTTACAGGGGTTGGGGGGAAGAAAGAAAATGGTGGCTGCTTGTTAGGCATAGATTTGCAAGACCAAAAAAGTTGTGGAAACCTGTTCCACAACAATGTAAACATATTCAACACTACTGAACTATACATTTAAAAATTGTTCACAGTCTTCCCTGGTGGTCCAGTCATTAAGAAACCGCCTGCCAATGCAGAGGACACAAATTTGACCCCCAGTCTGAGAAGGTTCCACATGTCTTGGAGCAACTAAGCCCACATGGCACAACTACTGAAATCCACTCACCTATAGCCAATTCTCCACAAGAGAAGACAGCTCAATGAGAAGCCCACACACGACAATGAAGACTAGCCCCTACTCGCCAAAAATAAAGTCACGAGAAGCAACAAAGATCCAACACAGCCAAAAATTAACTTTTAATAAAAAGGTTAAGGTGGTTAAGTTTTATATTTGTATTACATGCTTAAAATTTTAAAAACTTACTACAGTGATTTTAGGTACAAAAAAATACAGTATCAAATGAACTCACACTTGAAACAAATATAAATATAAAACATTAGTATAGAGACTTCCCTGGTAGTCCAGAGGCAAACCGTGCTCCCAATGCAGGAGGCCCAGGTTCAATCCCTGGTCAGGGAACTAGATCCTACAGGCCACAATCAAAGATCTCGCCTGTCTCAACAAACATGGAAGAGCCCATGGGCTGCAACCAAGACTCTGCATAGCCAAATCAATTAAAATTTTAAAAATTAGTGTAATGCTTACATTATACAAATGGCTTTTAACTCAGCCACTGTCTAAAAGATAGTTTAAAATAAGTCACTCCAGGCTACATGTTCAAACTTCACTTTAGAAGATTCTTGCTGTTTATAAATTGTTTACTCAGTCAAAAGACAAAGTGTTTCTGCTTCAAGAATCAGAATTCTAGAACTGAAAGAGATTTTTGAGATCTACTGCACTAATTCCAACGTGGCCCCACAATGCCAAAATGAGACAAATAAGGAAAATGAAAGTTGTCTTTCATAAAGTTAAATCTATTTAATTTTAAGGCATACACTTTATTCTGAGAGCACATCCTTCCTACTTTAACAGGGCTTGGTTTTTAAGACTATAACATTCAAACCAAAAAGTTGGTCAGCCTAAGTCAGTGGTACTATTCTCCAACCCCCTTCTATTTTATAAATGAGAAACTGGATACCCAAAAGTTTCACAACTATTCAGTAAAAGCCAAAACCATTTCGTTTCTAGAATTTAAAACATCAGGGAAATATTCACGTCCCTGAGTAAAGATGTGACCATGATTAATTTACAGGACTCCAAATATATGTTAAGAGTAATATTTTTACACTCACTTATCTTGTCCTTCTAGTTCTAACAGTTTTGATTCTAACATATCAACTTATTACATCATTTGAGAACTTAAAAGCTTAACAAAAAACTTAAAATCCTTAGAATTTATGAAGTCTCATGCCATCAGAAGTAAATTCTACATACTTCAAGATAAATGACAAAATAATAAAGCTCAACATTTTAACAAGGGGAAAAAACTGACACAAAATTAGTACCTGCAGTAATACTGGTCACTGTTTCTGTGGCCTAGAAAGAACAATAACTCTCTGGAGCATTGCTATGAAGCATTGGCATTCACCAGAAGCTCCAGAAAGTTTAAACATTCAAAGCAACTGAAAAACAAGCAGTGATAATCAGCTTATTAACATTTCAAAGAACAATGATAACAAAACCTGTAGTTCCAGTGAATACTCAAGGTTTCACAATATTCACAAGGGCTTCCCTTGTGGCTCAGCTGGTGTAAAAAAAATCCGCCTGCAATGCCAGAGGCCTGGGTTCGATCCCTGGGTTGGGAAGATCCCTTGGAAAAGGGAAAGGCTACCCACTCAAGTATTCTGGCCTGGAGAATTCCATGGACTGTATAGCCCATGGGGTCGCAAAGAGTAGGACACGACTGAGCAACTTTCACTCACTCACAGTATTTGAACTGATAGTTCAATCTCTCACTTCCGCCTACCTTTCTCTACCTCTCTGCAAGAGTAGGATACTAAGCCAGACGGCAAGTCCACACACTTGTTCTCATGGGTTCAAAAGGCTTTTCTCCCTTAAAAATAAACTCACATATAACACAGATTTGGAGAAACAAAATTAAAGAAGGCGTAACTATCCCCTTCTGTACATAGAGGAAATTCAGGCAAAAAGTTAAAATAACGTGCCTAAACAGCAAGTAGCAAAGTTAGGATTTGTACCTAACTGCAAAGTTCATAGATCTTTTTTACCTCCTCACCTCCTCACTTTCTTCCTCTGAGTCTGTCATAAACACCTACATGCAAGTCACTGGATAGGAAAGAATGAGGCAGAAGAAACACAAAAATGTACAAAAACTTAGTATTACCCTAAGATAGAATAACTTTATATAAAAACTGCACTACAAGAGTTAAAAGTGCTTATGATCAGAATAAAGAATTCACTGAGGAGGGAGTTAGACCATACAGAATAGAAATATATTTTAGGTAGAAGGAACTTCAGAGTGCAAAGGTGGGGAAAAGAGGAGGAAGTCATAAGGTATGTACATTTGGAAAGACAAAAATACTAAACTGACTGAAATTATATATGAGGTCAGTTGAATACAAAGCTGAAAAGGTAGGACTGAGTCAGACCCTGAAGGACCTATTGAAACAAACTTCCTATTTAAAGCACCAAGAGAATTAAACTTAGTTTTTATATATCTGTTTATCCTTATTAAGTAAGACTGCACATGCCCTGTTAATTGAAATAACTACTTTTCAGCTAAGAAGAAAGGGTCTAGGATAGTATCCAGTACAAAAATGAAAAATGTTGGATCTGAATTCAAATAACAGATTTTTTTTTCCCATCTCTTGATAACCACAGACTTACATCCAAAGAGATAAGGAGAAAAAACTGAACCTACACCTATAATGCTGAAATTTTACGCCAGCTACTTAATTATAAAGGCAAAGTGGAACCCACAAATCTCTCCCATTGAATGATAGGAAAGAGACATTTGAAAAAGGAATTATTACCAAGCCCCAATGTCAGAAAACTTTCTTTTTGAGTTGTCAAACTGGTTTTAAAAAAAGGTTCTAATGTAGCATTAATAACATTTTTAAAAACTCAGGTTAGACTCTAGAACATGCTCAATTAGATCACAACTGTCCTGAAGCTACTGATAAGAACCAAGCACCTACACTATTTCAAAATTACCATTTCCCTCTTAGAGAGCTAAGTTCCCTCTATCTTGTAAAAAGGAGACCTACCAGATATTCAAGTGTTACCTCGATTATGACATCACTCTTTACTGCAGCTCTAGCGGGCCAGGATGGGCTGGCTTATGCCCTCTACATTACCATAGCAGCAATCCCCACTCCCAGAAAAGTTTGTGTAAAAAGTTGTACAGCAGCCCCATCTCCTCAATTCCACGAACTATCAAAAGCTGTGAAGGCATAAAATAAAGTACTCCATACAAAAAAGAGAGGGAGAATGAGGTGGGATAGAACGCTGAAATCAAGCAAATTCTTGTATTTGTAAAATAAGAGCAGAAAGGAAACTCTGAATCTAGCCCAAAGCTCTCATTTTACACGTTAAGAAACTGAGGTCCGGGGGCACTTAACTGATTTACCCAGGGCAACTGCTTCTCTATAAAGGTTACCAGCCAGCGTAGCACTTAATCACATTCGAACACTGTTACTTAAATGTCTATGAGATTAAATTAAGTACCTGACGTGCAAAAAAAAAAGCCTCTTCACCTTTTCTGCACCCTCCTCAGTGCTTTGCCCCAGAGCTATAAAGAAAATCTTGAATCTCAGATGAATACTATTTCTCCCTTCAGCCACTACAGTCGCAAAATCTCTCTTTAAGTGAAAGTCTGAAACGACTGAATTTCTCAAATTCTGACTAAACAAATGGATCAACAAAATCTCAGAAGTTTTGGAGAAATAATGTGGAGTATTACTATTTTGTTTTGGTTTTGCCAGTTGCCCTTTCCTTTATATTAAAGTTTTCAGTCTAGGTGTGTTATTGAAAAATAAGTTCCAATCACTTCGATAATAATCACAAGTTACTACCATTTTTGAAACAGTTAGACAACTTCATCTCTCAAAAATAACTTGGAATAACGAACTAATACTTCTTGAACAAAAACACCTAAAATCGCTTTCTACCGACACGATATAGTAAAGCCAAAGAAAACGTAATCCTGTAAAAACCCCACCAGCTAAAAAAGCACTTATTACCATCAGTCTGCCCTGGATCATCGCTTACCGTCAAGCTGTCAAAGCATTAGAAGAACCTGGGGGGAAAGTTCCGCACCGAGTTCACCCGCTATACCATCGTCCACACCTAATACGTTTGGAGAAATGCAAACACGCCACATGTACATGTTTAAACCAGGTTTAACCAAGGTAGGTGTTTTCTCATTCCGTTATCGAAAGCTTAAAAAAAAATTTTTTTAAGGCAGCAGCATGCATGATTTCCCCTCTTTCAGGGAAAACAAAAAAAAAAGACAACAAAAACCCACCACCAGAAATGGTACAGAACTGACTTAAGGCGAATTAAAGTTTTGAACATTGAGGCCGCCGTACAGGGCGGTTTAGAAGGTTCTGTCCCAAATGCCGGGCAAAAGTCCTCTGGCGAGTTTCAAAACTAAAGACCTTGCACTAACGCACAAATAACAAAAGCTTAATACAAACTACCCGGCCGTCAAACCGTCCCTGTTATCACTGCCCACAGCTTTGTTTTTTTTTTTTTTAACCAACATTGAAAAGGGAACAATAAAAAGCGTCTCACCGCAAACGCAGCACGAGAGGGACTGTCGGAAGTAAGGCAAGAGCCTGTTAATCTCTGTAAACGCCTTGGGGTCTCCGGGGTCGTAGTTGAGCACTAGGCGGCTCGCGGAAATGTAGAGAGCAGTAGCATTCACCGGGTTCATTGCAGACGCTTCGACACCGTTTGCTCCCGGGTGAAGAGAAATTCCGGATCCAACTTTGTAAGCAGCCAGGGAACAACGGCGAGTTTGTAACAATTCGGAGGAAATCGGGGCAGAACCACTGGCCAAAGTAGTTACCAAAATCCGTACAAGTTTGTGGAGCTGAAGCAATCCTCCCACACATGGGGCCCTGGCGCCCCTCCTCCGTCCCTGAGACTTGCAGACCGAGTAAGAAAAAAAAAAAAAGGGCGAGGGAGAAACCAGCGTTCGAGTTCGTCCCGGGCGGCCGCGGGGCGCAGAACGCGGCGGAGGCGGCGCTCGGTCTAGCCCCACGGCTCGGCGGGCGGCCTGCGCTCGAGCTGCATCCCTGGCCGCGGAGGCACCTCCTGTGGTCGAGCTGGCGGGCGCGGCAGCAGGCCCCGGCCCGGTCCGAGGGGCGGCACGCTTCTCACGGGTTGCGGGGCCCTTCCTCCATCACAGCGCCCGGCGCGGAGGCAGCGGCAACGGCAAGGAGGCAGCGCGGGCGTCGGCTTCCTGGATCTAGTGCACCGAGCCGCGGCGGCGGCGAACGTTGCTGCTGCGGCTGGCGGAGACCGCCGCCGCTCTCTCCATATCGGACGCGGAGCCCGGACTGAGCCTGGCTCTCCGCCCCGGCGGTTAGAGCCCGGCTGTTCCCTGAGGTGGCGAAGCGGCTAGGGGAGGCCCCCGCCCGAGAGGGGAGGGACGGGGAGGAAGTGCGCGGGCCGGCGGCGGCGGGAGGGGGCGGGGAGCAGGCCCGGCCGGGCCGCGGCGGCGCCCCTCGCTCCTCAGTCGCTCACTCCGAGGTCACCAGGCGCAAGCACCGCCCCCTCACTGCCCGGCCATCTTCTCCGCGCCACACACACGGACGCCTCCTCCGCCAAGCACCACGGCCGCCACCGCCCACGGCGCCCGGCCGGCCGCGGCTGAGGCGAGCGCTCACACCGACAGGCCCCGCCGCCGCCCAGCGCACACAGCAAGGCCCCGCCGCAGGCCCCTCCCCCCGTGCCTCGCCGCCCTCACCCCGACTCCACGCGCCACTCTAGCTCGGTAGGGCCCGGGCTGCTGCGGCCTTAATGGATCCCGCGGGCTGTGCGGCGCCTCAGGCCCTGCCGGCGACGACGACCGTTACCCCAACGGGCAAAGCCACTGTCATCCCCGAGACTCCCCCGCCGCCGTCGTCGCTAGTCCTCGCACGCATGCGCAGACCACATTCTCACCCCTCCCCCCGCCCTTTCCTTTCCCTTCGCTTCCCTTTTCCCCTGCTTCTCCTCTCAGAGCCCCCTCCACACCCTCCCAGAGCTACCGGCTCGCTCGGCGCATGCGCATTCCACTACCCAGCTCCGCCGCCTTTCGCCCTGACGCGTGCGCTTTGAGCGCCCACCCAGAAAACCGGATAAACACATCAGCCCGCTCACACCGGCCCCTCCCCGCTGCCAACCCACCCTGAGCTCACTGCGCATGCCTGACTCTCCACTTTACTGCTCTCTGTACAGAGCGTGCTCCTGGTGAACCGCTGCACTCCCCGCCCCTCCCCCATGCGCTCTCAAATTCCCTCTTAGGCGTGTGGGCTGTGGTGAAACATTCGTTAGTTGACCCATCCTTCCCCAGTGTGGGCTGTAGGCTTCCCGCACTACACGGCTTCCTCGGTGTCCGCCAACGCGGAGCCCCGGCTGGGTCGCGCCATGTGACGCTCCGCCCTGGCCCCATGCGGCCTCTCCTCGCCCGGGCTGACCGCGAGGTGAAGAGAAAGCTCCGCACCGCCCCAAACCCCGCCCTCGCGGCCTTTCTCCAGGAACCGAGCTTCCAGACGGCCGAAAGGGCGCTGCCGCCGCTCGCCTGCACCCGCCCGGCTCAGAAGGGAGGTGGCGAGCGACGTGGCTGCGCGCCCAGCGGGCATTCGGGCGGCGTGGGCTCTGGGGCCGCGGCCCGCGTCGACGGCACCCTAAGGCCTCTAAGGCCGAAGCAGGCCGTCTGAAGCGGTCGTCCCCGCACCCACCTCCTTCTCTGCCCGTCAGAGCGGGCTCTTTCTCTAGTGCTTGGAGGACGACGGACGTGAGCAGCCCAGCCTTCCAGGGCACCGAGCTCTCCACAGGAATCCAATTAAACAACAAAACGAATCTCTTTTTCTGCCCTTTAACAGACCTCGCCCTCTGTATGAACAGATAAGAACCCATGGTCCTGCTTTAGAACCCAAATCCTTGAAAGTATTACCTATTTTTTAAAGTAAGTTTTGACCTCCTGTTTTTGCAGGAGACCAAGGTCACTGAGATAAAAACAAAACCCTAATTTAACGTCTGACTCCCCTCCCCTCCAAAAGAACAAAACCGTCTTTAAAAATAGAAACAGCGTAGGAATCATTATCTCTGGATACACCAAAACTATTCAGCATAACTTTTTGCGCTTAGTAAATGCTCTAAACATATCTTCAAACGAAGATTTATGATGTATGTAATCTTTTCTGACAAAAACATTTTTGTTTGAGGCTTGCCACTTACAGTAGAAATGAAGAGTTAAGATATCAAGAAAACCCATATAACTCTGATAAATTCTATTTCCATTTGAGGACAGGTACATTTTCTTTGGAAGCACTAGCATACTATTAGTACGAAGTGTTAAAAATAATCTATTTTCCTAATTTTGTGAAACAAAGCTGTGCAAAATGTATTTGGTCATCTTATCTAAAAAATGACAAATAGCTTATAAAATTCACTCTCTTTTAAAAGTCTGGTCTTCCTTTTTTCTTAAATAAGAAATCTTTTCTAAGCTCACCTTCAAATGAAACTCTTTTAATATACAGTTCTATTTTTATTCCAGACTCAAGTTCTACAACACACAGGTTGTCCTGCCCCAGAGGACCAGCACTGAGAGTGAAATAATCAGCACTGTTTCCATTCATACAGTACATGTTAGCGGTGACCCTAGACAAGTGATTACTTGCAGGGCCTTAACCTTGCTGATTTTCGCATAAACGGATTTTTAAAACTCTTTTGAGATGTGCACATCAGATTAAGAATAATTCTATTAATGGTTAATGTGTGAGTGTGTGTGAAAGAGAAAGAAGAGGCAGTTCTTTTTTAACTTTTGAAATTGGTTGCAAATGCTGATAGGCTATGGCACTCAGAGGCAAAGCATCTCTACACTGAAATACATTCCTTGTATAATAACTATTTACTTGTTTGAGGTTTGCCTGAAAAGAAAACAAATGAACTGTTTATATTAAGAGAAGTGCCTGGATCAAATATTTAGGAGAATTCATATTTATCTTAAAATTTAAACTATCAACTTAAGGCAATTTTTTTCATATTTTGTGCTTAATTATTATTTGGAAGTAAAACTGTTAGGGTTGCCAGATCTGACAAAAATACAAAATGCCAGTTTTAAAAATTACTTAACTTTTTATTTGAAAAGTTCTGAATTTACAGAATTATTGCACAGATAGTACAGACAGTTCTCCTATATTCTACATCCAATTTCCTCTGTTAGTAACAGCTTAGTATTGTACATTTGTCACAATCAATGAACCAATAGTAATACATTATTATTAATTAAAATCCATATTTATTCATATTTCTTCAGTTTTTCCCTAATGTTCCTTTCTTGATCTGGGATGCCATCAAGGATAGATAGCACGTCACATTTAGTTATGGCTCCTTAGACTCCTCTTGGCACTTAAATTTTCATTTCACACAACAAATACTTGTTTCCTTCTTATTATCATTTTTCCTATCCATTTTGAATTAAAGCTCCCCTTTTCTATCTTTCAAGATTTCCAAGGGCTTACCTCTTTGACTGCATTTATCACACTAAGTGGCAGTTGTTGGTTTAGTCCTATTTTCTCCCTATTATGCCAGAACCATTTGAAGAGCAGTTTTCTGCTCTCTCTCTGCCTTTATCATCATTGCCAAGCACAGGGTTTGACATATAATGGCTACTCAGTAATTGTTAAAATAATGATGAATTACTAGAAATGTGATAATGTAAGTAAACACCCCAGTACAGTGTGTGGTGAATAATAGGCATGGACAAATGTTTGCTTCTCCTTGGAGAAAAACATAAAATGTCTTATAAATTTAAAGATTGTTCTTACTTCAGCTCAATCAATGTCAATTCTAAGATCTTTAGTAAAGCCAGAGTGTGGATTGATTTGAAACACTAGGAATAATCAAACAAGTATTTATTGATTGTCATCTAGCACTTTGAGGACAATAAATTTAATGCAGAAGTAGATGTAGTTATACTTTCAGTGAACAAAGATCAAGCTGGCAATAAGTCAAAGGGATTTTCTGAGAGGTTAAAGCCCTTTACAAAATTGTGAAAAAGATTTTGCCTTCTTTCCTCTTCCTATTTCACTCTCCTCCCTCTGCCGCCTTCTTCCAAAACCAAAATCTATTTGGAGATGATATTCCCTCTCTCACCCTCCCAGGATGCATTCTCCCTAACTGCTTAGCATCTCTGCTCCAGTACCTTCTCTCCTGTAACCATCGGTTGTCTATGTCTCCCTCCTCAACCCAAATTTATTATTTTTTTATAATTTTATTTATTTATTTTTATTTTCGGTTGCGCTGGGTCTTTGCTGCATGGGGGCCTTCTCTAGTTGTGGCAAGCAAGGGCTACTCTTCATTGCTGTGCACAGACTTCTCATTAGGGTGTCTTCTCTTGTTGTGAAACCCAGGTTCTAGGCACATGAGCTTCAATATTTGGAGCACAGTAGTTGTGGCGTAAGGCTTAGTTGCCCTGAAGCATGTGAAATCTTCCTGGACCAGGAATCAAACCCGTGTCCCCTGCCACTGGCAGGCAGATTCTTATCCACTGCACTACCAGAGAAGTTCCCAACTCAAATTTATATATATAAATCTTAACCTACCGTGTGATAGTATTAGAAGGTAGGGCTTTGGGAGATAATTTGGTCATGAGGATAGAGCCCTTATGAATGAGATTAGTGCCCTTATGAAAAGAACCCCAAAGAACTCTCTCATTCTGTCATGTGAGAATACAACAAGGACATAAGCCATCTTTTACCCAAAAGAAGGCCCTTGCCAGGTGATCATGCTGGCACCTTGATCTCACACTTTCAAAATCCAGAACTGTAGAAATAAATATTGTCTAAGCCACTAAATTTCAGTTTATGGTTTTGTGTGATAGCAGCATAGGCTCACTGAAAAATCATCCCTACCAAATTTTAACAAGTGCTTCATCTACTGTTGTGGAAAGAAATCAATCCAATTAACCTCCATCTATGGAAAGTGATAATAGCTTAATATAACTCACAAGAAGTCTTTGAAGACTGGCCAGAGCAAATATCACTTTATGAGGAACAGTAAGCCAGATGAACTTAAGCCCAGGGCTTAATCAAAACCAATCCTGCTCTTTCCATCCACTCTTTTCTGTTACCAAACTACATCTTCCATCTGCTCCTCTTTAGCTGTGGTCATACCTATCTCCTCCTCAAAAGTAGCCCCTCAGTGAGACTTCCCTAGTGGTCCAGTGGCTAAAAATGCATGCTCCCGATGCAGGGAGTCTAGGGTTCAGTCACTGGTCAGGAAACTAGATCCCACATGCCACAACCAAAGATCCTGAGTGGTGCAGCTGAAGACCCAGCATGCCAAATAAATAAATATTTTTTTAACAAAGTAGCCCTTCAAAAGACACATATCCCTTTGCATATCAATTTCTGTTATTTTTCAATGAAATTTTTTCTCAATCAATACATATATCCGTTCACTTCATCCAAAACATTTATTTAGCAAGTCCAGCACCTATTTATGTCTCAAATATTAAAATTGCCTTCAGTTTCTTCATCTCTGACTCTAGCCTAAGCAAAGCAGCTGCTTTATTGGTCATCTGACTAGCACAGTGCCAGACACATATTAAGGTACCCACTAAATGTTACTGTTTTTATTCCTTAAGACACTTTTAACACTATTCAAATGCCTATTAAATTTGTCCATTCACTTATGCAACCAACATTTATTGCCAGTTATATGCCAGGCATTCAAAATACAAAAATGAATAATTCAACAGTTTCCAGCCCTCAAAGAGTTCACAGTCTTATTGGGGTGGCAGCTATGTAAACAACTAATTTATAATTCAGAGTGGTAAGGATTTAGGGATGCACTTGTTGCAAATCTAAAATATCTTAGCAGATATTTCTGTTACACTATGGGTTAAACAAGCTTCTGTAGACTTCCCTGAGAGAATAGTTGCAATTATTCTTAGCATTGTTTCTAAGGGAAAACGTGTTCTGCATTCCAAACAGTCAATTTAAAACTGAATTTTTGGAACACAGCCCGTTTGTCCCTGAGGGCTTTCACGTGGACATTATCGAAGATCCCTGTTTGTCTTAGGACAATTTATATCTCTTTATAATTCACACCTGTTCCATATGGCATATGGTACTACCTGAAGTTTGCTAGTATCAGGGCCACCAACTTACTGTACAGGGTTTAACATTACATGATTGAGACAGTTCTCTAGTCAAGCAGGTTGAGTCAAGAAGGTAGGACTAAAAGAGCCTTCGTCCTAAATTTGATCAAAATTTTAGTATTAGGGAAGGTAGCAAGAAAATTTCATCGAGAGAGTGATGAGAGTTTGGAATTGCTGCTATGTGAAATGAGAGAGGGAACTCTTCACTTCAGTTCAGTCTCTCAGTTGTGTGGACTCTTTGCGACCCCATGAATTGCAGCACACCAGGCCTCCCTGTCCATCACCAACTCCCAGAGTTCACTCAGACTCACATCCATTAAGTTAGTGATGCCATCCAGCCATCTCATCCTCTGTCATCCCCTTCTCCTCCTGCCCCCAATCCCTCCCAGCATCAGAGTCTTTTCCAATGAGTCAACTCTTCACATGAGGTGGCCAAAGTACTGGAGTTTCAGCTTTAGCATCATTCCTTCCAAAGAACACCCAGGACTGATCTCCTTTAGAATGGACTGGTTGGATCTCCTTGCAGTCCAAGGGGCTCTCAAGAGTCTTCTCCAACACCACAGGTCAAAAGTTTCAATTCTTCGGCACTCAGCTCTCTTCACAGTCCAACTCTCACATTCATACATGACTACTGGAAAAACCATAGCCTTGACTAGACAGACCTTTGTTGGCAAAGGAATGTCTCTGCTTTTTAATATGCTATCTAGGTTGGTCATAACTTTTCTTCCAAGGAGTAAGAGTCTTTTAATTTCATGGCTGCAATCACCATCTGCAGTGATTTTGGAGCCCAGAAAAATAAAGTCTGACACTGTTCCCACTGTTTCCCCATCTATTTCCCATGAAGTGATGGGGCCAGATGCCATGATCTTCGTTTTCTGAATGGTGAGCTTTAAGCCAACTTTTTCACTCTCCTCTTTCACTTTCATCAAGAGGCTATTGAGTTCCTCTTCACTTTCTGCCATAAGAGTGGTGTCATCTGCATGTCTGAGGTTATTGATATTTCTCCCGGCAATCTTGATTCCAGCTTGTGCTTCTTCCAGCCCAGCGTTTGTCATGATGTACTCTGCATATAAGTTAAATAAGCAGGGTGACAATATACAGCCTTGACGTACTCCTTTTCCTATTTGGAACCAGTCTGTTGTTCCATGTCCAGTTCTAACTGTTGCTTCCTGACCTGCATACTGCTTAGGGATAGGAAAAAAGGGATTTCAGAACTTGTTTCTAAAAGGGTATATCTCTTGGATAAAATGAGATCTGTAAAGATATCTTAGGAGACACTCGTGAACAATAAGGCTTAAAATATGATCTTTGAACCACACAAGATCCTAAGAAGCCAAAAACTCCTGAAAAAGAAGAACAAAGCCGGAGGCATCACACTTCTTGATTTCAAGCTATACTATAAAACTGAGGTCATCAGAACAGTATGCTGCTGCTGGTGCTGCTAAGTCACTTCAGTCGTGTCTGACTCTGTGCAACCCCATAGACGGCAGCCCGCCAGGCTCCCTGTCCCTGGGATTCTCCAGGCAAGAACACTGGAGTGGGTTGTCATTTCCTTCTCCAATGCATGAAAGTGAAAAGTGAAAGTGAAGTCACTGAGTTGTGTCCGACTTGTAGCGACCCCGTGGACTGCAGCCCACCAGGCTCCTCCATCCATGGGATTTTCCATGGAGTACTGGAGTGCTGAAGTGGAGTGCCGGTGCCTTCTCCGCAGAACAGTATAGTACTGGCTTAAAAACAGACAACTAAACCAATGGAACAGAATCAAGAGTCAAGAAATAAACCTAAGCATATATGGTGAACTAATATTTGGAATACTTTGGCCACCTGATGCGGAGAGTTGACTCATTGGAAAAGACTCTGATGCTGGGAGGGATTGGGGGCAGGAGGAGAAGGGGACGACAGAGGATGAGATGGCTAGATGGCATCAGGGACTCGATGGACGTGAGTCTAAGTGAACTCTGGGAGATGGTAATGGACAGGGAGGCCTGGCGTGCTGCGATTCATGGGGTCGCAAAGAGTCGGACACGACTGAGCGACTAAACTGAACTGAACTGAACTGAATATTTGGAAAGGGGACCAAGAATACTTTGGAAAAAAGACAAGTCTTTTTAATAAATGGTGCTGAGATAACTAGATATTCACATGTGAAAGAATGAAACTGATTCATTTCTTACAACACTTAACTCAAAATGGACTAATGACTTAAATGTAAGACCAAAAACTGTGAAACTCCTAGGAGTAAGCGTAGGAATAAAACTTCTTCATATTGGTCTCAGCAATGATCTTTTGGATATGACATCTAAGTCACAATCAACAAAAGCAAAATAAACAAGGGACTATATCAAACTAAAAGCGTCTGCCTGCAAAGCAGGAGACCTAGTTTCGATCCCTGGGTTGGGAAGATCCCCTGGAGAAGGAAATGGCAACCCACTCCAGTATTCTTGCCTGGAGAATCCCATGGACAGAGGAGCTTGGCGGGCTACACTCCACAGGGTCGCAAAGAGTCAGACATGACTGAGCGACTTCACATACATATCAAACTAAAAAGCTCTGCACAGAAGAAGAAACCATCAACAAACTGAAAAGACAGTCTGTAGGGTGAGAAAAAATATTTGCAAACCATTTACCTGGTAAGGGGTTAACTATCCAAATATAAAAAGAACTTATATAACACAAAATAAAACATCCAATTTAAAAATGGGCAAAGGACCTGAATAGATATTTCTCCAAATAAGATATACAGAAGGTCAAGAGGTACATGAAAGGATGCTCAACATCACTAGTCATTAGAGAAAATGCAAATTGAAACTCCAATGACATATCACCTCAAATCTGTTAGAATGAGGAGTGAGTGAAGTCACTCAGTCGTGTCTGGCTCTTTGGGACCCCATAGACTGTAGCCCACCAGGCTCCTCCCTCCATGGGATTCTCCAGGCAAGAGTACTGGAGTGGGTTGCCATTTCCTTCTCCAGGGGATCTTCCCGACCCAGGGATCAAACCCAGGTCTCCCACATTGCAGGCAGACACTTTAACCTCAGAGCCAACAAATCTGTTAGAATGGCCACCATCAAAATGACAATAAATAACAAATGCTGGTGTGGATGTAAGGAGAAAAGGGAACCCAGGTGCACTGTTGGTGGGATTCTAAATTAGTACAGACACTGTGGAAAACAGTATGGAGGATCCTCAAAACATAAAAAATAGAACTACTATATGATCCAGTAATCACACTTCTGGGAGTACATCCAAAGGAAATGAAAACAGTAACTCAGAAAGATAGCTGCACTTCCATGTTTACTGCAGCGTTATTTACAATAGCCAAGGCATGAAAACAAGCTAACTCTCCATCCATGGATAAATGGATAAAGAAGTTCTGGCATACATACAATGCAAAATTATTAAGCCATTAAAAAAAAACAAACAAGAAAATCCTACCATTTGTGACAACATGGATAGACCCTGAAGGCGTTATGCTGAAGGCATTATGCTCTCTGTCTGCAATAAGTCAGAGAGACAAATACTATGTGATCTCATTTATATGTGGAATCTGAAAATAAAAACTCGGAAAAATAAGTCAGATTTGTGGTTACTAGGGGTGATGGGTGGGAAGAGACAGTATTGGAGAAATGTAGTCAAAAGGTACAAACTCTCAGTTATAAGATAAATAAACTCTAGGGATGTAATGTACAATATGATGACTATAACTAACACTGATATATAATAAATAGGAAATGTATTAAGAGAGTAAACTCTAAGATTTCTCACCATGGGGAGAAAATGTTTTCCTTTTTTCTTATTTATTTTTTCTTATTGTATCTGTATGAGAAGATGAATGATAATTGAACCTATCATAATCATTTTACAACAATGTAAATCAAACCATCTTGCTATATACTTTAAACTTACACAGTTACGTGTATCAATGATTTCTCAATAAAATTGGAAAAACATGGTATTTGGAACTAAAGACAGATAAAGGCTAAGAATGAAGATTTCTAACCTGTTTTATATATGTATGTATGTATGTATGCTGTACATCTGAAACTAAATTAACACAAATTGTAAATTAACTGTACTGCAGTTAATTTTAGTTAAATTTACAGTTAAAGTTAACTGTAAATTAACTTTAAAAAAGTTTTCAAAAGCTTTCTAACTTGAAGTTGAGCCAAACCTCCTTGTTATTCCTGTGTTTGGGGGAGTGGCATGAGGTAGTGATATTAGTATAAACAAATCTTTATTCCAATATTTACTGTGTAGATTTGGGGAAAATATCAAAGCTCTCTGAGCTTTAGTCTTCTCATCTATAAAATGGGGATAAAAATAATTACTTTGAAGGGTTACCATGGAGAGTCATATAGTCATCAAATGTAATTCTAATATAGGCACTATGAGTACACAGGTGAAAAAGACAGTCTCAGGAGTTCCAGTCTAGCAGCTAAGACAGAAATGAATATACAGTTATAATGCAATGAGACAGTACTTCAATATGGTGCTGTGAAAACATGAGATTTAGGTCATACATGAATGGTCAAGTGGTTTTCCCTACTTTCTTCAGTTTAAGTCTGAATTTGGCAATAAGGAGTTCATGATATGAGCCACAGTCAACTCCTAGTCTTATTTGTGCCGACTGTATAGAGATTCTCCATCTTCAGCTGCAAAGAATAGAATCAATATGATTTCAGTATTGACCACCTGGTGATGTCCATGTGTGGAATCTTCTCTTGTGTTGTTGGAAGAGGGTGTTTGCTATGACCAATGCATTCTCTTGGCAAAACTGTTAGCCTTTCCCCTGCTTCATTTTGTATTCCAAGGACAAATTTGCCCATTACTCTAGGTATCTCTTGACTTCCTACTTTTGCATTCCAGTCCCCTATAATGAAAAGAACATCTTTGTGGGGGTTAGTTCTAGAAGGTCTTATAGGTCATCATAGAACCATTCAAGCTTCTTTGGCATTAATGGTTGGAGCGTAGACTTAGATTACTGTGATATTGAATGGTTTGCCTTGGAGACGAACAGAGATCATGCTGTCATTTTTGAGACTGCACCCAAGTACTTCATTTTGGATTCTTTTGTTGACTATGAGGGCTATTCCATTTCTTCTAAGAGATTCTTGCCCACATTAGTAGATGTAATGGTCATCTGAATTAAATTTGCCCAGGCCGGTCCATTATAGTTCACTGATTCCTAAAATGTCAATGTTCACTGTTGCCACCTCCTGTCTGACCACTTCCAATTTACCTTGATTCATGGACCTAATATTCCAGGTTCCTATGCAATATTGCTCTTTACAGCATTGGACTTTACTTCCATCACCAGTCACATCCACAGCTGGGGGTTGTTTTTGCTTCAGCTCTGTCTCTTCATTCTTTCTGGAGTTAATTCTCCACTCTTGTCTGATAGCATATTGGGCACCTACCTATCTGGGGAGTTCATCTTTCAATGTCATATCTTTTTACTTTTTCATAGTGTTCATGGGGATCTCAAGGCAAGAAGACTGAAGTGGTTTACCATTCCCTTCTCCAGTGGGCCACGTTTTGTCAGAACTTTCTATAATGACCTGTGCGTCTTTGGTGGCCCTACACAGCATGGCTCATAGTTTCACTGAATTAGACAAGGCTATGATCCATGTGATCAGTCTGGTTAGTTTTCTGTGATCATGGTTTTCATTCTGTCTGCCTTTTGATGGCTAAGTATAAGAAGCTTGTAGAAGCTTCCTCATGGGAGAGACTGACTGTAGAGGAATCTGGGTCTTGTTCTGATGAGTGGGGCCATGCTCAGTAAATCTTTAATCCGATTTTCTATTGATGGGTGGGGCTGTGTTCCCTCCTTATTGTTTGGCCTGAGGCCAAACTATTGTAGGGGTAATAACAGTAATGGTGACCTCCTTCAAAAGGACTTATGTTGGCACTGTGTATTCAGTGCCCCTGACTCCTCAGCAGGATACTGTTGACCCACACCTCTGCAGGAGACTGTTGGACACTCACAGGCAAGTCTGGCTCAGTCTCTTGTGGAGACACTGCACCTTTCTCCTGGCTCCTGGTACACACAAGGTTCTATTTGTGCCCTCCAAGAGTCTGTTTCCCCAGTCCTGTGGAAGTTCTATCATCAAATCCCACTGGCCTCCAAAATCAAATTTCCTGGGGATTCTCAGTCCCTTTGCCGGATCTCCAGGTTGAAAAGTCTGTTGTGGGTCCTAGAACTTTCTTTATTAACAGTGTGAGAATTTCTTTGGTACAGTTGTTCTGCAATTTGTGGGTTGTCTGCTTGACAGCTTTATGGTGGGGCTAATGGCAACCTCCTCCAAGAGGGCTTATGCTACATGCTACATGTCCCATGTCTGCTGCAGCCATACCCACTGTACCCACAGCAAGCCAGTGCTGACCTGAGCCTCCACAGGAGACATACAAACACTCAAAGGCAGGTTTAACTCAGTCTCTGTCGGGTTCCTGGGTCCTAGTGCACACAAGGCCTTGTTTGACCCCTCCAAGCATCTCTGCCAGGTAGAGGGTTTGATTCTAAATGTGACTTCACCCCTCCAACTGTCTTCTCCTTTGCCCTTGGATGTGGGGTACCTTTTTTGGGAGGGATCCAACATTCTCCTGTTGATGGTTGTTCAGCAGTGAGTTGCAATTTTGGAGTTCTTGCAGGAAAACATGAGTGCATGTCCTCCTATTCTGCCAAAGATTCAAGGGATTAGATTTGATAGATAGAGTGCCTGAAAAACTAAGGACAGAGGTTCCTAACACTGTACAGGAGACAGTGATCAAGACCATCCCCAAGAAAAATAAATGCAAAAAGGCAAAATGGTTGTCTGAAGAGGCCTTACAAATAGCTGAGAAAAGAAGAGAAGGGAAAGGCAAAGGAGAAAAGGAAAGATATATCTATTTGAATGCAGAGTTCCAAAGAATAGCAAGGAGAGATAAGAAAGGCTTCTCAGTGATCAGTGCAAAGAAATAGAGGAAAACAATAGAATGGGAAAGACTAGAGATCTCTTCAAGAAAAATAGAGATACCAAAGGAACATTTCATGCAAAGGTGAGCACAAAAAAGAATGTAAACTGTATGGACCTAATAGAAGCAGAAAATATTAAGAAAAGGTGGCAAAAATACACAGAAACACTATACAAGAAAGATCTTCATGACCCAGATAGTCACGAAGGTGTGATCACTCACCTGGAGCCATACATCCTGGGATACAAAGTCAAGTGGACCTTAGAAAGCATTGCTACAAACAAAGCGAGTGGAGGTGATGGAATTCCAGTTGAGCTATTTCAAATTCTAAAAGATGATGCTGTGAAAGTGCTGCACTCAAAATGCCAGCGAATCTGGAAAACTTAGCAGGGTGCACAGGACTGGAAAAGTTTTCATTCCAGTCCCATAGAAAAGCAATGCCAAAGAATGTTCAAACTACCATACAATTACACTCATCTCACATGCTAGCAAAGTAATGCTCAAAATTTTCCAAGCGAGGCTTCAACAGTATGTGACCAAGAACTTCCAGATGTTCAATCTGGATTTAGATAAGGAAGAGGAACCAGAGATCAAATTACCAACATCTCTTGAATCATAGAAAAAGCAAGAGAGTTCCAAGAAAACATCTACTTCTGCTTCACTGGGGCTTCCGTTGTGGCTCAGCTGGTAAAGAATCCACCTGCAATGTGGAGACATGGGTTCGGTCCCTGGGCTGGGAAGATCCCCTGGGATGTCTACCCGCTCCAGTATTCTGCCCTGGAGAATTCTATGTGCTGTATAGTCCATTAGGTTGCAAAGACTCAGACATGACTGAGCGACTTTCACTTTCTGCTTCATTGACTATTCCAAAGCCTTTGACTGTGTGACTCACTACAAACTGTGGAAAATTCTTAAAGAGACAGGAATACCAGACCACCTTAACTGCCTCCTGAGAAATCTGTACGCAGGTCAAGAAGCAACAGTTAAAACTGGACATGGAACAAGGACTGGTTCCAAATTGGGAAAGGAGTATGTCAAGGCTTTATGTTGTCACCCTGCTTATTAACTTACATGCAGAATGTATCATGCAAAATCCTGGGCTGGAGGAAACTCAAGCTGAATCAAGATTACCAGGAGAAATATCAATAACCTCAGATATGAAGATAACACCACCCTAATGGCAGAAAGCAAAGAGGAACTAAAGAGTTTCTTGATGAAATGAAAAAGGAGAGTGAAAAAGCTGACTTAAAACTCAACATTCAAAAAATGAAAATCATGGCATCTGGTCCCATCACTTCATGGCAAATAGATGGGGAAACAATGGAAACAATGAAAAAATTTATTTTCTTGGGCTCCAAAATCATTACAGATGGTGACTGCAGCCATGAGACTAAAAAAAAAATTGTTCCTTGGAAGAAAAGCTGTGACAAACCAAGACAGTGGATTAAGAAGCAGAATTACTTTGCCTGGAAAGGTCCATATAGTGAAAGCTCTGGTTTTTCCAGTAGTCATGTATGGATGTGAGAGTTGGACCATAAAGAAAGCTGAGCACCAAAGAACTGATGCTTTTGAACTGTGGTGTTGGAGAAGACTCTTGAGAGTCCCTTGGACTGAAAGGAGATCCAACCAGTCCATCCTAAAGGAAATCAGTTCTGAATATTCATTGGAAGGACTGATGTTGAAGCTGAAACTCCAATACTTTGGCCACCTGATGCAAAAAACTGACTCATTTGAAAAGACCCTGATTCTGGGAAACACTGAAGGCGGGAGGAGAAGGGGACAACAGAGGATGAGATGGCTGGATGGCATTACCAACCTGAGGGATATGAAATTGAGTGAGCTCTGGGAGTTGGTGATGGACAGGGAAGCCTGGCATGCTGCAGTTCTTGGGATCTCAAAGGGTCAGACATGACTGAGCAACTGAACTGAACTGAACTGACTGAAAAACATGATAAGGGACACCTAACTAGACATCAAAGTTCAGGAAAGTATAAAGGAAGTGGTATACAAAATGTGACCTGAAGGAAAGTAAGAGAAAGTGGGAAAGGCAGGAAGAGTCTCTAGACAGAAGAAACAGCATGTACTAAGGCCCAGAGGAAAAAGCTTGTGTATTTGGGAGACTTCATGTAGCTGAGTAGGGCTAAAATATATATAGTGCAAGAGAAAAGGTGATGTAATATGAAGGACTTTATGGACACTATTAGGGTCACCCTAAGAGTAATGGGACATTGTAGAAAATAGATTTTGCAAGGAGTGGGTACAAGATCAGAAGCTGAGAGACCAATTAAAAAGTTATTGCAATATCTCAGCAAAAAATGATCTTGCCCAGGAGTTGGCAATTACAGACCAAAGGCCTATTTTTGTATGGTATACAAAATAATAATTTTTTACATTTAAACCTTTTAAAATAATATTTCATGGCACATTAAATTCAAATCTCAGTGTTCATAAATAAATCTTATTGGAACACAGCCACACTCAATCATTTATGAATTTATATAATTTTTTTATTACTTCAGGAGATTTGAGTAGTTGTGACCTGCAAAGCCTGAAATATTTACTAACTGGCCTCTTACATTAACACATTTTCTGACTCTTAATCTTAGGCATCAAGCTAAGGAGGTGTCAATGAGGGAGGAGAGATATTAGGAGACTGAATCAGTAGAACTTGATGAAAGATGGAATGTGAGAATGAGGGACAGTCACAGGTGATGTCCAAGTTCTCTTATTTTGCCAACAATAATGACAAACACTTACATGGCCTTATCATGTGCCGGGCACTGATCGAAGTCATTTAAGTATATTAACCTGTTAACCTGTTCAACATCCTTATGAGGTAATTGCTATTTTTATCATCCCCATTTTGCTTATGGGGAAGCTGAGACACAGAGGTCCAGTAATTTGTTCAAGGTCACACAATTAATGTGAGTGAGAACTGAATCCTGGTTGTCTGGTTCCACAGTCTCCACTCTTAATGTTCTATAAATTCAGAATAGGGAACTTAGTAGGTAAAATGAGTATGGAGGGAAATGATAAATGCAGGTTTCGACATTTATAGTTGCTATGAAACTTCCAAATGAAATGTCCAGTAGGCAGGTAGATGAGTCTGGTGCTCCAGGTATGGAAGGAAGGGATCTGGATTATAGATACAAACCTGGCAGTCAGCTGGCAAGAGCAATCATGGGAAAGACAAGAATTACCCAGGGGAAATAAGAGGAAAAGGCTAAGAATGAAACCCTGAGGACCACCAATATTTAAACAAAGAGCAGAGAAGAGCATCTCACAAAAAAGACTGAGAAGGAGTAGTTACAGAGGTAAGCAGCAAACTGGAAAAATTTTTCATTTTTATTGAAGTGGTGCATGTAAGTGTCTAGCATACTAACCAGCATACCAGCATATCGTAGGCATCACAAATGGTAGCTCCTTTTACTACTGCAGTCTTATTCGAAAGGGCCAGCTCTTTCTTAGCTGTGGAATGGGGCTGTCTGTTCCAAATCTTTTCCACATTCTCATGTCTTTGAACTCCCATCTCACCTTGCAGTTCTTAGCAGACCTTACCTCTCTACTTTAAGGAGAAATTTGAAGTCTTCTTGTCTGCATCAAAATAGTCCATAATTCCCCATCTTTTATCTTTGCTTCTGTTTCTGGCTTCCTCCAAGAATTTGTTCCATGGTTTTCCTGAATCTTATTAAATACTTCTTCAGCCTTCCATCCCTCCTTGCTATGTTCCTGAGGTCTAACTGGGGCATATGTTTCAAAAACCATCTTTCAGACCACTTCTTCTCTCTTCCTTTGATCAGTCAAACTTTTGGTAGAATTCAACCTTATTTCAATTTTTTTCATCTCTTGAAATCAGATTTCTGTCTCCACCATGTACTAAAGCTATATTCTTCAAAACCACAGAGGGCCCCTACTGTTTGACTCATTTATTGTCCAATCACTACTTTCAACCATCCTATATTAAATTGGCCTTTCTTGTCCTTGTATTACATGTTCTGTAGAGTCCATAACTTTCTGGTTAATAAAGCCTCAGTTCAGTTCAGTTCAGTCGCTCAGTTGTGTCCAACTCTTGCAACCCCGTGAATCACAGCATGCCAGGCCTCCCTGTCCATCACCAACTCCCAGAGTTTACTCAAACTCATGTCCATCGAGTCAGTGATGCCATTCAGCCATCTCATCCTCTGTCGTCCCCTTCTCCTCCTGCCCCCAATCCCTCCCAGCATCAGGGTCTTTTCCAATGAGTTACTTCTTCACATCAGGTGGCCAAAGTATTGGAGTTTCAGCTTTAGCATCAGTCCTTCCAATGAACATCCAGGACTGATCTCCTTTAGAATGGACTGGTTGGATCTCCTTGCAGTCCAAGGGACTCTCAAGAGTCTTCTCCAACACCACAGGTAAAAAGTTTCAATTCTTCGGCACTCAGCTTTCTTCACAGTCCAACTCTCACATCCATACATGACCACAGGAAAAACCATAGCCTTGACTAGATGGACCTTAGTCAGCAAAGGAATGTCTCTGCTTTTTAATATGCTATCTAGATTGGTCATAACTTTTCTTCCAAGGAGTAAGCGCCTTTTAATTTCATTGCTCCAATCACCATCTGCAGTGATTTTGGAGCCTGAAAAAATAAAGTCTGACACTGTTCCCACTGTTTCCCCATCTATTTCCCATGAAGTGATGGGACCGGATGCCATGATCTTCGTTTTCTGAATGTTGAGCTTTAAGCCAAGTTTTTCACTCTTCTCTTTCACTTTCATCAAGAGGCTATTGAGTTCCTCTTCACTTTCTGCCATAAGGGTGGTGTCATCTGCATATCTGAGGTTATTGTCCAATCACTACTTTCAACCATCCTATATTAAATTGGCCTTTCTTGTCCTTGTGTTACATGTTCTGTGACCTTCCAGGTATGGAAGGGAGAGATCTGGATTATAGATATAAACCTTTTGATTTATATCTAAATCTTGATTCCAGCTTGTGCTTTTTCCAGCCCAGCATTTCTCATGATGTACTCTGCATATAAGTTAAATAAGCCTAGTCTAGTTTAAAACTTTGAATCAAGAGTAGGTTTGGATGAAATCACAGAAAATCTAAATAACAATTTTTAAACAACATAGGTGTCTACTTCTTTCATGTTTTTTAAAGACAAAGTCCAGAGGTAGGACTTGCACAGTTAGCATGGTAGTTCCACTGTCATCAGGGACTCAAGCTTTATTTTTATGCTCCACCATCCAAAACCATCTACCTTCAAGACTGTCTTATAGTACAAGATAGCTTCTGAAGTTTCACCATTTCAGATAATAGTAAGGAAAAAGGGAAAACAAAAGGGCCTACCTTCCATCTGAGTCAGCAACTTGTAAGAAATTTCCAGTTTTAAGCAGTCCACATAACACTTCTTTTACATTTCTTTGGCCATAACTTAATCACTTTACCATGCCCAACGGGAAGAGAGCCTAGAAAAACAGGCTTTTAGTAGGTGCATGGACTTGCCAAGCAAAACAGAAGTTGTAACATCAAGGAAGAAGGAGAGGGTAGACTTTAGATGGCAACTAGTAGTTTTAACCACAAACTATGATCTCAAAATATTTTAAAATCTCATCTCTTTTCCCTTCACTCAAGATCTAGTGCTTCTGGTATGTTGGTACAAATAGGAGAGGAAGAGGAACTAGGGCAGTAGCACAGTTAGACCCAGACTAGAAGGAACCACTCTGGGGAAGACTCTCCTTCTTTCAGGTAGAGGGGTCCACAAAGCCAGAGATTTGCCCAAGAGTCTAAGAAGTGGTCAAGGGACAGCAGTTGGTAATAGAGGTTGGATGTTTGAGTTGAGGTGAAAAACATCAAGGTTAGGAACTTTGAAGAATGAGGAAGAATCAGAGTAAGAAGAGAAGGGAGTTGGGCCAGGAGCCATAGTTGGAAGACCAACTCTGCCTGTGTTGCCACATTCTGCTGTGAAACTCCAAAGACTTCAAAAATTCTAAATTGTGACCCTGTCTTACATGTTGTTTTGAAAATATGTTCATCAAAGTAGGAGGATAAAACCTATATTGTTTAAAAGTTTGTTAGTTTGATTTATAATGTGTAAATATTTAGACCTATGGTATGTAAGCTGCCATTTGTCACTTGTCCTGGGCCCTGCAAATGGTTGGGATGGGTCTCAAAGAGTGTCTGCCCAACTGGGAAGGATTACAGTTCTTGCCCTTATAGTTACCTCTGCTTCTTTGGAATTACTCATTCTTGTTACGAAAAGTGATGGACATTCAGACTACTCCATAGCCTGCTAAGTCATTAGTGTTCGACTCTTTGCGACACCATGGAAGAGGTTGCCATTTCCTACTCCAGGGGATCTTCCCAACTTAGGGATCAAACCCACGTCTCATGTCTCCTGCACTGGCAGGTGGATTCTTTTCCACTGTTGCCACCTGGGAAGCCTCCATAGCCTACTTCCAATACCCATTTGACATCTCTCTTCAGTTCCTTTCCCTTTTCTTCCATCAAGTCTCCTCCTCAAAAATACATTCAATAGGAAATCAGCTTCCCTTTCCCACATACCACAACTCCAAACTCACTTGGTGGTGAGAATAGAGGAAAAGCATTGCTTCTCTGGGAGAACAAAAAGCCTCTTGCTATAAACACGCAACCTGGAATGGGTTGCCATTTCCTCTTCCAGGGGATCTCCCCAACCTAGGGATTAAACTGGAATCTCCTATGTCTCCTCCATTGGCAAGAGGATTCTTTACCACTGAGTTACCTGAGAAGCCCGATTAATTAAGGTACTATGTTAAATATACTTTGGTCACTGTCCTAAGTGATAGAAGAAAAATAAAAATATGGATACAGTCCTTAACCTTCATGTGCCTCTACAGTAGAGCTGGAGAAACTGACAAAACTGAAATTAATCAAACATTCACACAAATAAATATACAATAACAACTTTGATAATTACAAATAAAAATAAATGGTATAAGAGATAAAACAAAAGAATTTGACTTAAAGAAGTCATGGAAGGCTTCTCTAAGGAAGTATCAAACTGAAATGTAAGGATGAGTAGACTTCAACCACTGAAAAGAGAAGAGATGCACCTTTACCCAGTGAAGGCAAAGACCTTGCAGAAGGAGAAACATGGTGACACTGAAGAGTTGTAGAAGACCAGTTTGGCTGGAGCAGAGAGATTGGGGGAGGTACTAGATGAGTCATACAGGTTGGTAGGACCTATGCCAGGCAGGGTCTTATAGACAGTGTTAAGAATGCTTGTCTTTATCATATGAACACTGAAAATCCATTGAAGTGTTTAGATTTGAGAATGGCATAATCCTGAAATAGTTGCTTCAGGATGGATTAACTCAATAACTAATTCTTCCTTTAGATTTCTGCTCTTCCCCATTTATATTCTCCTCTGGGCAAACTACCCACTTTCAAATCATGAGTAACTGCACAAAGGAGACTGAAAACAAGTGGTCAGTGATGCAGGAGGAAAATTAGGAGTATGCGATGTCGAAGAAGCCAAGAAAATTTTTCATGAAGGAGAAAGTAAAGAAGAACAGAGTCATCATTAGTATTCAAAGCTACTGAGAGTAAAATGTAGATTTAATATGTCCATCACTTCCAAATGCTGATGGGATAAAGCCTGAATTTCTTACTCTGGTAGAAGGCCCACAACAATTATATCTTTACCTACCTTTCCATTATTTTTTCCCATGACACTGCTAAAATGAGGCTTTTAGATAAGTTGCCCTTCAGATAAGGTGCCCAATTTTCTTTTTAATCTAGAACAGATAGTATACTCTGCCTAACAATCACCTTTGGATATATCTTCTGCCCATCACTACTTATCTAATTACTGCCTATTTTCTAGGCCCTGACCCTATCTTACCTCTCCTATGAAGATTGCTGTGGAGGTCATTAGAATATACTTCTCAGATCTCTGATTGCAGTGAGCATAACTGACTGAGGGCACTAGCTACTGACCTCTGAAATTCATCACTGTTTGCACCAAGGTGCTTCTTCCCATGGGCTGCTCCCGGACAATGACTGAACACAGCACAGACACTAAAGCAGGCCTATTCTTGGGAGATGGCAGACTCCTCTGATAGATGACTTTGAGAAATACTGAAAATCCTTGTCCAACTGTACTTAGAATTGCACTGGGTGTAAGATGCTTACATCAATCTTCCTTCCCTCATCCTTCACTCAGAGTCAGACTTGTTTTGTAATCTGATGGCTCTTTCAGTATCTTTTTTTTTTTTTGACTCCCTATTTTCTCTACAGCCATTTCCTCTAATACATTTCTTGCATGATTAGTCTTGTCTTGCATCATTTCTTAGTGACCTGGACTTACACAAGTGGTATCAGAAGTGGTCCAATAAAACAGGCAGTAAGATGAGAATTTGGACTGGCTTTATCTACTGTGGCTCAGACGGTAAAGCATTTGCCTACGATGCGGGAAACCCGGGTTCAATCCCTGGGTCAGGAAGATCTCCTGGAGAAGGAAATGGCCAACCCACTCCAGTATTCTTGCCTGGAAAATCCCATGGGTGGAGGAGCCTGGTAGGCTACAGTCCATGGGGTCGCAGAGTTGGACCCAACTGAGTGACTTCACGTTCACATTATCTACTGTCTATTCAAAGGCACATCAAGCTGGTTTGTAGGCAGAACATAGGTAGTAGCTCAACTGCTAAAGATTCTACCAGTGTTAACCCATGGAAACGGCCCAATGGATGGGAATGCTGTGGCAGATGTGATGACACAAGCATTTTAAAATGTGGGAGTGGGATTGGGGGGTACTTCTGTGGCAGTCCAGTGGCTGACACCACACTTGCAATGCAAGGCACACAGGTTTGATCCCTGGTTGGGGAACTAAGATCCTGCACGCCATGTGGCATGGCCAAACAAATAATAATAATAATAATAAATAAAAACATGGGAAGAAATAATGCTAACAAAGCAAAACTGAGTGGTTACTACCAAGTTGTGTTGATGCCTGCAGAGAAATCATGAGAGATGGAAGGCCATTAACAACAAGCAATTTTTGGTTAAGCAAGAAGCTATAGGCCTTTGGGATAGCTTACAAAGAGACCTTTATGTCCATCAGGGGAAGGGAATACACAGCTGAGTTGCAGGATGAAGACCTAATTGTTAGAGTAGCAGAGCTCCAGAGACATTGGAATGCTCAGCTAAGGCAGGTCTCAATGACCTCCAAGTGCACTGAAGTACTCGATAGAGGCATCAAGTTACAGCGTAGAGTCTGGTGGATGTGGTGCCCGTCTGATTTAACACATACAAGACACAGTGTATGTGTTAAAGCAGAGATCTCTACATGGTGCTATGTCCTCATTAGGAAAGATACATGGGTCTAGGAACCAAGAGATAGAAGCAGAAGTGACCTCGCATGCTATCACCAAGCACCAAGTCCTACCAAGGAGTTTTGTGCTTCCTGGACCCACCACACTTTTTTTTTTTAATTTACTTGGCTGTGCCTGGTCTTAGTCATGGTACATGGGATCTTTAGCATGTGGGCGCTTATTTGTAGCATGTGGGATCTATTGCCTTGACCAGGGATTGAACCCAAGGCCCCTTGCATTGGTAGTGCAAAGTCTTAACACTGGATCACCAGGGAAGTCCCACAACTCTTAACTCTGCAGGTTAGCCATCCAAGTCCCCAAACAGGGCACACTTTTGCCAGAAGATATAATGAGGACCCTTTTGAACTACAAGCTGCAGCTGCTGCCATGGCTCCAGGTGAGAGGAATCACTATCCAGCAAGGGTAATTGAGTCTGTTTAGCTGGGTGGGGCGTGGCTTTTACACAATGGGGATAAGGAGGAAACACGTGGAAGCCAAGTGATCCACTTAGGTGCCTCCTGGTACTTTCAGTTGTAGCCATAAATACAGCGTGGCCTGAGAAAGGTTCAGACTCTTCCAGGATGAAAGTTTGGGTCACATCACCAGTTAAGTCAACAAGACCTGCCAAGGTGTTTGCTGAGGGTGAGGGGATTTGAGAATGGGTGGTGAGGGTGGAGAGGATGAACACCAGTTGTGGCTCTGAGAGTAACTGCAGCTACAGAGTCTATAGGTTGTGCCACTAAATGCCCTTTTTTGAGTTTCCTCTCAGAAAGAAAGGCCCACGGAAGAGGGAGGAACTGCTTCCTAAACCTATGGGAAGAGGCAGATCTGTGTGGGGGTGGAGGGTAGACTGTGGTGGCCCTGAGGATATACCTTTCAGATCTCCAGCTTCAAGGAATATGACTGACCAAGGGCCTCGCTGCTGCTCTCCAAATTCCCTGGCTGGATTTTCTCCGAGGCTGTACATCCTGTAGGCTGCTGCTAGTCAGTGACTGAGGGTGGCAGGAAAACTGAAGTTCCTGGGAGATGCGGGGTTTATCAGATGGGTGATTTACTCAAGGACTCCTGGATGGTCTGGCTCCACTTTCCTTAACCTTCTCTGCAATTTAAGATGCTTCCACCTAGGACTTCTCTCGGAGAAGGCAATGGCACCCCACTTGCCTGGAAAATCTTGCCTGGAAAATCCCATGGACGGAGGAGCCTGGTGGGCTGTAGTCCATGGGGTCGGTAAGAATCAGACACAACTGAATGACTTCACTTTCACTTTTCACTTTCATGCATTGGAGAAGGAAATGGCAACTCACTCCAGTATTCTTGCCTGGAGAATCCCAGGGACAGGGGAGCCTGGTGGGCTGCCATCTATGGGGTTATACAGAGTCAGACACGACTGAAGCGACTTAGCAGCAGCAGCAGCAGCAGCAGCACTTCTCTGGAGGTCCACCGGTTAAGATTCTGAGCATCCACTGCAGGGGGAGCAGTTTCAGTGCCTGGTCAGGGAACTAAGTTCCCATATGATGCGCAGCACAGGCAAAAATAAAAAGCTGCTTCCACTCAGATCACTTCTCACATTCTCCTTCACTCAGGGTCAGGTTTACCTTATACTCATAGTCTAGAGTCTCTCCCAGACTCCCCTGGGTCCTGCTGCATTTTCTCTCACTGCTGTGCTGTGCTTAGCCACTCAGTTGTGTCCAACTCTTTGAGACTATGTGAGTAATGCGACCATGTGGTGAGCCTGTAGCTCACCAGGCTCCTCAGTCCATGGGGATTCTCCAGGCAAGAATACTGGAGTGGGTTGCCATGCTCTCCTCCAGGGGATCTTCCCAGCCCATGGATCAAACCCAGGTATCCCACATTGCTGGTGTCTTTACCCTCTGAGCCACCAGGGAAGCCTTTCTTTCATAGGCATCTACCTTAATACATTTCTTAAACATTCAGTTGTGTCTGGGTGTCAGGTTTTTGGAGGACCTGAACTAAACACCTGCTCTAAGCCCTCAGCAGTCAGTGACAACTTCCCATTTTGAACTTTTATGGCACTTGCCCCCACCATTCACTTGATACTTCCTAAGTGCTACCTAAAAAAACAAAACTTATCTTTCTATATACATTTACATCTTCCCAATAGTTTAGAAGTCTCATGGAGATACCTACCATTATCTCACCCTTGTCAACCTCTGCACTTCACCAAGTGCCCTATACACGGAAGGAATTCAGTGCAACAGTCATAGGAAAGAGGTTGTCAGGAATGCTACATTTTTCAAACTATCCTGCACCCCGGGATTGATGTTCCCCACTTACTTCCACTTCCTAGTGTACTATCTCTTTCCCTACTCTCCAATCCCCTACTCAAAGAGTTCTCCATCTTTTCAGTTTGCTTTCATCTCTACTTCCCTGATCCCAAACCCCACACACTTTACCACATACATTGATTCAGTACAAGATGTGTCATAGGCAGCATATTGGCAACCACACTTTTGTGATTCCCTTCTGTAGTGTGGAGTTGTTGCTAGGAAGTGGCTGGCCAGGCAGGGATCACATGGCCAAGCTTGCTCCTATATCCAGGGATAGCTGGGATCTTTAAGAAGCAGGACTCCTCTTCCACTTGCCTTCTTCCCTATTCTCCAGTTGAATACAGAGGACTCTAGGGATAGTGAGGCCACAAGATGGAAGATACCTCGGCCCCTGAAACACCATGTGGAGGAAAGCTGCCCACCACATGAGGAACACCTACACTGGAATGTTGGATGAGTGAACAATAAGCTTCTATTACGTTAGGTCACTGAAATTTGTGGGTTGCTTCGTTACAGTTGCTAGCATCATTCTAAATAATACAGAAGCCATTTGTCCTTTTCTTGGCTACTCACCATTATAACTCCCTTTTATTTAGAAGGAGTCTCCTTTCCTGGGACTCTTGCAAATGGATTAGACCTTTCTCATGCTAGAGTGTGGGCATTTTACTTAGTCTCTGACAATCTGACACGTTCCGACTCAAAACTCCAAATGTGGGAGTAACACAAAGATAAATAACAGTAGCAAAACCATTCACAGTAGTGGGACGGCCTTGAGAATCCAGGGGCAGTGCCAGCATGGCCTGGCAACAGTGTTCTAAGGTCAATGTTCTAAGCAGGCTATTCTTGTGGCATGACCTTGGCTCTGTTATCCTACTTGTAGCTTCACTTACTTTTTGACTTTTCTTCAGACTTCTTGACAGTTCCTTCCTTGCAATAGTTAGCTATCTTATTCAGAGCTACAGGATTGGTTTCATCTATACTATCCTTCCTATCTAATCGGCCTCTTGTCTCAAGCTAGAATCAATGAGATTAATGTTTATTAAGCACCTAGTGCATACCCAGCACCGTGAAAGGCACTTTTAAATATGCTGTCACACTTTACTTTAATCCTTCCATCTCTTCTTTAGGATCAATATTAAGATTGCTGTTAACAAATGGGAAAACTGCAGCTCAAAGAGATTAACTGAGTTTTTTCAGTGCTGTGTTATTTGAAATTCCATTTTTATGGCCTCAAAGCATATTTTTTCATTGTGCCAGAAACCCTTTACTAACTCCTAACTACTGCAGTGCTCCTCTCTAGGGCCTCTTGTAGCCTGTGATCATCTGATTCTGGAAGTATGCAATACATCAATATTTACTTGATCCTTCCCTACATATAAAAGAGGTTCTAGAGAAAATTCTCCTAGAAAATTCTCCTGCTTTCTAAGCCTTCAAACAATGTGTTTTTCATTTCCTTTCTTGCCCTTCCCTGCTCTTCCTTTCTCTTTCATCTTTCCTATTTTCCCTTTCTTTCTCCTTCCTCGCTCCCTTCGTTCCTTATTTCATTTTCCCTTCCTTCCTTAACAAAATAACAAATCACAAGGGACAGCAGATAGTACTTGGGGGCATATCACATCATTCGACTCCCGTGCTGACTTTCCTTAGATGCACTGCCTTTTCCCAAACCTCCTTCCTTCTTTCTCTCATTCACTTAGGGTCATTCAGACTTGCATCAGTCATAAGATTGGATGAACCATGCCCTAAAGGAAAATAACTACCTTTATTACTTTTGATATTCCCCAGGAAGTATGTCTCAAATATCAAAAACACCATTGGGAAACTGTATAGGTTTCCCATGCTCCATGAGAAAGAAGTTGTTTGTTTTTTTTTTAATTTTTTTTTTTTAATTGAAGGATAATGTCTTTACAGAATTGTGTTGTTTTCTCTCAAATCTCAACATGAATCAGCCATAGGTATATATATATATCACCTCCCTTTTGAACCTCCCTCCCATCTCCCTTCCCATCCCACCCCTCTAGGTTGATACAGAGCCCCTGTTTGAGTTTCCTGAGCCATACAGCAAATTCCTGTTGGCTATCTGTTTTACATATGGTAATGTAAGTTTCCATGTTACTCTTTCCATATATCTTACTCTCTCCTCTCCTCTCTTCATGTACATAAGTCCATTCTCTATGTCTGTTTCTCCATTGCTGCCCTATAATGAAATTCTTCAGTACCATTTTTCTAGATTGCGTGTATGTGCTTTAGAATACAATATTTATCTTTCTTTGATTCACTTTACTCTGTATAATAGGTTCTAGGTTCATCCACATCATCAGAACTGACTCAAATGCATTCCTTTTTATGGCTGAGTAACATTCTATCATGCATATGTACCATTACTTTTTTACCCATTCATCTGTAAATGGACATCTAGATTGCTTCCATGTTCTAGCTATTGTAAATAGTGCTGCAATGAACAATGGGATACATGTGTCTCCTTCAATTTTGGTTTCTTCAGGGTAGATGCCTAGGAGTGGGATTGCTGGGTCATATGGTGGTGGTATTCCTAGTTTTTTAAGGACTCTCCATACTGTCTTCCATCGTGGCTGTATCAATTTACATTCCCACCAACAGCGCAAGAGTGTTCCCTTTCTCCACACCCGCTCCAGCATTTACTGTTTGTTGCTTTTTGATGATGGGCATTCTGACTGGTGTGAGGTGATGTCTCATTGTGGTTTTGATTTTCATTTCTCTAATAATGAGTGATGTTGAGCATCTTTTCATGTGTTTGTTAGCCATTGGTATGCTTTTCTTGGAGAAATGTCTGTTTAGGTCTTTTTCCCACTTTTTGATTGGGTTTTTTTTTTTTTTTTCCTAGCTTTGAGTTGTATGAGCTGCTTGTGTATTTTGGAAATTAATCCTTTGTCAGTTGTTTCATTTGCTTTTATTTTCTCCCATTCTGAGGATTGTCTTTTCACCTTCCTTATAGTTTCCTCTGCTGTGCAAAAGCTTTTAAGTTTAAGTCTTGCTTGTTTACTTTTGTTTCTATCTCCATTACTCTAGAAGGTGGGTCATAGAGGATCTTGCTTTGATTTATGTCATTGCATGTTCTGCCTATGTTTTCCTCTAAGAGTTTTATAGTTTCTGATCTTACCTTTAGGTCTCTAATCCATTTTGAGTTTATCTTTGTGTGTGGTGTTAGGAAGTGTTCTAACTTCATTCTTTCACATGTAGCTATCCAGTTTTCCCAGGACCATTTATTGAAGAGGCTGTCTTTTCTCCATTGTATATTCTTGCCTTCTTTGTCAAAAATAATGTACCCATAGGTGCATGGGTTTATTTCTGGGCTTTCTATCTTGTTTCATTGGTCTATATTTCTGTATTTGTGCTACTAGGATTGGCAACCTACTCCAGTGTTCTTGCCTGGAGAATCCCAGGGACGGCAGAGCCTGGTGGGCTGCTGTCTATGGGGTCGCACAGAGTCGGACATGACTGAAGCGACTTAGCAGCAGCAGCAGCAGCAGCAGGATGCTGTCTTGATGACTGTAGCTTTGTAGTATAGTCTGAAGTCAGGAAGGTTGATTCCTCCAGCTCCATTCTTTCTCAAGACTGCTTTGGATATTTGGGGGCTTTTGTGTTTCATATGAATTGTGAAATTTTTTGTTCTAGTTCTGTGAAAAATGTCACTGGTTATTTGATAGGGATTGATTGAATCTGTAGATTGCGTTTGGTAGTATAGTCATTTTCACAATATTGATTCTTCCTACCCAGGAACATGGAATATCTCTCCATCTGTTTATGTCATCTTTGATTTCTTCTATCAGTAACTTAAAATTTTCTGTGTACAGTTCTTTTGTCTCCATAGGTAAGTTTATTCCTAGGTATTTAACTCTTTTTGTTGCAATGGTGAATGGGATTCATTCCTTAATTTCTCTTTCTGACTTTTCACTGTTAGTATATAGAAATGCAAGTAATTTCTCTGTGTTGATTTTGTATCCTGCAACTTTACTAAATTCACTGATTAGCTCTAGCAATTTTCTGATACTATCTTTAAGGTTTTTTATGTATAGTATCTTGTCATCTGCAAACAGTGAGTGCTTTACTTCTTTTCTGATCTGGATTCCTTTTATTTCTTTTTCTTCTCTGATTGCTGTAGCTAGGACTTCCAAAACTATGTTGAATAACAGTAGTGAAAGTGGATACCCTTGTCTTGTTCCTATTCTTAGAGAGAATGCTTTCAATTATTCACCATTGAGAATAACGTTTGCTGTAGGCTTCTCATATATGGCCTTTAATATGTTGAGGTAAGTTTCTTCTATGCTCATTTTTTGAAGATTTCTAATCATAAATGGGGGCTGAATTTTGTCAAAGGCTTTTTCTCCATCTATTGAGATGATCATATGGTTTTTATCTTTCAATCTGTTAATATGGTGAATTTCATTGATTGATTTGTGTACATTGAAGAATCCTTGCATCCCTGAAATAAACCCAACTTGCTCATGGTGTATGAGCTTTGTGATGTGTTGCTGAATTCTATTTGCTAAAATTGTGTTGAGGATATTTGCATCTATGTTCATCAGTGATATTGGCCTGTAGTTTTCTTTTTGTGTGTTGTCTTTGTCTGGTTTTCATATTAGGGTGATGTTGGAAGTGTTCCTTCCTCTGTAGTTTTTAGAAAGAGTTTTAGAACAATAGGCATTAGTTCTCTAAATGTTTGATAGCATTCTCCTCTCCTGTGAAGCTGTTTGGTCCTGGGCTTTTGTTTTTTGAAAGATTTTTGATCACAGCTTCAATTTCAGTGCTTGTAATTGGGTTCTTCATAATTTTTATTTTTCCCTGGTTCAGTCTTGGAAGATTGAACTTTTCTAAGATCCTGTCTATTTATTCCAGGTTATCCATTTCACTGCCATATAGTTGTTTATAATAGTCTCTTTTAATGGTTTATATTTCTGCATTGTCTGTTGTAACCTCTCCTTTTTAATTTCTAATTTTGTTGATTTTATTCTTCTCTCTTTTTTTATTCATGAGTCTGGCTAAAGGTTTGTCAGTTTTCTTTATCTTCTCAAGGCACCAGCTTTTGGTTTTATTAAGCTTTGCTATTGTTTCTTTCATTGCTTTTTCATTTGTTTCTGCTAAGATATTTATGATTTCTTACTTTCTACTAAATTTGGGGGTTTTTTGTTCTTCTTTTCCCAGTTGTTTTAGGTGTAAAGTTAGGTTGTCTATTAGATGTTTTTCTTGTTTCTTGAAGTAGGATTGTATTGCTATAAATTTCCCTCTTAGGACTGCTTTTGGTGCATCCCATAGGTTTTGAGTTGTTGTGTTTTCATTGTCATTGTTTCTAAAATTTTTTTTATTTCCCTTTTGATTTCTTCAGTAATCTGTTGGTTATTTACAAACATGTTGTTTAATCTCCATGTGCTTGTGCTTCTTACAATTCTTTTTCCTGATCTAGTCTCATAGCGCTAGGGTTGGAGAAGATGCCTGATACCATTTCAACTTTCTTAAATTTACTGAGGTTTGATTTGTGACCCAAGATGTGGGCCATCCTGGGAAATGTTCCATGTGCACTTGAGAAGAAGGTGTATTTTCTGCATTTGAATGCATCTCATCAAATGTATCATTTAAGGCTCATGTTTCCTTATTAATTTTCTGTTTTGATGATCTGTCCATTGGTGTGAGTGGGGTTTTAAACTCTCCTACTATTATTGTGTTACTGTCTATTTCTCCTTTTATGTCTGTTAGTGTTTCCTTATGTATTGAGGTACTCCTATGTTGGGTTGCATAGATATTTGCAATTGTTGTCTTCCTCTTGGATTGATCCTTTGATCATTATGTAGTGTTCTTCCTTATCTCTTGTAATATTCTTTATTTTATGGTCTATTTTGTCTGATATGAGGATTGCTACTCCAGATTTCTTTTGCTTCCCATTTACATGGAATATATTTTTCCATCCTCTCACTTTCAGTTTATATGTGTCTTTAGGGCTTCCCTGGTGGCTCAGAGGTTAAAGCGTCTGCCTCCAATGCGGGAGACTCGGGTTCAATCCCTGGGTCGGGAAGATCCCCTGGAGAAGGAAATGGCAACCCACTCCAGTATTCTTGCCTGGAGAATCCCATGGACTGAGGAGCCTGGTGGGCTGCAGTCCACGGGGTCACAAAGAGTCGGACACGACTGAGTGACTTTACTTACTTACTTAGGTCTGAAGTGTGTTTCTTGTAGACAGCATATATATGGGTCTTGTTTGTGTATCCATTTAGCCAGTTTGTGTCTTTTGGTTGGAGCATTTAGTAAATTTACATTTAAAGTAATTATTAATATATATATTCCTATTACCATTTTCTTGTTTGTGGTTGATTTTGTAGATCTTTTTTCTTCTCTTGTATTTCTTGGCTATATAAGTCCTTTTAACATTTGTTGTAAAGCTGATTTGGTGGTACTGAATTCTCTTAACTTATGCTTGTCTCAAAACTTTTGATTTCTCCATCAATTTTGAATGAGATCCTTGCCATGTACAGTAATCTTGGTTGTAGATTTTCCCTTTCAGTACTATAAATATATCTGCCATTCCCTTCTGACTTCCAGAGTTTCTGCTGAAAGGTCAGCTGTTAAGTGTATGGAGTTTCCCTTGTATGTTACTTGTTGCTTCTCCCTTGCTGCTTTTAATATTCTTTCTTTGTGTTTAGTATTTGTTAGCTTATACTCTTGCCTGGAAAATCCCATGGATGGAAGAGCCTGGTAGGCTGCAGTCCATGGGGTTGCTAAGAGTCAGAACAACTGAATGACTTCACTTTCACTTTTCACTTTCATGCATTGGAGAAGGAAATGGCAACTCGCTCCAGTGTTCTTGCCTGGAGAATCCCAGGGACCGGTGAGCCTGGTGGGCTGCTGTCTATGGGGTCGCACAGAGTCGGGCACAACTGAAGCGACTTAGCAGCAGCAGCAGCAGCAGTTTGATTAGCATGTGTCTTGGCATGTTTTTCCTTAGGTTTATCCTCTATGGGACTCTTTGTGCCTATTGGACTTGATTGACTATTTCCTTTTTCCATGTTGGGGAAATTTTCAACAATAATCTCTTCAAATGTTTTCTCATATCATTTCTTTTCCTCTTCTTCTTCTGGATACCCTATAATTCGAATGTTGGTGCATTTGATATTGTACCAGAAGTCTCTGAGACTATCGTCAGTTCTTTTCATTCCTTTTACTTTATTCTGCTCTTCAGAAGTTATTTTCACCATTTTATCTTCCAACTCACTGACCCATTCTTCTCCTTCAGATATTCTGCTACTGATTCCTTCTAGAGTGTTTTTAATTTCAGTAATTGTGTTATCTCTGCATGTTTATTCTTTAATTCTTATAGGTCTTTGTTAATTGATTCTTACATTTTCTCCATTTTGCTTTCAAGGTTTTTGATCATCTTTACTATCATTATTCTGAATTCTTTTTCAGGTGGTTTGCCTATTTCCTCTTCATTTATTTGGACTTCTGTGTTTCTAGTTTTTTCCTTCATTTGTGTAGTGTTTATCTGCCTTTTCATTATTCTTTTTTAATCTTTTTGTGTTTGAGGTCTCTTTATCCCAGGCTTCCCTGGTGGCTCAGTCAGTAAAGAGTCTGCCTGCAATGTGGGAGACCTTGATTAGATCCCTGGGTCAGGAAGCTCCCCTGGAGAAGGAAATGGCAACCCACTCCAGTATTCTTGCCTGGAGATTTCCATGAACAGAGGAGCCTGGTGGGTTATAGTCCATGGGGTCACAAAGAGTCAGACACGATTGAGTGACCAACTTTCTTTCCCATGTTCAAGGTTGAATCCTTTCTTCCTTCCTTTTGGTTTCTGCCCTATAGGGTTGGCCCAGTGGTTTGTGTAAGCTTCTATTAGGGTGAGATTTGTGCTAAGTTTTTGTTTGTGTGTTTTTGTTTTTTCTCTGTTGGGCAAGGCTGATAGAAGTGGTAATCCTGTCTGTTGATGACTGGGTTTGCACTTTTGTTTTTTGTTGTTGAGATGATGCTTCCTGCACAGGGTGCTATTGGTGGTTGTATGATACTGGGTCTTGTATTCCAGTGGTTTCCTTTGTGTCCGTTCCGTTCAGTCACTCAGTCGTGTCCAACTCTTTGCGACCCCATGAATCGCAGCACGCCAGGCCTCCCTGTCCATCACCAACTCTCGGAGTTTACTCAGACTCACGTCCATTGAGTCCATGATGCCATCCAGCCATCTCATCCTCAGTCGTCCCCTTCTCCTCCTGCCCCCAATCCCTTCCAGCATCAGAGTCTTTTCCAATGAGTCATCTCTTCGCATGAGGTGGCCAAAGTACTGGAGCTTCAGTTTTAGCATCATTCCTTCCAAAGAAATCCCAGGGTTGATCTCCTTCAGAATGGACTGGTTGGATCTCCTTGCAGTCCAAGGGACTCTCAAGAGTCTTCTCCAACACCACAGTTCAAAAGCATCAATTCTTCTAATAAGTGACTAGCATTTGTTAAGAAAGAAAGACTTCTTCCTAGTTCCTAGCAGAAATAGCACAGGGACTTTATTAGTTTGCTAGGACTACTATACCAAAGTACTACAGATTGAGTGACTTAAACAGCAGAAATGTATTGTCTCACAGTTCTGGGGCTAGGCAGAATTGATTCATTTTGAAGTCTGTGAGAGAAGAGTGTATTCCTCTCTTTGGCTTGTAGATGACTGTCTTCTCATGTGTCTTCACATTATTTTCCCTCTTTCTGCATCTGTGTCCAAATACTTCTTCTTTTAAGTGCACTGGTCATGTTGAATTAGAACTCATCCTAAAGATTTCATTTTACCTTGATTAGCTCTGTGAAGACCTTATCTCCAAATAAGACATTCTAGGGGACTAGGGGTTAGAACTTCACGCATCAATTTTAGGGGGTCACAATTCATAAGAAATACTGAAAGTCTAGGATCTGAATTAGTATTTGTGTGGCATAACTGAATAAATGTGTTCATGCTCCAAAAGTATACTGGAAAATAGTATCTAGGTCAATGTCCAGTCTCTCTGCCTTCCATAAAGTGCCTCTAGAAAAGTTTGCATTACAAAATATTAATCAGGTGAAACAGAGATAAATCAGTGAGGATGCTTTGAACTGTGAGTAAAAATGTTCTCGGTTTAAATAGATTTAAACCATAAGGATATTTCCTATTACACATGACAAGAAATCCTGAGCTAGAGAGTCTGTAAGACTATTTAATTAATTGTCTGAAGGATCCTGTTTCTTTCCATTGTTTTCATCACCTAAGTATGTCGGCTTTGTACTTTGCACAAAGCTCTCCAAATGGTTACCAGATGGCTGCACCAGGCCTGTGTATCATGACCTGACATGATAAAGCACACGGAGAGAAGCTCTGACTTCCTTATATAATTTTTTAGAAAGTAGGGAAATTTTTACCAGAAGTTTTCTAGCAAACTTTTCCTCATGTCATTGCTCAATATGCCCCTGTCTAAAACAGTTACGAGAAAGAAGAATAGAAAAATCATGACTAGCCTAGACTAGTCAGGATTTACCTCATGGGAGTGGGCATGAGACCAGTTTCTCCTGATGCACGTGGACATGTAGAAAGGGGTGGATACCTGAACAAAAGTAGGACTCTTTCAATAAGTAAGAAGGGAAAATGGATATGAAGTAGAAAACCAACACTATTATATAAGTCAAACTTCATACATCCTTTTTCCCACATACAATTAAAAAAAATGTCCATACCTATGTGAGACACATTCATTGTCTCCCCTGGGGAGACAACCCAAAGTCTCAGCCAGTAACCACATCCAGCTCCAAGGCCAAGAGTTCTCTGTTAGGTCTGGACTTGGCTCCTTGTGACTCAGGGACCCATGGCTTAGAGATAAGTTTTCTACTTCATTTTCAATATGAAATAATTGATAAGGAACAAAATAGATATAAATGTAACTCTTGTTTGGAAAGGGGAGAATGGAAATGGCATTCAGTGGATATTGGCCTAGAGCCCATATTGTATCCTATTAGAAAGAAGAGAGAGGACTGCCCACACAATAGTGATGAGTCCCTTGCTCAGTCAGAATGGTAGTCTCTGATTCTGGTTTTTGGGATAACCTATTGCCTTCCATGGAGAAGGCAATGGCACCCCACTCCAGTACTCTTGCCTGGAAAATCCCATGGGTGGAGGAGCCTGGTAGGCTGCAGTCCATGGGATCGAGAAGAGTCGGACACGACTGAGCAACTTCCCTTTCACTTTTCACTTTCATGCATTGGAGAAGGAAATGGCAACCCACTCCAGTGTTCTTGCCTGGAGAATCCCAGAGATGGCGGAGGATGGTGGGCTGCCATCTCTGGGGTCGCACAGGGTTGGACACAACTGAAGCGACTTAGCAGCAGCAGCAGCATTGCCTTCTGTTAAAGAATACCCCACTTGTCAGAATGGTAGTCTCTGATTCTGGTTTTTGGGATAACCTATTGCCTTCCATGGAGAAGGCAATGGCACCCCACTCCAGTACTCTTGCCTGGAAAATCCCATGGGTGGAGGAGCCTGGTAGGCTGCAGTCCATGGGATCGAGAAGAGTCGGACACGACTAGCAACTTCCCTTTCACTTTTCACTTTCATGCATTGGAGAAGGAAATGGCAACCCACTCCAGTGTTCTTGCCTGGAGAATCCCAGAGATGGCGGAGGATGGTGGGCTGCCATCTCTGGGGTCGCACAGGGTTGGACACAACTGAAGCGACTTAGCAGCAGCAGCAGCATTGCCTTCTGTTAAAGAATACCCCACTCTAGTATTCTAGCCTGAAAAATGCTATGGACAGAGGAGCCTGATGGGTTATAGTCCATGGGGTTGCAAAGAGTCAGACACCACAAAGAGTCAGATACTACTTAGCGACTAAACAACATTGCCTTCTATTGCCCTTAGCCCTGTTCTTTTGAGAACGTCTTTCTTGTTCATTGTCTTCTATAGCCACATTTGACACCAGCATTGGATTAGCACTTTTTGTTAGTGTGAGTTTGAGTTTCTGGAAGGGTGCCTTAGGAATTGAACTGTCGTAAAATTGTTCATTGCTGTGAATTGGCCAGGCTTATAATTTCCCTGAAACTTAGCGAAATTAGTAGATCCTGATTTCTTTTGGCTGATTCCACAGATCAGTAAAAAGGGTTCAGTTCAGTTCAGTTGCTCAGTTGGGTCTGACTCTTTGTGACCCCATGAATTGCAGCACGCCAGACCTCCCTGTCCATCACCAACTCCTCGAGTTCACTCAGACTCATGCCCATCGAGTCAGTGATGCCATCCAGCCATCTCATCCTCAGTCGTCCCCTTCTCCTCCTGCCCCTAATCCCTCCCAGCATCAGAGTCTTTTCCAATGAGTCAACTCTTTGCATGAGGTGGCCAAAGTATTGGAGCTTCAGCTTTAGCATCATTCCTTCCAAAGAAATCCCAGGGCAGATCTCCTTCAGAATGGACTGGTTGGATCTCCTTGCAGTCCAAGGGACTCTCAAGAGTCTTCTCCAACACCACAGTTCAAAAGCATCAATTCTTCGGCACTCAGCCTTCTTCACAGTCCAACTCTCACATCCATACATGACTACTGGAAAAACCAAAAAGGGTAGAAAACCCAATTAGACATAGTCCTTGGGTCTGATCACTTCAGTCTTCTAACCATAGACATCTCTCTGAGATTTACCCATTCCCCCTGGTTCACACTTTGATGACCTATGTCACCAGTATAATTAAAAACAATGAATGTAGATATAGAAGCCCCTTCTGTAAACCTGTATTTGCCATAAAACTAATTGCCTTTGTCTGATGTAGATTATTTAGCAGGAGAGCCAGAGGAGAAACTTTGGCAGCTAAGTTTATCTCCTATTACTGCCTCCTACTTCCTTCTCTCCTTTCAGTCTAAGCTTCCCCTTTGTTGTACATTTTTAGTGAAAACCATAAGAAGTAGTCAACATATACTAGCATTCTTATTCTTGCTACCACTTTCTCTAGTACTAGAAATTGCTACAATACTTTAGTCATTTTCAAATTCAAACAATAGAATACTCCAGCTCAAATTATCTTAAACAATGAGAATATTTGTTATCCAGATAATAGTGTTCCATCAGTTAAATGACATTAATTTTCAAGGCCTTGTTTTTTTTTTTTCTTCCATTCTTCTATTTTGTCATTTTAAGCATATCAACTTTGCTCTCAGGCTAGCTTCTTTTGTATGAACCTGCTGCACCAGGTTCATACAACCTATCTTTGCATGATATCACCCAGTGGAAGAAGGTAGCTCTGGATATTGGATAGACAACAAAAATGTTCACTGTAAATGTCTAGATAGATGAGTGCTGAGGGTTAAGGCTAAGAAAAACAGCTAATGGGTTCATCATGTTAGAAACAAAGGTGGTAGGCAGAAGTGGTAGAAAATTGCTACATTTAGAATACTTTCAGCTGCAAATAACAGAAACCCAACTGAAAGTGGTGGCATAAACAGTAGGGAAATTTATTGGTTAGATAACTGAAAGTCCAGAGGTAGACTGGGCTTCAGGTTTGGTTAAAACTCAGTTCAACAATGTCATCAAGGACCTAGGATAATATCAGTTATATCCTAAAGTGGTTTCCTCATAGTTATAGGGTGGTAGAATGTTTTTTTTTTTAAGCTATTTTCTAATGAATCACTCATAAGTGAAGGAAATTTTCCCAGAAGTCTCCAAACAATTTTCTTGGCACGTCTTATTGTTCTAGGAATAATTATGTTCCTATTCCTGTTTCTAAAGGAATTCCATGTGCTGACAGGTTTAAGCATTAGGTCCTAGACCAGTTACAGGCAAGAAAAATCTGATTGTACTGATTGAGGCAGATTGATCAGGACTTGCCTCACTTGTGTAGGTCAATTCCTTAAACCAAATGGCAGATGCACAATGTCAAGAGGTGGGATAGATGTTGAAGAGATACCTTAGCGTCTGCTACACAAGTGGAAGCCAGCATTAAGGGTAAAAGATAAATGGCAAAATATAAGCATGAAACAGGTCAACTCAGAGCTGAGTGTTGGCTGGAAAATGCCTTTCCTGTATGATCTGTGTGACTTGTTTGACCACATAAGAAATAAGTATAACCAATATCTGATATTTTAACCTAATAGTTCATTGTATGTGAGTATGATACAAGAGATACCTTTCTTATAATTCAGTTCTTTAAATTCTTTTATAATCCTTTCTCAAAAATTAAATTTTTTGTCAGCATCCTAAAAATAATAGTGTGACATATATGTGAGAAAGTACTGAGTATTTTACAAAACTGAGAATTTTAAGATTTTAAAATTTACCAGTTGTCAAAAACATAGAGTTAACTGTAGATATAGCTCTACACTAATCTCTGGATGACTAAGCATTTCACATGAAATAAAATTTTTATTTATTAAGTCACTTTCAGTCAGACCTGTGGCTGCTAGGGGTACTTGTACAGTATTAAAACCATAGTATATGGAAGCATGTGTCAGGATTTTAGAATTTCATTTTAATTGTTGAAGATGTATAATTTTGTTTTTTAAAAAGTCAAGAAGCTCATAATAAAATACATTTTATGTTTAAAATGGTTTTTATTTCATTATCTTAGTTCCTTTGAAATTATTTTGGCATGACATCACATTATAGAATTAAAAAGAGGGAGCATACTTCATGAGTAGCATATGGACTTCTACTGTGGTGGTTCTGCCTTTGTTTTCAATGCTATTCAAATCCAGCACAATGGAAGTGCTTTGGAGTGATTTTGCTGAAACATAAATCTGATCATGTTGCTCCTCTGCTTTAAACATCAGCAGCCACTTAAGACCCTCTGGTTGAATCTCAAACTCCTTAGCTCAGCCATAGGGCCATCAGGAGAGACCTCTACTTACCTTTCTATTTCCCTTGCTGACTTACTTCCCTACTCCCAGTCCATCTTCCAACCACATTGACAAAGTATTTGGAATTTCCCAGTCACCAAATTCTTCCATGCTTCTGCCAGGAGCACCTTTCATCCCCCTTTCTTACTAATCAGCTTTCTTCTTTAGGATGCTCATACAGGATTATAACTTCCAGTTCAGATGCTCCTCTGAGGAATATACATGTCACTCTGGACTGATGTCTGCCATTGCACTGTCTACAAATTTTGTTGAAGATGTCTACTGCCTTATTCTTTTTCCTTATCAGAGGACCATGTCATCTTTGCCTTTTTACCTCCTTCCAGAGCTCAATAAAATATTTGGCAGTAAAAAGGCACTTAATAAGCATTTTTGAGGCTGAATGAATTTACCTTTTCTTACATTTGCTAGTAATCAAAATAGCTATCATTTGTTAAAAAAAAAACTTTTACATGCAAGCACTATATTAGAGGCTTTACATTTTAAATCTCATTTAATTTTCACAGTTATCATGTGAGTAGGATTCACTCCTTATTTTAATGGATGATAAAATAGGCTTAGAGAAGTTCAGTAAGTTATCTAAAATTAATTAACAGAGCTGGGATGAACCTCAAGTCTGGCGGGTTCCAGATCTCTGCTTTTTTTCTCTATGTAAGACATTATGGAGATCCTCCCTAATCCCTAAGGATGAGAAGGTGCCAGTCTCACTGTTATTCCAGGCAGATATTCACACAGTAAGCAGTGTTCCAAGGTAAACAGGCATCATTTCCATGGCTTAGAGTTTTATCATCTTCGAAAAAAATTTTAATCAGAAGCTGAAAGTATAGGAAATAGGATTCATACTTTCAGGAATCCAGATCCAGAGACAGGTCAGCTCTCCAGCCAAGTGGAATGGGTCTTAGTGCCTAAAGCTCCATCCCAGCAAGGAATTGGAATACTAGGGGGCGGAAATTGAAGCCCAGAAGTTGAAATCTATCCAAGTTGATAGAGTTAGAAACTAGCATATGGCTACCCAGGAATCACAGGATATCAAGTCTATGACAACAAGGTTAATTCTTACATCCCACTTAAAATATATTGAATCTTTTAGTGTATTTCCTACTCTAGACCCAGAAATTGAGCAATGATATGAGTAGAGGAGGTAAATGGTGGACCCCAGAGATTTCCAGGATCATCACAGTTTATCTCACTGGTGAGTCAGACAATGAGTCAAGAGAAAAAAATGTGCCAGTGTCAATATATCCATTGACACTGGATATTATGAAGGAAAGTACAGCATTTTTTGCAAGGTACAAAGTGAGGAGAATAGGGAGCTCATGTTCTAGAGACCTGAACTCTCAAGGAAGAAATCTTAAAAGGCAGTATTAGGGTGAGTGTTGAAGGGCGTGTGGTCAGCTCATGATCTTTCTTTTGATCAGTAGTTAATAAGTTAACAGGGTGATATTTTGGGAAACTTAGTCATCAACTTTCTCATTACATTCAGTCTGGGGTCTTTGTGCTGTGGTTAGCATGTAGTCATCATCCTCCACCTGGGTGGGAGTCTTAATTTCTGCAAAACAACTCAAGGATATGGGTCAGATTGTTAGGTCTATCCCTTGAGGAGGAACTGTTACATTGTTTAAGCTATCAATGCTTTTCTTTTCTTTTTTTCTTTTTAATTCATTTTTTATTGAAGGATAGTTGCTTTACAGAATTTTGCTGTTTTCTGTCAAACTTCAACATGAATCAGCCATCAGTTCAGTTCAGTCGCTCAGTCGTGTCCGACTCTTTGCGACCCCATGAATCGCAGCACGCCAGGCCTCCCTGTCCATCACCAACTCCCGGAGTTCACTCAGACTCACGTCCATTGAGTCCATGATGCCATCCAGCCATCTCATCCTCGGTCGTCCCCTTCTCCTCCTGCCCCCAATCCCTCCCAGCATCAGGGTCTTTTCCAGTGAGTCAACTCTTCGCATGAGGTGGCCAAAGTACTGGAGCTTCAGCTTTAGCATCATTCCTTCCAAAGAAATCCCAGGGTTGATCTCCTTCAGAATGGACTGGTTGGATCTCCGTGCACTCCAAGACTCTCAAGAGTCTTCTCCAACACCACACTTCAAAAGCATCAATTCTTCTGCGCTCAGCCTTCTTCACAGTCCAACTCTCACATCCATACATGACCACAGGAAAAACCATAGCCTTGACTAGACGGACCTTAGTCGCCAAAGTAATGTCTCTGCTTTTGAATATATTATCTAGGTTGGTCATAACTTTTCTTCCAAGGAATCAGCCATAGGTATATATATGAATCAGCCATAGGTATATATATATATCCCTTCCCCTTTTTTTTTTTTTTAATTAATTTTTATTTTTTAGTTTGTTTTGCTTTACAATACTGTATTCGTTTTGTTACACATTGACATGAATTAGCCATGAGTGTACATGAACTCCCAATCCCGACCCCCTCCTCCACCCTCCC
>SJXQ01011563.1:9841-31099 GCA_006408695.1 Aepyceros melampus | reverse complement strand
TGCTACCCCTCTCAAAACACAAAATACTCTATGCACTTCTGAATATTTAGATTACTAAGGATTTGAATATATATATTCCCTGGGCTTATTGCAAAAAGCACAAGGACAGAATTTCTAAAGAAAATATCGTCCACCTTAGCAGATGTTTTCATGTGTTAATGCAAACAGGTTCAAAGCAATCTTCTCTAGATTCAGCTCCCTAGCTCTCCTGACTGTGCGCGCTGAACCTTCTAACTAGCCCTGAATCTATTCTGATGTCTCACCCATCTGCAGCAAGCCTTGACGTGTTTCCCACAAGATGCTGAGATGATCACAGATAGGCAGGCCTGTCCATGCATTAGTCCACTGCCCTACTTCTGATTCCATTCTGGAGTTTAGGAGATGCTGTTGGGAAAACATTCCTTCAAGCTACTCATCTGATGTTTCACATAAAAGAACTAACAAATCTGACTTTGCTGTGCAAGTACAGTCACTGAGTGTTTCTCCAGGAAAGCAGGAAATAGGGCTGGAATAGGCCATTAATTAACTAAATCCAGAGAAGTCTCTACCTAATCAACTCTCCTTCCCTGGAAACACGCTCAGAAGGCCCTGTGTATTAGAAGCCAGCAGAGAGACTGACATTTCTACATGTGGGACTCTGAAGAGTCATTAAGGAAAGCCTTTTGCAACCGATTGGGTTTTTAAAAATTTTGTGGAGGACAGAAGGCCTGAGATACTTCACTAACTGGACACAAACCTGGCACACAGTTACCAAACACTCTAAAGCCTTCAGTGTCAAAGTAGTCAAATACCTGAGGTATTTTCCATGCCAATTTGAAAGGAGGAAGACTCTCCACTCCACTGCTACATTTACTGCATCACAAGAGAATCAAAGATCATAGAAGGATGTGGGTACAGGTTTTTCCTGTGGTCATGTATGGATGTGAGAGTTGGACTGTGAAGAAGGCTGAGCGCCGAAGAATTGATGCTTTTGAACTGTGGTGTTGGAGAAGACTCTTGAGAGTCCCTTGGACTGCAAGGAGTCCAACCAGTCCATTCTGAAGGAGATCAACCCTGGGATTTCTTTGGAAGGAATGATGCTAAAACTGAAGCTCCAGTACTTTGGGCACCTTATGCGAAGAGTTGACTCATTGGAAAAGACCCTGATGCTGGGAGGGATTGGGGGCAGGAGGAGAAAGGGACGACCGAGGATGAGATGGCTGGATGGCATCACAGACTCAATGGACGTGAGTCTGAGTGAACTCCGGGAGTTGGTGATGGACAGGGAGGCCTGGCGTGCTGCGATTCATGGGGTCGCAAAGAGTCGGACACGACTGCGCGACTGAACTGAACTGAACTGAACAGGTACCTGGAGCTGGGATACAGCTATTCATGTGTCTGGCAAACTGATTCCCTAAGCAGAAAGGATTTGGCCTTTATCCAGCCCAGCTTCCATCCTGGCTGCCTACACCAGAAATATCATGATCAAATAGTATTTGAAGTGAACTTTTAAAGAGAAAACACCACCCCTGCCTCAAGAGAGTTGAACTTTTCACACATTTGTATGAAATAAATTTAATATCAAATAATGAAAACAAACACTTATTAAGGACAAACCACATGCTGGACCTGTATGTAAAATATTTCAATTGAATTTCTGGGGAAATGGATATTTTCATCTGGGAGACCTGAAGTGCAAGAGAATGATCATGGTTCTAACAGCGCTAGAGGCCCAAATATACAAACATAAAAAATTAAGGCTGTTTTGAGGATGGAGGAAAGAAGGGAAGAAGAAGAAAAAGATATAGAAGGGTAGACAAGTCCCTCAGGCCCCAAGGGCTGGGATCTCATCATTCAGCTCTGAATCCCTGTGGCCTGAAGTAACATGTCACATGCTGCAGGAGCTAAAGAAATGTTTTTTCAATTTCAAACCAATGCAATTAAACTATATGATATCAATTTGGATAGCTGAACACTCCAGCTTCCCTCAGGCTAGACAGCTGGTGAGAATCCACAAGCCATTCTTGTGCAGGAGGTTCTGTGGCAAAACAGCAGAAGCCAACTTAAACTCTCCCCTTACCTCACTACAGGCCCCTTTCACCTGGGAAGCCGTTGGGTGTGCTCTGCTTGCTTAGATACAGAAAGTAACATCTGCCCTGCCTCTTCCTTGGGGATGACTCTGTAAGCATCATGTGGGACCAATGTCTTAAAACTGCCTGAAAACTGTGGACTTGTGAACAAGTGCAATTCCCATGTACATGCATTCAGTTCTTCTTTCCTGACAATACACAGCACAGGATTGTAAGCTTTTATTCTTGAAGGCATATTTAAAATATTTCATCAGAATGCTGAGAAGTCATTGCCTTATGATGGATTACTCAAGGAGCCATTTTATTTGGGAAGTGGAAAACAGTGCATCTTCTCTAATTAAATCCAAATAGATAACCAAAAGGTAAGGTTTCTTGGTTGATGAAAGATAAATCAGTTTTCAGAGAATTCCAAGTCACTGTGACTCTCACCTCCTTTAAAGGTTTCTCAAAGTATACAACTGTGTGAAGTAATGCCACGTCTTAAATTGTTTATCCCCAGATGATTTTCAGTTCCATTGTACAATGAGCAGTTTATGAAATATAAGAGAAATATGTAACCCCTGTCTGAAAGCTTCAAAACAATCCAGAGCATCATCTATGCTGACTGAGGAATGAAAATATGAGAACACAGTCTTCCACTAAGCAACAAAAATGACTCTCCCCATTTGCTCCCGAAGAGAAACCGAGCATTATTTAACCTTTTCCCTAACATGGACAACATTAAAAAACACTTCACTTATGAATTTAACAGACTGTAAGTAAGCTTAAACTGGAAATGCCACAGAGAACTGCCATTATGTCTATAATTCAACTCTGTGTTATTCAATACAACCTAAGGGGCAGCTTTTGTAGAGCACAAAATATGAGCTACACATTTCTGAAAGGTCATGGAACACCAGGAGACAGGAATAAAGTGAATTAGGGAAAATGAATTCAGTGCAGATTTTTACATTAGAAGTCAAAGTTAATACAGTTTCTTACTAACAAGGTACCATCGTCTCAGAAATGGTGAGCTATAACATTAAAATAACTTGCTAAATATTTCATCTAATAGTTCGAGTATTTTCTTCCACAAGGCATATAAAAGGTTCTCCTTTCCCTCTGTGTCTACAGTTTGTTTTTTTCCTTAAAAAAGTAATTTACTGAAAATTCATTTTCCTTCTTCTTAAGAACCCCAGTGACTCAACAGCTAAAAAAGTAGATTCTATCAGAGCTGAGAAAGATTTAGCTTGATATTATATTTTATTACCATTTATTGCCATTAAAATATATTTTTTCAAGGTCACTATACTTGTTAATGTAAATTAGTTCTTTTTAAAAAAGCATGCATGTATTTTTTTGGATAAAATAAGATCTTATATATTGCAAAGGTTTCATGTATTAAAAAATACATGAAATACAGAAAGTCATTTCAAGTAGAAAACTAGCTTACGTTCTTTCTCTGAAGAACAAGTACACTAAATTAAAACCTCAAAGACCAAGTTCTTATAATAGGTTTTGGTAGCCAGGAAGCCATGGTATTAATGAGACTAGAATTTTCTAAGTAATTTGAGGTCAAAAGGATACCCATTTGAAGATTATTTCCAAGCTAAAAACTTCATGAAATAAAAACAAAGAGTGTAACACTATAATTCATAGAAAACTGGAAGATGTCCTATGCATATTTTTAAAAATCCATTAATTGGAAAGGAGGAAAATGAATCATTTTATTAGCAAACTTACTAAAATTAAAAAAAAATTAATATGACAGATTTGAATAAAAATTAGCAATGTGAAAATAATTAAACCACTTATACAAATTTACAGAAACAAAATCAAAAGTTTATTGAGATATTAACAATATGTAAAACAAGTATATAATTTAAGAGCTCAAAATATTTTATTTATTTTAGCTTCATATTCAAACAATTAGCTTATAATTTATATTAATATTTTAAATCAAATGGAAAAATTCTGTCATTAAAGCAGTACATTTGGGCAAATCTAGTCTATTTTACTAGTCTCTTTTAAAATAATTTAGAAATAAGAAGTATAAAGATAAAAATCTTAATATGTAGTTTGGTAAAGTTCAAGTCAGTCTTTGAACAACACGTTTATCTATCCAGTAAAGCTTGTGTTAATGCGATGTAAGAGTTTGGCAAATTCAACTTTAATGGAGCATAAAAGTGCTTTTGCTTGAAAGTGAGATCATTTTTAAAAATTCAAAGCATGATCACTTTTTCTTTTTTCATAGGAACAATCTGATACAAGCAGCAAAGCTTAAATAAACTAGAAACATTTCAAATGATCCATAAAGGATTAATAAGCACTGCAGGAAGTCCTATAGGCTCAGCGTATACATTTTCCATCTCTTCCCCCCATGATGGGCATGATATGAAATTCTAAACAGAAGTAAAGTTTCAAAGTCCCTGAATGTAAAAAGACTCTTGTGTTGAGGTGAGAGGTCACAACTTACGGCTCTCTAAATTTGAAAAAGATCAAAAGTATGATGGTATTAGGACAAAAATCATTCAAATTTGGACATTAAATTAAACAGGTCCTCTTGCTGAGGGCAATAGCCAGTGGTCAGGAGCAAAACTAAGGCAAAAGGAGTAGTGATAAGCTACAGGACACTAATATAACAAGAACAAAATGACAGCTATTATTTTGGCAGAGATAATCTATGCTGAAACACAAAACACACACGCGCACAATTTCTTTCAATACAATTTTCTTGTCTTCCCACTGACTTCTGTGATTACCACAGAAAGCAGGGTTCTAAACACATTTCTCAATTGAATCCTCAATCAATAATAATAGTAAAAAATTCAGATGGAAGATATGGGAAAATGCATTATGGCATTAGTAACTGTTTGCAAAATAAGGTGAATTTATCAATATGCACAGAAGTTGATAAGAAGAAACCTCAGATACTTGAAACAGATCATATTTTAGTCACCCCAAAGGTCAGTCACATTTTCTGTGTCCATCAAATCCAAATTTTTATTCTGCAGTTGGACAATCTTCCTAATTTTTATAACTACTAATTCTTCAAAAATAAAATACCTCAGAGAAATTTCCTGCTTTATATAAAAATATAACCAGCTCCCCCAAAGTTATGAAGACCTATTTTCTATTATGAAAGATAAAATGCCAAATATTCCTTACCTATAACATAATTACAACTTGGCACAGAGTCCTAAATTAAAGCCAATAAGACCATGGCTTTTTAGTAAGCACCAGGTTTACTACTGGAATAAACACTCAGAGTGAGGCAAAACAGTCCTCAGTTTTTATACAGCCTTTAGAATGTGCATATTTTTCAACCTCTAGTGTTTTAATAATTCCTTGACAGAAGCATAAATTATTCATGCTACTACAATGAGATTTACTTTCTTAAAATGAAATGCAAATAGTAAATAAGAAGCATGACATTTAACAATACCAATGAATGTTGGGATCAACAAGAGGAAAGCTTAAAAACAGACAAACAGAAAAAGAATCTGTCTCAAGTAAACAGTCTTACATGGGAGTATAACTGCCAAACCTTTCATGTATCAGCCATTTCTCAGGGTAAAGAGGGCCCTTGCTAAGGCTTTGGCTATTTTACTGCCAATTCATATGACCATTAGTAGCTGAAGCAATAAGACCTCCATAGTGAAAAATTCAATCTTTTACTGAACACTTATTTTGTTCTTTGAATTTTCTAGTAACTTGAGAAAGCAGGATGCAAACTGACACTCTTAACTTGAAAAAGGTTTTTTTGCAAAGACTATGTGGACTTTGAATCAGAGGTTCAAGTTTAAATCCCAGCTCTACAGTGTATTTTCCTCATAACACTGGCTGAATGTCTGACTACACAATTCAGCTTCCTTACATGTAAAAATAGGGAAAAAAAATCATTTACCTTCACAGGTTTGCTAGCAGAATTAAATGATACTACCTAGGTTAAAAAAAAAAAAGTGCTTACAAAGTGTTAGAGAGCTCAAAAATAATAGTCTTTGGAATTCCCTGGCAGTTCAGTGGTTAGACTTCATGCTTTCACTGCCCTGGGCTCAGGCTGGATCCCTGGACAGGGAACTAAATCCTGCCGCAGTGTGGCAAAAAAAAAAACAACCCAAAAACCACCACCTCAAAATACTAGTCTTCTTTCTCTCACTCTCTAGAAGTCTAAAAGTTTATAGGAAACAAAATTATTTGCCAAGTGAAACAATGTAAATACAATAGACTGTATAAAAGAAATTACAGTAGAAAAATTATATACTCCAAGTTCTTTAGGAACTCAAGAGGAGAAAAAACTTTCCAAAGTTGTAATCTGACAGAATGCTTCCTGGAACTGAGATGGGTTTGGGTCATGAAGGTTGAGAAGAATTTAAACAGATAGAGATGGCAAGTGGGCAAGAACGATTCAGGCAGTTGTGAGAAAACAAGGCCTGTCTGGAGGAATGAGGATTTAAGGGTGTCACTGGATAGGACGGTCTGTGGAGGAGGAGGATGGATTATAAAATGTCTCAAATGCCAGAATACAGAGTTTGATTGTGATTCTACAGAGATTTAATTAAGCCACCCCAGCATCCGTAAGTGTATATAAATCGTGCCTGTTATATTCTAGAGGAGACTATAAAAGAAGATAGGATGCTACCTACAGATTAAGGTCAAAAATCAGTCCAAATCCCTTTGGCTACTAGACAGTATGATCTAACCAACAAAGGGTACCCGTGATTAAACAACAGTGGTCTTGCAAAACAAAAATGACAGCTGAAAACGCTGTAGAAATGCGATTGAGTCATCAATTACAGAGCTTAAAAAAATTTAAGGGAGATATGAGTGATATTTATAAGTACTTAAAAAAAAAGCACAAAGGGAGGTGGTTGTATTCATCTGATGTTCAACACGGATGTCAAGAGGGCAGAAAGGCCTAGAACAGAGGGAAGAACATTCAGACTAGCTGTGGGGAAAACTTGTGAATGTAGAGCTTGTGAGGATGAAAAGACAGCCCAGCAAGACACTGCAGCAGTACCATTAATGCAAAATATTCAAAAAGATTTCAAAGCATAGTGGCAGAAAGATAGATTTCTCAAGATGCAGTGTTTTCGCCTGGGTGACTGCAGACGACATGTTAGTTCTACAATTTATGACTTTTGGATTAAAGCTGGGAGAGGGGGGTGTCCTTCAAGACATGGAGAGCCCTTAATGATAGCAGTGCTACAAAACTGCACAGTGATCAAGAGTTACTGAACTAAGAAAAACCTCGGCAAGTACTCCCTCAATTATTTCGGCCCTTGGGCATTTCAATGGGAAACTACTCATTGATATTATTCTTTTTCCAACATTCATTTTATAGAATATCAAGACAGAGTCAAATGTTGACTTACTACGGTAAATAGAGGGGAAAAAAGCCTGCTTTGATTTCCTTTCCTTTATTACCACCTTGGTTTTGTGTTTTAGAATGTCGATTATGTTTGAAAAGAGGGTGGAGGATGGCGGGGCATGTTCATCCCTTCAATGAAGACAAAAGATAGCAGCTATTTCATTCTACTGTGGAAGTGTTACGCACCCCCCACCCAACTTAATTCTTTCGCCATCATATTAAACTGTGAGTTTCAACAGGGTCCTGAAAAACATGTTATATTTTACTCATTATTCTAAAAGAATTAGAAGGCAATTGTAAGGAAAGGATAAAAATAGGGCAAAAATGTTTTTGTGTTTTTAGACCAGCTAAAATTTTCAGAGTTTAAAATGACTAGAAAGGCAAACTGTTAGGTATTCAGAAGGAAAATGTGAATGTTTTCCCAAAGGCATTATTAACAATTAATAATCATTACACTGGTGCCTTGTTTACCTGACCTTGTATAAATTCAGCAGCCTGGTAATTAGACCCATATTTTGCACATTTGTATATTTCCATGCATAGATTTGACTCATTCATTCATCCATTAAAATTTGCTTGACAGACGTAGATGAATAATCAAGCTACAATTTGTATTTACTGGATTATAGAAAATTGCCCAAACTGTTAAGTTCAAGGAAAGCGCATTCTTGTCTCTCTCTTGTGACTGATGTAAAAGCAATTACACATCAGAGGATTGCCCCAAAGCTCTCAGAGGAAGTGGCACTGCTTTTGCAATTGAGGTCTTTAACAGTTACCTTTTTTTCTGAACATAGAGACTTTTTAAAGATTAACAGAAGGGAGAAAATATTCCTGGGCAAGTAAGTTTATTATCACAGTTCATTACAATTTTACAATAAAAAGTGATGTTCTGATCAACCTTCTACATCCAAAGTAAGCAATATTGCACCTCTCTTCTGCAAAGACTGTATAGACAGTGGAAGTTTTGAAGAGGAGAAATAAGGCACCTTTTGGGGGACAGGTTTATGACAAACACTCCTCCCTTACTTACTGCAGAAACAAACGTCAACCAGAAAACCTGACCAAACCTCTTGCTAACCAGCAATCAACGAGAAACAAAGGAACTCCAAGATTTCATTATTAATGTACTTTCAGGAAAAGAAGCAGAACACATCTTAGTGCTAACTGGTCCCTAAATTCTGATGTTTGGTGCCAGCCAAATGTGCTGCCATGTGGAACTGTATTTTACACTATGGTATTTATTTTGCTTTTGCAGCCACTAACCGAACCATCGCTAATACACGTTTTCTGGTCCAAGGTACAGTACTTCTTTACACAGCTGAAGATACAACAATTTTGCTGTCTTAAATCCATCTCTTCAAACTGCTTATTTTGATTGTCTACTTTAGAAGAAAACGAGTGATTCCTGGCTTTAAAAAAATTGTGTGTGTGTATATAGCCAGCATTATCAGATTTCTAGAAAACTTTTAGACCATATATCTAATTTTGTAAAAATATACACAAAGATGAAACTATACATTTGATATCATCTTTATGATGAACATTTAGCTCCATATCTGAAAAAGCTTATAACCTGCTTTCAAAAACATTAAATTAACACTTATGCAGCACAAACTTTGGCTTGAGGCAGGTTTCCCAGATTGGTGACAATGAGACATCCTTAGTGCTTTACTTATAAATTTAACAAACAAAAGGTTTTCCCAAATTTCCTAAACACATATCCAGTTCTTTTTTTTCAACATTACCAAAACCTACTACATTTCCTCCTAACAATCTGTCTTTCTATAAAGCAAATGTCCTGATGGATATCAGACATTAACTTATACGATGATGGTCTGAAATCACCTAAAAGATCACCAAAGAACCAGGTAAAGCATTAGTTTAGAAAATGAGTTGTTCTTACAATCCATGTTTCTAGTGTGTTTGATTTTACATAGAGCTAAATGTTTGCTGAGTCCATGGCATTCTAATAGGCATTTCAGGGGTCTCGTGTCAAGAAGACATGGTCCTGGAAGTTTAATATGATAAAACAACTTTGATTTTAAAGCCTAACACAAAAGCTATTTGCTGACTCTTGGCTTCAACAGAAACAATGAAGGGGTGTCCAGAGGATTTTGAATAGGTGGGGGAGGGACTGCTGCCCCTGGAATCTGACACTACTCAAAGTTGGACAGTGTGTGCCTTGGGTGAGCCCTTTTTCTATTTGGTTTATTATCTGTTTGGTTGGTTGTCTTTCACAAGGTCCAAGTGCTGCAAACTGAACTGCACTCTACTTACTTTAAAAAAAAAAGGAGGAAAGTAGAAAAAAAAAAGTACACTTGGTCCATCAACTGCTAGCAATGGTCTGACAAAAAAATGTCATCTAAACTTGTGTCCATTCTCTTGCTCTCGCTTATTCCAGAGGTGCTTTTACTACCAACTTCAGAATGGAAATGAGATATGCATTACCATTGTCCAAAAATATTTCATCTGTATCACAAATGCAAGTTATCTGTTAAACTTGGATTTGATGAGCTTTACTGAGACCCCCTGAAGAAGTTTATATTTCACATTCTATTATCAGCCACTTTCCTACCCATCCTGATTTTCCCTAACAGGTCATCAACACCACTGAGCACATGACCAATAAATAAAACAACTCTCCAACAGAAAGCAAAAGCCAAGTGCATCCCATTACTCATATATATATGCATACCAGGGCTGAGGAAGAGCACACAAAAACAGGAAATACACAAGCACACACATGGTCCTAAGGGCTTCTCAAAGTTGTATGTCTGGATATTTAGCTATGCTTGTTAACAGAAAAAGGTGTGACTGCCCAGTGTTAAGACAGCTTAGGCCAACAGGAGTTTCAAAACCAGCACTGCTACTAAGAAGCCAGTTTCCTGGTCATAGTTTAGGGGTCAGGAAGAGTACTGTAAGATAAAAGAAAAGATCAACACCATATCTTTGCAAGACACACACACACACAACCTTCTTGAGATTCTTAAGGTGACTGAAATTTAAATTGTAAGAGAGATTGAAGCTGACATTCCAAAAAATACTGTCCACTGAGTGTGGAGTCATTAACAGTAAAAAATAGGAATTAATTGGCTATTCCATCCAAAACAAAATATGGCACCCAAAGCCTTTCTGAAGATTGCAAAATCACTCCCATGCTCTAGTAAACAACTCCTGTGTCTACCATGTCCCTGGAGCTCTGTTCTGCTCCAAGGAAATGAAGCGAAATAAGGGACTCAACAGTGCAGCTTGCATTCAACAGGAGTTTGCCATCTGTGCAGGATAGAACTGCTGGCCGACAGATGCTGCCCTACATGGGTTCAGGGGTCATGGACAAACAGGAGAAAGGATATTCTGCCTGGAGAGTTGACGGAAGAAAGCTTTCCAAAGATTGTGCCCTAGGAACTTTACAAGCTGGGGCAGTATGAGTGGAGGCAGGGGGTTCCAGGCAGAGGAGACGGCAGGAGTGAACACAGGGAGGGAGAAAATCATGTGACAATTTTGAGGAATACTAAGCTCTCCTGGGCAGTGGGCAGATAACCTATGAAAATACAGCATAGATGGAGAAGAAAGTGGCCATGCTAGGGAATTTGAATTTCAATCTGCAAAAGATGAAAATACACGGAAGGATTTTTAAAACGCAAGGTAACATCATTAACCCTACTTTGGGAAGATAATCCTGTGAAACAGCCTGGAAAATGGACTGATAAGGGAATAGGCCAAAACAGGAAGATCAATTAGAAAGCTAAGATGACCACGAAGTGAATTAAAACGAGAATGGAGGGAAAGACAGTGTGACAACACCAGAAATATATAACACCTTACATCCAACGTGGGCAACTGCAGGGTATGGCTCTGTGTACCTCATAAGAATATTGTGAGGAACACATTAGGAAAGGTTGTGAACATGCTTGGAAATTTTAATGTACATTACCATAATGGAATCCCCTCCGTTTCAAATCACTTGTCTCTTTCTTTAAGGCACACTGAATACTTTTGGTAGGCGAGACCAGGAAAAACAGTGTTTAGGGAGGAAGGTCCCGACAGTCCTACTGACAGGGAGCCAAGTAAACCAGTTTGAAAAATTTTCAAAGTTTCCATAGGAACCTTGAAAAAGTCCAAAACCTTTCAAAAGATGGATGGTCTATTTTCATTCAAATTGTTGAATATTAAGGAAGCTGCAGAATCCCATGTCTATTACCTGATTCCTGTGAGGAACACTGGGAAATGTAGCCCAGGGACTGTCCCATTTATGTTACTATAATTTTAATTTTTCAAATAAAAATTTTATATATTGAAGGTGTACAACATGATGATTAGATACATATACACAGTGAAATGATTATGACAGTCAAGCTAGTTAACATTACCTTCTCACATAGTTATTCTGTATATGTATGTGATGAGAGCATCTGAAATCTACTCTCAGTAAATTTGTAGTATTCAATATGATATTATTAACTATAGCTATCAAACTGAACATTAGAGCTCTAGACTTACTCATCTGATGTAACTGCAACTTTGTAGCCTATGACCAGCATCTCCCCTGCCCCATGTTAAGTTTGAGGTCCCATTCATGGTGCATTAGGCTGGGGCAAAACTATGAACTTCCTACAGATGGAAGGGTGAAGCTACTCAAAAGGAGATTATGTTAAGTCACATTCAAGATTGAGAGGGTAGTGACAAGACTGCAGATCTTAGAACCAGTTTAAAATATTGAAAAAATCATAATTTCTAGACATATGTAGGATCCGATGATGTCATAAAATCACTATACAGGAGGTCTCCTAGAAGAGATACAGGGAAGATGACATTTCTATACACAAATACTCCTCAGCTTGCTGCGCTGCTAAGTCACTTCAGTCGTGTCCGACTCTATGCGACCCCATAGACGGCAGCCCACCAGGCTCCCCCGTCCCTGGGATTCTCCAGGCAAGAACACTGGAGTGGGTTGCCATTTCCTTCTCCAATGCATGAAAGTGAAAAGCAAAAGTGAAGCCGCTCAGTCGTGTCTGACTCTCAAGTACTTATCCTCTCCAAGCTAAGCAAAAGAACACATACATTACAAAGCTTCATTCTGCACATCTCTGGGAATGGCAGCATATTTAGTATAGGGGTTGGGGATGGGTTCCAGATAATGCCATGGACGGAAAATATGACACTTCATAAGCAAAAGTGGTACAGGGCTTCCCTGGTGGCTCAGTGGTAAAGAATCCAGCTGCCAGTGCAGGAGAAACAGGTTCGAACCCTGAACTGGGAAGATTCCAGACACCACAGAGCAACTAAGCCTGTGCATCACATCTACTGACCCTGCGTTCTAGAGCCCGGGAGCTGCAACTGCTGAAACCTGCACACCCTATAGACGGTGTGCTCTGCGACGAGAAGCCACCACAACAGGTCTGTGCACCACAACTAGAGAGTAGCCCCTGCTCATTGCAACTAGAGAAAAGCCCTCAGCAAGGAAGACCCAGCACAACCAAAAATAAAGAAAGAAATATATTTTTTAAAGTGGTATATGAGACTGTGGTCATTCGAATGAAATTATTTTTAAGTGCAACTCAAAGAAGTAGCACGAGGGAATTGGGGGACGAACGTGTTCCATCTCTTGACTGGGATAACAGTGACATAACCTGACCCTTATGCATTTGTCAGCAGTCACAGAACTGAACACCAGAGAGTGAATTGTACTGTATATAAATCTCAAAATGTAACCAACACCAGCCCCTGAAAAATATATACATTCATTTTCCATTACTTGGAAAACAAAAAATATAATGTTATGTGCCATATACTATTTAAGATACTGGGCATTAATGTATAAGTGTAAAAAAGGCTTACTGACGTGGTTTCAGATTCCACATTTGAAAAACCTTTAAGAAACTACCATGCTACAAGGTTTGGTGTAGTGACAAAAGAAGAACACTCACTATTACTGGAAAAGGTTATTAAAATACCATCTTTTCCAACTATAAACCTATGCAAAGCCAAATTTTCTTCACATACTTCCACCAAAATAACACTACAACATATCACAGTAGTTTGGATGCATAGGGAGATACAAGACTCTAGCTGTCTTTGAAACCAGACATCAGAGATTTGCAGAAGTTTATAACAATGCCACTGTTGTTACAAAATTGCTTTGCTTTGTAATATATTTTTCATTAAAACTTTTTGTTATATAATATGCTTACTGTCAAGTAAATGAGTTAATACTTTGTATGTTTCATTTTATAATTTATCAAACAGGAATACATATAACCCACATAAGCAAAAACTCTGCCATTCTCAGTCATTTAAGAGTGTGCAAGGTCCCACAGAATGAAAGCTTTGCAAACGACTGTGCTATAACATTGTAAACACTCATCAGCATGAGAAGCCACTATACTGTAAAAATTAAAGCAGGACTTTCTTGACACTAGATGAAATGCTATAGTAGAAAAAAATGATCCTCAAAAGATTACCTGCGACTTCATCCATATGGTTTCTAATTCTTTAGAGTGTGTGTGTGTGTGTGTGTGTGTATAGAGAGAGAGAGACATATATATATATATATATATATATATATATATTCAGTTCAGTTCAGTCGCTCAGTCGTGTCCGACTCTTTGCGACCCCATGAATTACAGCATGCCAGGCCTCCCTGTCCATCGCCAACTCCTGGAGTTCACTCAAACTCATGTCCATCAAGTCGGTGATGCCATCCAGCCGTCTCATCCTCTGTCTTCCCCTTCTCCTCCTGCCCCCAATCCCTCCCAGCATCAGAGTCTTTTCCAATGAGTCAACTCTTTGCGTGAGGTGGCCAAAGTACTGGAGTTTCAGCTTTAGCATCAGTCCTTCCAAAGAAATCCCAGGGCTGATCTCCTTCAGAATGGACTCCTTGCAGTCCAAGGACTCTCAAGAGTCTTCTCCAACACCACAGTTCAAACGCATCAATTCTTCAGCCCTCAGCTTTCTTCACAGTATATATAGACATAAATTCTGGATAGTTTGGGTTTTTTCCTGACACAATTCTTAACATTCTTTGGTGGTGGATAGAGACTGAAAGGCCGGCAACACAAGGCTCCTGAGAGCCCAGCTAGCAAATTATCTAAGGTCCAAGCAATGCTAAGAGCTTCTCCAACAGCCAAGGATCCTGCCTGAGCACCTGTGCAACCTGAATGAGGCTGGGGATCTTTAAGTAAAGAAGCTGAATAAGGTACTTCACAAACTCTAACAGAAAGAGTTATCATATGCTGGAGCACAGCAGAAACTGAAAGTATTTTGAGGAAGTACGACAGGTCAAATGAGTTTTGAAACAGGACAGAAAGTTAAACACTGCTTCTCCAAATCCAGCTAAGACCAACATTTGCTGGTAGGAGCAAATGGTAAAGCCACTTCTGAGGTACACCAAGCCCAAAACAAACCAACACCCACCAATTAGAAAATATTGGTGCTCTGAAATTCTTATTAACAGTGTTCTTCTTTGGAATCCAGGCTTTTTCTATGGTACTGTGGAAAGGCAGCTGAACTAAGCTCCTCTCAAACAGAATACGGTTATTCCATTGAACACAAGACTAAGCTAGACAGAACGATCTGCAAATTCATATCTGCAAAGAACTGACTTCCACCTGTGAATCATAATGTATACTTTCTAGGGAAGGCAAGTATGAGACAGACACTGCCCAAGGTGCCCTCCTCCTCTCTCATTTCAGTGTGCAGTAGAGAACAAGAGCTCTGTTTCGCTCCTTGAAGCCAAGAAGGTCAATGGTGTGAGAATCTCACTTTTGAAAGGTTAAATGCAATCTGTTCTGGTTCAGTTTCTTACGTTACACAAGACAGTAGCTCTCGATGATGGGGTTTAGACCTGAAGTTGAATTTTTCCTAAAGACTCCAGGTTAGAGAAATCAAACTGAAAAAGGGATTCTACTGTTGGGCACAAGAAGTTTTCTGTTTTTTTGAGTTAGATTCCTGGTCTGGGAAGATGCCACATGCCACAGGGCAACAAAGCCCAATTGCCACAATGATGAGTCTGCACGACTAGAACCCACAAGCCATGCTGAAGCCCATGCTCCACAAGAGGAGCCACCACAATAAGAAGCCCACTGTGTACAACTAGAGAAAGCCCATGCATAGCAATGAAGACCTAGTGCAGTCAAATTTAAATAAATAAATAGATGGAGAGTTTTTATCATATATCATTTTGTCTCTTTTATGGCAATTTAAAATTATTCTTTATATCTTTATTAAAATATATGATATATAGAAAATAACACATCTAATATATGTCCCATTCTAAACAATAGAATGGGGGAGACTAGAGAGCTCAAGAAATTTAGAGATAGCAAGGGAACATTTCATGCAAAGATGGGCACAATAAAGGACAGAAACAGTATGGACCTAACAGAGGCAGAAGATATTAAGAAAAAGTGGCAAGAATACACAGAAGAGCTATGCAAAAAAGACCTTAATGACCCAGATAACCATGATGATGTGATCACTCACCTACAGCCAGACATCCTAGAGTGTGAAGTCAAGTGGACCTTAGGAAACATCACTACAAACAAAGCTAGTGGAGGTGATGGAATTCGAGTTGAGCTATTTCAAATCCTCAAAGATGATGCTGTTAAAGTGTTGCACTCAACATGACAGCAAATTTGGAAACCTCAGCAGTGGCCACGGGATTGGAAAAGGTTAGATTTCATTTGAATCCCAAAGAAAGGTAATGCCAAAAATATTTCAAATTACCGCACAATTGCACTCATTTCACACACTAACAAAGTAATGCTCAAAATTCTCCAAGCTAGGCTTCACCAATACGTGAACCGAGAACTTCCAGATGTTCAAGCTAGATTTAGAAAAGGCAGAGTAACCAGAGATCAAATTGCTTACATCCGCGGGATCACTGAAAAACAAGAGAATTCCAGAAAAACATCTACTTCTGCTTCATTGACTAGGCTAAAGCCTTTGACTGTGTGGATACAACAAACTGTGCAAAACTCTTTAGGAGATGTAAAAACCAGACCACCTTAGCTGCCTCCTGAGAAACCTGTATGCAGGTCAAGAAGAAACAGTTAGAACTGGACATGGAACAACAGACTGATTCCAAATTGGGAAAGGAGTATGTCAAGGCTGTATATTGTCACTCTGCTTATTTAACTTTTACGCAAAGTACATCACATGAAATGCCAGGCTGGATGAAGCACAAGCTGGAATCAAGATTTCCAGGAGAAATATCAATAACCTCAGATACACAGATGACATCACTCTTATGGCAGAGAGTGAAGAGGAACTAAAGAGCCTCTTGGTGAAAGTGAAAGAGGAAAGTGAAAAAGTTGGCTTAAAACTCGATGTTCAAAAAGCTAAGATCATGGCATCTGGTCCCATCACTTCATGGTAAATAGATGGGGAAACAGTGAGAGACTTTATTTTGGGGGGGCTCCAAAATCACTGCAGATGGTGACTGCAGCCATGAAATTAAAAGACACTTGCTCCATAGAAGAAAAGCTATGATAAATCTAGACAGAGCATTAAAAAGCAGAAACATTACTTTGCCCATAAAGGTCTGGATAGTCCAAGCTATGGCTTTTTCCAGTAGTCATTTATGGATGTGAGAGTTGGACCAAAGAAGCCTGAGCGCCAAAGAATTGATGTTTCTGAGCTGTAGTGTTGATGAAGACTTTTGAGAGTCCCTGGGACTGCAAGGAGATCAAACCAGTCTATCAATCCTAAATATTTAATTGGAAGGACTGATGCTGAAACTCCAAAACTTTGGCCACCTGATGCAAAGAGCTGACTCATTAGAAAAGACCCCGATGCTGGAAAAGATTGAAGGCAGGAGGAGAAGGGGACGACAGAGGACAAGATGATTGGGCGGCATCACCCACTCAATGGACATGTGTTTGAGCAAGTTCTGGGAACGGTGAAGGACAGGGAAGCCTGGTATGCTGCAGTCCATGGGGTCGCAAAGACTGAGCAACTGAACTAATTCCATTTTATTCCTTACAAATTTAAGTGTATGCATTTTTCCTTATTGTACTTTTTACTTTCACTGTGCTTCTGTTATTTTAGTGGTAACTTCTGAATATTTCTTAATTATTTAACTTAACAATGTCTGAACTTCAAAAATATGTTAACTTCTCTACCAATTTTATTCTGATCTCTATCTCTTCCTGAGTTGTATGATATTTTTGTTTAGAATCTTTGAATCATCATTTTTTCAACCCACCATTCAGTATGATTATGTTTTAAATACACACCATGTTTTTTAAATTGACATTCATGTTTATCATTTTATTTACTCTTAATTCCTTTTAGCTTTTTAGACTGTCCTTCTGGTATCATTTTCCATATCCTAGAGTGCAGTAGCTTTCTATCTTCTCTGTCCATCAGAAACACTTTAAGGAGCTTTAAAAATATACATAAATGCCTGACCTCACTCCTAAGTTTTAGATTAACATTAGCTGGGATGGGGACCAGGGATTGGCATTTAAAAAAGAAGAAAGATGGAAGCTCTCCTAGTTATTTTAATGGGCATCCTGAGTTGAGAACTACTGCTTTATAAAGTCCATACTTACGTTGTTTATTGCTTGTCTTCCTCATAAAAATGTAAATTACAACAGTGAAAGGACTTTCTCCCACTCTTTTACTTATGCTTTTATCTCTACTGCCTGGAACAGTGGCAATCCCATGATAGTTGATCATCAAATGTTTGTTGAATGAATGAAAGTACTAAGAATAGTATACATGGCAGAAGAAGAGAAGGGGAGCAGTTGTCTGGTTTTGTTTAAGGAGTGAAACAAAGCATCAGCAAGGTTTTGAGCTGACCTTTGAAAGATGAATATGAGTTAGCAGAGTGTGAAAGCACAGAAATATGAGATCTTAGTGCACTTCCCAAATAATAAGCAGCTGCATGAGACTTGGATTTAGGAAGAAGCTGTGTGATGAGAGATGGAGTGAGAGCGAGACAGAGTTAGACCGTCAAGACTTTTGTTTATCATGGTTGGCATTTGGGGGAGAAACATGAAGGTCTGAGCAAAGTGATCCTGATAAATGAGAAGTGGATGAAGTCTGTAAGTGTCCAGTGAGTTCTTCTATAATGGCAACCTTCTCCCGCTTCACTACATAATGTAACCCCGATAGTACATTCCTATCTCACTTTATTGTCGTTCAGTGTCTGTCTCTTTTGTGACTCCCATGAACTGTAGCCTTCCAGGCTCCTCTGTCCATGGGATTTCCCAGGAAAAAATACTGGAGAAGGTTGTCATTTCCTTCTTCAGGGCATCTTCCCAACCCAGGAATCAAACCCTCATCTCCTGCATTGGCACGCAGGGTTCTTTACCACTGAGCCACCAGGGAAGCCCCGCTATTCCACTTACTTGGTTTATTTCTACACAGTACTTGTCACCTTTTAGCATATATTTTCTAAAATATTTTATTATTTATGACACAAGAATGAAAGTTCTGTTAGAGCAGAAATTTTGCCCATTTTAGTTACAGTTCCATCCTCAGGGCCTGGTGCATATTAATTAAATTTTTTTGAATGAAATAATCAAAATTTTTATTGCAGAGGGTACCAAGGAAAATGCCCAGGTTTCACTGCCTCTGGATTTATAATAATCCATTGTTTTTTTCTTTCCAGCTCAATTCCAAACACAATTAATTTTTAATATAAAGCCCCTCATTTTCTGTATTTGGTCACTGATTACCACAATAGCCTCTAAACCAACCTCTCTGCCTCAAGGTTGCACTTGCTGCTGTTCAGTGGCTCAGTCATGTCCTACTCTTTGCAACCCATGTACTGCAGCATGCCAGGCTTCCTTATCCTTCACTATCTCCCAGAGTTTACTCAAACTCAGATCCATTAAGTCAATGGTGCCATCCAACCAACTCTTCCTCTGTTGTCCCTATCTCCTCATACCTTCAATTTTTCTCAACATCAGGGTCTTTTCCAGTGAATTGGCTTTTCACATCATGTGGCTGAATTATTGGAGCTTCAGCCTCAGCATCAGTCCTTCCAATGAATATTTAGGGTTGTCCCTTAGGTTGACTAGTTTGATTTCTTTGCTGTCCAAGGAACTCTCAAAAGTCTTCTCCAGCACCAAAGCTTGAAAGCATCAACTCTTCAGTGCTCAACCTTCTTTATGGTTCAACTTGCCCATCCATATATGACTACTGGAAAAACCAGACAGATGTTTTTGTCAGCAAAGTGATGTCTTTGCTTTTAACATGCTGTCTAGGTAAGTTATAGCTTTTCTTCCAAGGAGCAACTGTCTTAATTTCATGGCTGCAGTCACCATCTGCAGTGATTCTGGAGCCCAAGAAAATAAAGTCTGTTAGTGTTTCCATTTTTTCCCCTATCTATTTGCCATGAAGTTATGAGACCAGATGCCATTATCTTAGGTTTTTGAATGTAAAGTTTTAAGCCAGCTTTTTCATGCTCCTCTTTCACCTTCATCAAGAGGCTTTTAGTTCCTCTTCACTTTTTGCCATTAGGGTGGTTCATCTGCCTATCTGAGGTTATTGATATTTCTCCAGGCAATGTTGATTCGAGCTTGAGCTCAACCAGTCTTGCATTTCCCATGATGTACTCTGCATATAAATTAAATAATCAGGGTGACAATATACAGCCTTGATGTACCCCCTTTTCCAATTTTCAACAAGGTTGCACTAGTACAACCCATTTTCTATATTTTGATTTGAAACATTACTACATTTTTTCTTACTTAAAATTGTCTTTGATTTTTTGTTTTCCTCATAATTAAGCTCAAACTCCATAACATGGCATGCAAGGTTCTTCATTGTCTGGTCTCTTACATTCAGCCTTCATCTCTCATCACTGCTTCTTTCACACTATACTTCAAATCCACTATCTTTCTTCTTTTCCATTCATCCATTCCATCATTTATTCAACATTAAACAAGTCTTCATTGAGTACCCTCTAGTATATCAGGAGTATTTTAGATTTTAATTATTCACCAGTCGATGGAGTAGCCATAGTTTCAACACTGTCTTCTCTTCATCTATTATTATTGTCACATTATAGTGCTACTAGTTCTTTATGTGTTCATTCCCTCACTGGTTGGAGGGTCTTGAAATCCAGGATTATATCTTAATCTTCTTCATATGGACAATATCAGAAACAGAACCTTACACCGAGTGGTTGTTCAAAATCTGTTGGTTGAATGACAAAACATGGGTCAAATGCTGAAATGAACTATACAAATACTAGCAAAAGCAAAAACCTTGTGCTAGCCCTTGTCATTGCCCTGATCACATTTTGGTCATTTATTCATTCCACAAGCATCTATAATCACCTATTTTATGCTAGACTCTTATGTGTTTAAATGTTGCCTTAGCCCCTAGGCTGTGGACTTCTAATGCCATGTCTCTGGGTCTAGCATAGTATTTAGTACACTTGCGAACTGGCTGAAAATAACCACAAAAAAGAACTGGTGTACAGATTTTGACCCTAGAGGAGTTTTCTGGAGGTAACAGCAATAGGTAACTCAATATTGAACTTTTAACCAAAGTAAGGCTTATTCTTATTATTGAAACTTTTTGTCAATTATCATTGTCTTCATTTGGGTGGGTGTGGGGTATAAAAGTACACAAGAATACTTTCTAAATGAGTTCACTTTCATTTGCAAATTTAAGTATGGAATGTTACTCTCTGGATACAATTCCAAGACAGAAATGATTCAGATTTAAGACTTTTTAAAGATCTTGAAATTTTTTTTTAGTTTAAATTTATTTTAAATGGAGGCTAATTACTTTACATCTTGAAATTTTTATACCAGTAATTAAAATGAACTTATTTTTTAATTCCAGAAAGCAGTTAATGAGTATGGTACTGTAGACATC
>SJXQ01011562.1:0-64770 GCA_006408695.1 Aepyceros melampus | reverse complement strand
GGATTTTCCAGGCAATAGTACTGGAGTGGATTGCCATTTCCTTCTCCAAGGGATCTTCCCAACCCAGGGATCGAACCTGTTTCTCCTGCATTGTAGACATACGCTTTACCGTCTGAGCCACCAGGGAAGAGGTGCTCAATAAATATTTTCTAAATGGGTCAGTGATATGTGATAGGACTTTACAAAGAGCTGTTTTGCACTTAGAGTCCAGCTGGCAGCTTGGGATATTTTCCTCAGTATTTAGAGTCAGCTAATGAGACAGAATATGAGTCCTCTCTCTTCCCCAAAGAAACCTCTTAAAGTGCTACAATGAGACTCCTTTCTCAGTAGGTCATTTCATAAAAAGGTTGTTTTGCATAAATCTTTGCTGATTCAGGAAATCCATTTTCTTTTCACATCCTCAGATTAAACATTCCTTAGTTCAGAGTTACTAGAGAAATTGACTGCTTCCTCCAGGCTTCCACTGAGAAGAGCATCCAGGTAACTGAGGGTGTGAGGACCCCGTCCTGAGCAGGTGGTCAGGTTGATGGTGGAGCTGGGGCCAGTGGAGAACAAGGTGATGCTGAAAACCCAGTAAACTGGCTGGTGACACTGATGTAGTTTCAGTCCCTGTTATCAGCAGCAGACTGGGGGTTTGAGTAACAAGCTGCTCTGTTGCTAAGTCACGTCCAACTCTGTAACTCTGTGGACTGCAGCATGGCAGGCTTCCCTGTCCTTCACCATCTCCTGGAGTTTGCTCCAAGTCACATCCATTGAATCACTGATGTGATCCAACCATCCCATCCTCTGCGTCCCCTTCTCCTCCTGCCCTCAATTTTTCCCATCATCAGGGTCTTTTCCAACAATTCCACTCTTTGCATTAGGTGGGCAAAGTATTGGAGCATCAGCATCAGTCCTTCCAATGAATATTCAGTGTTGAGTTCCTTTGAGGATTCACTGGGTTGATCTCCTTGTTGTCCAAGGGNCGACTGCACGACTGAACTGAACAGTCCGTGGGGCCGTAAGAGTTGGACAAAACTTGCAACTAAACCACAACCACTTTCACTTGTGGATTTTACATTATTTTATAGACACAACGTTTTTAAAAAAGAATGGCAATGGAAGGTATAAGAAGAAATTGCCTTTATGAAAAGAGAAGAATCGAGGAGCAGAAATCTTTAAATTTAAATGTAAAGGGCTATGAAGGAATTTTTGGTCTTAGATCATTAAGAGTATAGTTGTGGTAGAGGAACAGTAGTTCCTTAATATGACAAAGACAATTTTTGGTTGACATCTGAGAAGGCGGGAGTGGAGAGGAAAGCAAGGGAAAAAGAAAATTATGTAGGATATGGGGAGGCAGCTGCTCTGGTTCCTTGACCCCTGGAGTATGTACAGTTTCCAAGTCCCATTCTCTCTGGATTTCTTATGGCTTCCAGACTTTTGCAAGAGTATTAACTTTAAAAATGATCAAATCTTAAAGTTCAGCCAAGAAGAGCCACTTAAACAATTAACTACCATCTTCTGTCTAGTCTTTAGAATAAAAAACACTTGGCCACCGAAACACAAAAAGAACATATTCTCAGTTGTTTTTAAACTGAGTCAGTAAATTATTTCTATCCCAGACCTCCTCTCCTGAACCTCAGACTCTTGACATTTTCATTTAGAAATCTAGTGGGTATCTTGTGTTGAGCATGTCTAAAAAGGGAACTCCAAATTTCCAATCTTTTTGACTCCCATCCCCTAGAAGCCTGTAGGCTACCTATCAACTATTCTTTTCATTTTATTTATTTATTTTTTGGCCACAGCACTTACCACCTTCTAACATACTGTGGAATTACCTTCATTGTGTTTATTATTTCTTGTCAGTTTCCCCTGCTGGAATGTGAACTTTGGGAAGGCAAAGATCTTTTGTTTTCTTCACTGATAAGTCCCAAGTGTATCAAACAGTGTAGACATATTGGGCACTCAGTAATTACTAAATGAATGAGTGAATGATTAAAGTTCAGTGAAGCTCACTGTGTCATCCTTATTATTAGTTTTTTTCATTTTATTGAAAAGTACAGACATCATTCTGGGCCCATGTTTAGAGTGGGGCATGGCTTAATGAAGGAATAAGGATGCGGTATTTCTGTATGCTCAAACTTGGAACTCTGTTTTTTGATACACGTGTAACTACAAAATGACTAGGTTTACATTGTACTTTGGTATATAGGGATCAAACTGACTCAGGGATCTAGTTGTGTGTCAAATTGTTTCTCTTAATAAATAAGCTTAGAATTTATATAACTGCCTTTGAAATTAGCTTTTGTAGCACAGCTTATTTCTAAATTCAGATTAGTCTTTTATCAATTATTTTGTTCCCATGATATTTTGAGTATAACTCTGTTGCAGTACATTATATTGTAGTTATTTGTTTCCATGTTTGTTTCTTCATTTGAATTATAAATCTCTTAAATATAGGGAGCATATGCTTATCTTTTTCTCCCTACCACCTGTAAAAGTAACAGAGAAGTATTAGATTGCTTGTTTTATGAATACAGAAAAGTCATAGAATTAGGTTAATAAGTATTGATTTAATCCTCATTACCTAATAATATAGACGTTATTATTATTATTTTACAAAGAAACAGAAGCAGATAAATTAAGTAACTTCTCCAGATTATATGACTACCCAGCACCAGTACCAGAAAGTTGGGGATTGTATATATTTTTTATAAATCCCTTGTGTTTGTTTTATGGTATTCAAAGAGATTTTACATTATTTATTTATTTTTATTTTTTTTTAGATTTTACATTTTTTAAATCCTTCTTGATCTTGTAGCAGCTTTGTTAAGGCAGAACAGATTCCAGTTTCATTTTAAGAAGAAAGTCTGGATCAGAGAGATGAAGTGACTTGCTCAGTGTAGCACAGCTGAAAATTGTTGTAGCTGGTCCAAGAACCCAGGCCTTTGGATTCCTAGTCTGATGCTCTGTCTGTCACATTGCATTACATAAATGCTTAATGGACAGGAATGGAGAGGCTCAGAAAGAAATAGTGTTCATAGTTTATGCCTTCTGGCATTTAAATAGATATCCATTAATTGCAGAGAAATTAGAAAATTCTCTTTTTTTCTAATTTTCTATAGTCTTCGCACATTTGTAGTTTCTGTCTTCATCTCCATTTCATTCTGTTGCTCTGTATAATGTAATAATTTAGACTATATTAATAGAATGTAAAGCACATTTATGAAACATTTTATAAAGGCAGTTAGGTAATGTATTTTTTTAATGTGTGTGTCTATATACAGAAAAATTTTCTATCCACGAGTGAAACAGATCCATCTACTCTGGGAGTTTCTCTTCCTATTGGTGAGAGGTTATCTGCTAAGGTAGGTGGATAGGAATAGTTGTTATGGATAGCAGTTTCTTGAGGCATCAAAATCATGAAAGAGCATATTCTTGATTTAAATGCAAACAAGTTTACGTCATTTTCCATACTTGATTTTTTTCAAAATCTGTTGAGTTTCTAATGCTGTTTTAAAAAATGTTTTGGAATGTTACATTTGTAACCATGTAATATGCTATATTCCTTTAATGTATTAATTGAACATTCAGAATTCATTTTTTAAAACATTGGTTTCTAAGCTATAAAATTCATAGTATGTGAAAAAAAATTATCAATGAGATGAGTGGATGAGAGTATACTGAGCTTTTATATAGGTGACTTTTGGGCTATTTGAATATGTGTTCCTATCACAAATAAATGTATATTATCTTAACAGGGGATAGTGATTAAGCACTGTATTCCCCTTGCAGATATTCAAATTCCCAAGCTAGATCAGAGTCATGATATATAAGGCAAATAGACAGTAAGTTTCAAAAGACAGCCTTACTTCTTACAAACTTTTTTAGATTGTGCTGTTTCAATGATGCTGAAGGTTTCAGAGCTTAAGAACATTTCCTAATACAATATATTTGTTTCAACAGAACATTGATGTTATAACATTTTAGTTACTATGATAATTTTACGTTTTTATGTTTTAAATAGAACGAAGATCTTTCCTTAAACTTGGGAAGGAAATGGATAGAAGCAGGTCTTTCAAGGGTGCGGTGTGAGGAATTGGAGGCAAGAGATACCCTTGAGAAGGAAAGTAGGAAGGTAGCCCAATCAAGTCTTGGAAACATGCTAATGACAGACCTACTGGCAAACACATTCATGCACTTCCTGGTGGAAGAGGTTTATTTATGAATGCTTTCGGCAGAGCGCACCGGGATTCTCTAGGATTGCTGTTGGTAAACAAACCAAGAATTCAGGGACTTACTGGTCACAGCTCCTAGGAAGGTATCATCTAAGTCAAGTAACTATTGGAGTATAAAATGTAAGCGTTTCAAAATCAAAGCCATGCCCTCATGTTAGAGATCTCGTGTGTTAATTGGAACTTAAGCATGTAGTAAACCTTATTTTAATGTGGCCAGAATGGACGAGGGGAACTGCACTGGTGGTCTCTGATCTCTTCCTGCATCTCCTGTGCCTTACAACTATTCCTGCCTTTGACATTATTAGTAAAGTTTGATGCTGAGCAGGATCTCTGAATTGTATGAGTCTGATTTGACTGTTAGGTACTTTTTCCTAATGTTGAAATTAGCATTGCGTTTTTTTTTTTTTTAACATTACCTTTTGGTTTTCTATTTTAAGGAAAGGTTGAAACTTGAACGTAACAAAGAATACAATCAATTTCTCAGGGTTAAGGAAGAATCCACTGAAAAGTTCAGACAGGTAGAAAAGAATACTGAGGTGGGTTTTGCTTCTAAATAAATCTTTACATGCTGAATATTTGTACTCACTTGAAAATATTTTTATATTATTAAACATTTCACTTAGTTTTTATATAAATATTTTAAAAGTTAAGCCAAACTGAACCAAAACAGGAGAGAGATTTAATTTTGTAAATAGTTTTATCTCATACTGAAGAACTTACTCTGCTTTTTAACTTGAACTTCATGGAGGAGATTTAATTGTAGAGATTGGTTTTAAGTAATGTTTGTTTATATTTTATTTTTAAGTGATTTTTTGTACTGACAAATTTCTAGCTATATGTATGTATATACATATATATGTAAAGAAATATAACCAAATTTAAGAGTGGTTGAAAAATTTATTGCATGTGTTGAGAAGGCATTTAATTTGAAATACTCTGAACAAATATTTAACTGCCAAAATATGTGTAAAATCTCCTTGAGATAGTTTATCTTCTCTTTTTGTAACCATCTATCCATATTATTGTTGCCTATTTATTTTGTATTTATTAAGTTTTATTAAAGGATAACACTTCTTTGAAGGTTATTTCCTAAAGAAAAGATATTTCTTATAGGTGATTAAGCCTTTGAGTTGAGATGGTAAATAGATTAAGCATCATTTGAGAATTTAATTACCTTTTAGAAGATAGCATCTCATTAAGATCTTTTTCTTTTTTATTAATCAGCAGAAGAATCTAAGAAGTAAAAAACCTATTAGTCAGGTTAAACCTGATTTACCTTCACAAATACAGTCATCTTGCGAAAATTCAGAGGGTCCTAGAAAAGATGTCTTAACTCCTTCAGAGGCATATGAAGAACTTCTAAACCAAAGACGACTAGAAGAGGACAGATACCGAAAATTAGATGATGAAATTGAATTAAGGAACAATAGAAGAGTCATTAAAAAAACTGAGGAAGAAGTGGGTGTTTCCAGTAAAAAACATCAAAGGTTTGACAGCAAGACTGACATTCCAGATAGAAGATTTCACAGGTTTAATGAGGATCGTGATTTTGATAAACAGTCTTACAGACCAGGCTATGATCCAGAAGTAAGTGAAGACATGGATGAGAGGTTTAGATATGAAAGTGATTTTGATAGAAGACTTTTGAGAGTTTATACAAAAGACAGGTATTTACAACTTCATTTTTATTTCTTTATTTGCTTAATATTACTCTTGTTACTTTTTATCATTATGTTAGATGCTGTTTCATTTGATGTACATATTTGATTAATTTTATGATGCTATCAGTTTTATACCATAATTTATGTGTCACTGAAGAACAGAGAAAATAACCCATGGTAAGGAAAAGGGGACCCAGGACCTAATTAAAAAAGCTAGGACACTGAAAGGCTACAACTTAGGTAAATATAAAATTAAAAGGAAAATAAACTTTCCCACAGAAAAGGACAGAAAAGAAACTTCCACTTAACCTTGGCACTGAGTGGAGGGAGTTAAAAAGAACTTACTGAGAATATGAACTGTAAGCCAGTACTGATTCAGGTTTTCAGTCTGAATTCATGTTGCAGTATTGTCCAAAACCGGAGAAAGCAATGGCAACCCACTCCAGTACTCTTGCCTGGAAAATCCCATGGATGGAGGAGCCTGGTAGGCTGTAGTCCATGGGGTTGCTAAGAGTGGGACACGACTGAGCAACTTCACTTTCACTTTTCACTTTCATGCATTGGAGAAGGAAAAGGCAACCCACTCCAATGTTCTTGCCTAGAGAAGCCCAGGGACAGAGGAGCCTAGTGGGCTGCCGTCTGTGGGGTCACAGAGAGTCAGACATGACTGAAGCAACTTAGCAGCCTTGTCCAAAACAGCCCTCAGGTGAGAATTCAGTTATCTCATTCTCATAGGGTGCCATGGTGACTGGCATGAGAAAAATAACTTTTCCCTGCAATAATTGACTCACAGCCAGATTCAACGCTGTTTGAGTTTCATATGTTAAAAATGTGTGTGGGGGAAAGCACTTTAAAATAGATGAAATGCAGTTCATTCCTTTAATGTTTCCATGCTCTAAGTACTTTTATCAACATTTTTGCTTTTAAGTTAACTTATTGAACATTTATTTAAGTGAAATGGCACTTACTATTTTTAATCACATTTTTAGATGCTTTTCAGTTCCTTTGGATGTTGTTTCTGTGACACTATTTGTAATATGTTAATTGCTCAATGAGGTCTTTATTAAGTCATTTGTCTTATTACTCAAAGCTTGCTTTAATCTAGCTTTTGATTTGGAGATAAAAATATGATAGGATCTTATATTTTCATTGACTAGGTAACCTGTAGGGATTAAATGTAAATATTGAACAGTTTATGGGACTTGTTTCATTCATTCATCCGAATAGATTATTGTTTTTAATATTTTAGAAAATTTTCTGAGACATAATGCTGCATGATTATTATTCTAATTATTAATAATCATACAAAGCCTTTGCAGTTCTTTCTCATCTGTTCTTTATTCTGTAGTTATTCGGCTCATATCCAGTCTTTTTTTTTTAATTTTTAGTGTTTTAATTGGAGGATAATTGCTTTACTAGGTTGTGTTGGTTTCTGCTGTACAACATATTCACTTTGATTTAGGTAATCTGAAGGATTAGAATTTTGTAATGCCAATTATAGTTTATTTCTTGCTTGGATCTAGTCGTACTTCATAAAATGCTCCAAATTCTGTAACATGTTATATTTGAAAATGTTTGTATCTGGAGGTCGTCAAAGGCTGCCTGAACTACAGGAAGTCTCAGTTGGGGAAATACAGATATTTTTGGATTCTTGGTACTGCCTTAACTTGTACATGAGAACTTTTTTCCCTTATGGTGTCAATTTATGTTTAGAGTGTAATGTATACCTTTTAAGATTGGAATTTAAAAAAACTTATGGTTTTGTTTTTAACATATTTTAGTCTATTATTTTTGTAATTATACCTTGTGATAATTTTTATATGAACTAACAAATCAATTTCAGCCCAATTATTTGAGAGCAATTTTTTTTCTTATGTATCCCATAATGAAAAGAAATTTCTATATAAAATCTTCCCTAAGCAGTAGTTTAGATTAAATATATAGGTCAGTGAGACTAATTCCTATTATACATTTTAATGTTTTTAACAATATTTCTTAAAAATGTGAATCATTATTACACATTTTGTTATTGTGTAAACTTTTACGTCTCTAAATGTAAGGTTTTTCACATTGTCTCAGTGGCTGCTGCTGCTGCTAAGTCGCTTCAGTTGTGTCCAACTCTCTGTGACCCCATAGACTGCAGCCCACCAGGCTCTGCTGTTCCTGGGATTCTCCAGACAAGAACACTGGAGTGGGTTGCCATTTCCTTCTCCAATGCATGAAAGTGAAAAGTGAAAGTGAAGTTGCTCAGTTGTGTCTGACTCTTAGCGACCCCATGGACTGCAGCCTACCAGGCTCCTCCGTCCATGGGATTTTCCAGGCAAGAGTACTGGCAGTTGAGGTTAAAATTGGATTTCTGTATTTCAGATTTGTAGATTTCTTATTTCCAGCAAAAAAGAAAAGATTTCACATTGATCACTAGATTTATTTAGCAGGCAGAGTGGTTGCTAGGAAAAATCACTCTGCTTGTTAGTGAAATTTTTGAGACTAAAGAAATGTCTACCATCATTTGGTCTCTTGCTTTAACTATTCTTAAAACTGTTGTTCCTTGGTATTCAAGGGGGATCCATTTCAGGACCCCTCAGGAATATAAAAATCTTTGGATGCTCAAGTCCCTTCGGTAAAGTGGTGTAGTGTTTCCTTATAATCTACGCACATCTTCCCTTATGCTTTAAGTCATCTCTAGTTTACTTATAATATCTAATACAATGTAAATGTTATGTAAATAGTTGAAAGTGCTATGGAAGTAGTTACCTGTTCGCAAGAAATTCAAGTTTTGCCTTTTGAAACTTTCTGGAATTTTTTTTCCCTCAAATACTTTCTATCTGAGATTGATTGCAGAACCCACAGATACAGAAAGTGAAAGTGTTAGTTACTCAGTTGTGTCTGACTCTTTGCGACCCCAGGGACTAGAGCCCACCAGGCTCCTTTGTCTATGGAAATCTCTAGACAAGAATACTTGAGTAGTAAGCCATTCCCTCTTCCAGGGCATCTTCCCCACCCAGGGATCGAACCTGGGTGTCCTGCACTGCAGGCAGATTCTTCACCATTTGAGCCAGCAGGGAAACCCCCACAGATACAGAGGGCTGACTAATACTGTAATCATCTTTTGGCTCTGCAGGTCATTTTCTTTTCTTTTTAAATTAATTTTATTGGAGTATATAGTTGGTTTACTGTCTACTTAACCATAAGTTCTTGAAAACAATCACTGCTGATTGTGAGAAGTACAGAGTTCTTCTTCATGCTTCTAAATTTCCCATGTTCTTTTTTTTTTTCCTTTGAATAGTGAATATGCAGTGAATTCTAGTTTTGATTTTGATTTTTAGGTTTTTAATCTTAGTTCTTTTCTAATTACCCTACTAACTTTTCTATATACCATTATGTATTTATTAATGAAATATTTCCCTCACTTTAAATATGAGAAGATAAAGCCCAGGAATGATTTTACTTTCTTAATCAATCACTGACAGTGTTTTAAAATAGGTAACAGATGGTTAGCATTAGCTTGACAGTTGCACTGTGTGTGTGTATGTGTGTAGTTTGATACATATTTGCTAATTTAAGTAAATTAATAATGTTTTAGGAGCTTTCTGAAGTTGAATATAATACTGTTTTATAATACTTTGAAGCTTTTACATGCTTTTAAAAAAGATAGTCATCCTAGTCTTTATTATTTATTGAGCTGTAGAAGTTAATATACTAACTACCTTATTATGTTTTATTTTACAACCAATGTTAATGTAATGGGTAAAGGAAATCTTTAGCCTTAAAAATGTTTCTTTTTAAAGTTTTTACATGATTAAGGCAGTTAGCACTTGCAGTTTAACTCTTGAATTTGTTAGTTTGTAATTGTGATTTTCATTTAAGAAAATTCTGAAATTGTGCTTCGTGTAAAATTAGAATCTGAGATAGAATCTGACTCAATAGACTAAGTGCTTGCTTAGTGTAGGACACTCTTAAGTGTGCATGCTTAATGTGTAAGATATAAATGAGAAATGGCTTATTAGAAGATGAGTTTATTATCTTGGTATTACGTTTTTTTACTTTTCATTTTTATTTGGAAAGACCATTTTTATGTCATTTTCACTACTTTAAAGATGGGATCAATATTAGGAAAACCCATTATTGAATTAAAGTGAATATGAAAATTGGAAAAGAACAGAAAACAAGGAGAAAAATAGTGACCAACATTTAACAGCTCAGTAGTTTTCTTGTAATTTCTATAGTTGAAATTCATTCAACTATAGCACAATTCATTCACATTAGAGAAATTTTTTATATGAAAACAAACAGGTGGTGTAACCATTATGAATTTTATGATTTAAGTAAGGAGGAACTTGATTCTTTCTCCCTGTAAGCTGTGTCAGGACCAACGTGTGGTAAATATTTTATGTCATTCTTGATAGCATAAACATTGTAAATTTATTCCTGAAGGAATTTTTTGATTCTGTGGTTTATTAATGAAAAATGTTTTTATTATCAGTTAGAAATTGTTCATACACATTTAACTTAGCTGAAAATACTTGTGGTTTTAAACAACTTGCTTTTTCTTCTGTAAGAGAGTAATTATTTTTTAAAAGATAAACATGTTAATTTTTAGAGTAAACTTGGCCTCTAGCTCATACCTGTTTTCTTTGGGCCTTGAAATTTGAACCTAATTACCTAGAATTACTGACCCATGTCTTCAAGGAAATAGAAAAAGCTTTTTCCATTGAGCATAGATTTAACTTTTTTTGATAGTAAGATGGTGAAATATTTTATAATTATTTTATTCCCTCAATCAAATCTGATTTGATATGTCAAAGGAAGTAAAGTTTTCCTTTTATGAGATCTGTCCCTTTCTGAAAAAACCTCAGTGGCTTGAGGTGTGGTAAGTGAACCTGTGGATCAGAAGTGGTAGAATATTTAGATAAATTAGTTCTGGGTCACAGGGATGGTTTTAATGTGAAACTGGCTCCCAAGTTATAGCTAAACAGAAGGAACTTACTGGCCCTAACTGGAATCCCTGGATCTGAATAAAATTAGGCTGTTCTTAGATTATTGATGAGTGCATTACTTGTAGATTTTATCATCTATCAGTTGCCCCTTAATGTGAAGAGGGCTGAAGAGATAAGAAGATACAAATGGTGAAAGTGTTCTGGTTCTCACCACTTCCCTTGTCTTGGGACTTCATTTGATTCAAAAAAATAAATTGTGAGAGCCTCATAAAACCAGTTAAAGCCAACTCACTGGGATAGTTAAGAGTGATTAAATGCTAAATTTATTGGAAATATGAAGGAGAGTTCAATAAATGAAGGAAATTCCATTATAATTATAGGGACATTTTAGTAATAAGTAAGGTGGTTAACTTTCCAAACTATAATTTGACTTCACAGCTTGTTAGGTTGCTTTCTAGGTTTTTTGTTTGCGTCTTTGCTTTTTTTTTTAGAGGTCTTGTATTAGTAATTCAAAAAAATATTTATGAATCTCTATTTGTAAGTAGTAATTTTTCCTTTATTTAACAAAGTAAGCACAGTCATGTCATCAGTCATTTCATAAAATTGAGTAGGATGTCTTAAGATTTTATTATTTTTGTGAAATGCATATCTTTGTTCTTTTTTGACCTCTTAAATATTTCTCCAGTCCTGAATTTGTTAGGATTATAAGTGACAGAAGGGGACTTTTATGATTTAATTATTTTTTTCCTTTTAGTGAAAAGGTATACTTTGAAGTATCTTTCATATGGTCTGTTTGTTAGGAAATCTGTATGGTTTTACTGAGAATTTAGCAGAGACGTTGACCTTATGTATATATAAAATCATTTCTTAAATTTCTTTAATTTAGAATGATCTTTGAAATTTCCTTTTGCATTTTTGGTGTTTGCTTTATTAAGATACATTTCTATATACTGAAGAGCTGATAAAACATTGTAGATGTGCTTAATATAACATACTTTGGGTGTGCTGAACTGTTCAGTCGTGTCTCTTTGCAACCCTCTGGACTGTAGTCAGGCTTCTCTCTCCATGGGATTCTTCAGGCAAGAATACTGGAGTGGGTTGCCTTTTCCTCCTCCCAGGGATCTTCCTGACTCAGGGATCAAACTCAGGTCTCCTGTGTTTCCTACATTGCAAGCAGATTCTTTACCCACTAAGCCATCAGGGAAGCCCATACTATGGGGACACTGTATAAAGATAAGCCACAATTACAAGTCCAAATGTTGTTTTTAGACAACTGAAAAGACAGGAAGCCACAAACTTTTCAATAAATTTTAGAGAGAATTTTTGTATGTCTTAGTCTTTAATTCTGGTTAATTCTGATTTAATTCCAAGTTATGTCTTTTAAAATGTGTAACTTTAAATGTCTCTCTATTTGAATACTTTCACTGGTGTATGTTCTGCTTTATCACGTTAATTAATTCACTTCTGTCTGTTGTGTTGTGGATTTGTAAGACCAGCCCCAGGTCTGGCGATTCACTAGGACTCACAGCACTTTGTGTATTTAGTTATGTTCATGGCTGTGGTTTATTAACAGTGGAAGAATACACAGTAAAATCAGCAAATGAAAAATTGCATGGGACAAAGTCTGAAGGAAACCAGGAGCAGGCTTCCAAGAGTCCCCTGCCAAGGATATGCTTAATTCCTGCAGTATCAAAGTGTAAAAACAGAGGTGAAGTGTTGTCTACTAGGAAAGTGCATTAGAAACTCAGTGCCCAATGTTATTATTGGAGGCTGGTCATGTAGGCACCCTTTTTCTAGCATATGCCCAAATTTTGCACTTGCTGAGAGAAATGAGTTCAGCATAAACTCTATTGCTTGTACAAACATTTGAGGCAGAGTAGGTCACACTTAACAGTTCAGAATGGTGGACTCCTCCCACAGTCTGTGTTCCCAGGTACCCCTAAGGACCATTCTTGCAAACAGGCCTTTGTTAAGGGTGGTGGTCTCAGGCTGCTGTTTACCCTTTTCTGCACATGTGTGTTTGTATAAATGCAGTATAACTAAATCTGATTGCCTGGCACTGTTAACTCCAAAGCTGACTTAAAATTTATATATCCCTGTTCTTTAAGTGGTAGAAGTAAGGAATAACAGTAAACCGATGTGTCAGTTTTATTAAAAGAGAGATTTGAGTCTTTTGGCTTTAGGTATAAAATCAGCTGTGTTGTGATAAATTGAAATAATTTGAAATTGTGTTTTGAAAGGGATGGGGAGGATTCTGTTTTAGATGTGGATAAAAAATGGAAGCCATGTATCTGTTCTGCCACAGTTCATATAGTAGTAAGGTTACAGTTCTGGGTAGTCTTTTCTCCACAGGGGATATTGAAAAGTGTGATGGAAACAAATAGAAGACTTTATATGCTGGCTCTGTGGAGAGTGATAAGTTCCTTTTCTTCTGAAAATTGCTTTTTCTTAATATGATAATGAAATCCACCTAAAATATTTAATAATACTTACATAATCACATTTCTTACCAGTTGACCTCATGAGAGAGATTATAGTTTAACAGCCATGCAAAGAAATATGATTTATGAAATGCTGATTTTCATGGGTGCTGATAAAGGTTGATGTGAAAAGTCATGTTGGGTTCTTGATGTGAGAAATTAAGCTCAAGGAATCCTTGTTTGCCAAGTGGAAATAAAAAATTAAAACACACTTAAAAGTTATTTTCTGGAAAGAATTCTTAAGAAGAAAAATAAAAAATTCTGATCTTCCTTTTTCTTGTTCATGAAATTGTGAGTAAAATGACCTAACCATTTTCTACTCATGTATCAGCCTATTTGCTTATAATGTTCTCTCTTTGCCTGTGGGTATTATTTAGTATTTCATGTGATTTACAGTGTTAGCAAATGTTGTGGCTTGCTACATTTGGTTTAATTTCATAATAAGACTGCTGCTGTATTTGTAAGTTAAAAGGTTTGTATATGCAGTGAAATAATTCTCAGAATCTGTGAATTCTGATGTATAAAAAAGGTCTCATTTTTGAAATTTGACTGATCTTCATGAGAGCAAGGACCATGTCCACATACTCAGTGCCTGGAATAGTACTTGGCATGTAGTAGGTGCTCAGTAAATACTCTGACTAATTGAATAATGAAAAAGTCTTATTAGTATTTTCATATTTTTAATATTAAGATTTTCTAGAAGTTATATTGAAATAATTTATAATTGATCTCCCTTTGTTTTAATTGAATCTAAACTCTTAGTGTCTCATTAACCAGCAGATCATCTGTCAGATGTCATTTGAGTTAATTTTCAAATGTATTTACAGTAAAACTTCGTTATAACCCTTTGTTCCCTTTGATGTTTCCAACATCAAATGTAAAATCACCAAAGAAAGATAAGAGAAGTCCACTGTATGTGGAACAAGCTCTATAAGCTAATATGTTTTTAAGGATGTACGGGAACAGACGAGGCAATGAGCCTCCTATGGAGTATGATGGTGATGTCACAGAACAGTCAAACATACGAATTTCATCTGCTGGAAATCAAAGGTATAGTATGTAACATAAATTCTGCCCTTCAGCCATTGCACTGTAAAACAGCAACTGCTAAAACTGGTTTGCTGGAAAACTAGAAAGGTATAGTATGTTAACAGCCTTGCTTATTAGTGAGAGAGGATTTAGTGGAAGAGGGGGAGGGAAGAATTGTGTTATATGAAACTTTTTGGTACTTTACAGCATTCTCTTGAAGGGCAAGTTTTGATTATAAAGTGTGCCAAGGTGTTTTGAGTCCTATCATTATAAAATCTATAAATTTGAACGAATGAAAGGAAAAATAAGCATATAATTTAATGGACCAAAGATCAATTTAAAATATCTTAGAGTTATGGAGGGGACATAACTTGAAATAAATCGAAAATGTTCTTGTAATACAAGTTTCCTTTTCAAAACTATCATTTTCAACATTGAGTAGATAACATTTTTGCTTACTTTGTAAAGTAAGTGCTCATACATAATTGTGTTATATTGGAGTAAAAAAGGAAATTATATGCATTTTATATTCATGTTCTTTTTCTATACTTTATCTTTTGGTGGCTTTCTTGTGTTGTACATAAGTGGTTCTGAATTTATACTGCATGATGATAATATGGGGTGTCAGGAAAGTTGTCTATTTTGAGTCTGTCTGTATTTGGATTTTCTATTTGAGTCGAATTAAATTTACTTTGGAAGAGTTGTCTTTTTTCCCCCTTGATTCTGTCTTTCAAGGAAGGAGTTTCATTTAAAGATGATCTTTTCAGAGTGTGGGTGGTTGGATATCATCCTCTTTTTTTAGGATTTATTTATGTGTACTTAGACATTCATTTTCCTTACTGGGGTAACTGTTCTTATGAAAAAGGGTTTTATTGTGAATCTGGAGTCAGTGAAGCTGTCTGAAGAAAAAGGTCACATATTTATGTAAATGCCTTGGAGTCCCACTGTATAAAGAGAGAAAATGCCATGATTTTACCTTTATTTTAAAAACATGTAATAACTGTTATGTTAGTAATATCCACAGTATGTTGAAAGGCCAATAACTCACACCTACATTTCACTTTAACTTTTTTTTCCTGAAAATTGTTTGAGTCTTGATTCTTTTTTTTTGTTTTGTTTTTAGCACTCGAGGCAATGGACCATGCAAACCTACCTATCGAGAGACGTGTAGTCCTTTTGCGGGAATGCTCTTTGGTGTGTACATGCCCTCCAGTTAATTAGATTTTTGTGGAGTGTTTTATAAAAGATCTTTAGTGAGAACTCAGCATTGTAATTAGTACCACTCTTACTAATAATAGAAAAATTTCTCTAGTGCTTACTCTGTGAGAGGCACTATTCTAAACATTTAGCACGTATTATATAGCTCTGTATAATTTTAAAGCTAAATAGCTTTTATTTAGTGATGAACTTTCTGTAGATGATAAATGAAGTATTTAGTTCAGTAAAATCTTTAAAATTCATATTTCACTTTATTGTAGTGTTGCTGTTTGTTATATTCTTTTTTATATGTAATAGTTTTTTTTCTTGATTCTTTTTCTTTAGCTAGCACAAAAGTCAGAGAAGGCAATGGCACCCCACTCCAGTACTCTTGCCTGGAAAATCCCATGGATGGAGGAGCCTGGTAGGCTGCAGTCCATGGGGTCGCCAAGAGTCGGACACGACTGAGCGATTTCAATTTCACTTTTCACTTTCATGCATTGGAGAAGGAAATGGCAAACCACTCCAGTGTTCTTGCCTGGAGAATCCCAGGGATGGGGGAGCCTGGTGGGCTGCGGTCTATGGGGTCACACAGAGTCGGACAAACTGAAGCGACTTAGCAGCAGCAGCAGCACAAAAGTGCCGAACATTTTAGTTTAGCTCCCCTCAATGAAATCTGTTTATCTTTTGATAAAATCCTTTCCTATGTTCTTTCCATTTAGTTTCTGAGAAAGTGTTTTGGTCAAATAATAATTATAATCCAGATATTCTGTTTATTTTGTCAGAAATGAAGGTCATTGCTTAAGCATGTTGATTTGTTCTATTAACTTGTTACTTTAATTTCAGAAATGGTGTAAAGAGAGGGTATTTCCTGTGTGTAACTTTTAAGTAGAAAAGTGGTCTGTTCTTTGTGTAAATTTGTTAGAAAACTTGCCTGAGATTCTATTTCAGTGAAGTATATGAAGAAATTGGAGTATAAGAATGCAATTTATGTTCATTCAACCTAAAATCAATCAGTAATTTAAATTTTGGCTTCAGTTCAGTCGCTCAGTCGTGTCCGCCTCTGCGACCCCATGGACTGCAACACACCAGGCTTCCCTGTCCATCACCAACCCCCAGAGCCTCCTCATACTCATGTTCATCAAGTTGGTGATGCCATCCAACCGTCTCATCCTCTGTTGTCCCCTTCTCCTCCTGCCTTCAATTTTTCCTAGCAATCCTGCCTTCAAAAATTCCCAGCAAATTTTGGCTTAGAGATATATATTTGTGTGGTATTCTCACTTTTGTTTCCTTGAAATGGCTGTTATGAGAAAAATAGCATAATACCCAGAGTTTTATTCTAATGTCTTTAAATGAGAATTGACCAATTTAACCTATCAATAAGTCAGAGTAATGACTTCCTTCTTAGGATTATTTTTTTGTTAAACATGGTAAAAATTGGAGAAATGCTTTTCTGTGTTGGAAACCCATTGACAATTTTATCAGTAAATGGATTCAATTCAGTTCAGTCGCTCAGTTGTGTCCGACTCTTTGCAACCCCATGAATCACAGCACGCCAGGCCTCCCTGTCCATCACCAACTCCCGGAGTTCACCCAGATTCACACCCATCAAGTCAGTGATGCCATCAGCCATCTCATCCTCTGTTGTCCCCTTCTCCTCCTGCCCCCAATCCCTCCCAGCATCAGAGTCTTTTCCAATGAGTCAACTCTTCGCATGAGGTGGCCAAAGTACTGGAGTTTCAGCTTTAACATCATTCCTTCCAAAGAAATCCCAGGGCTGATCTCCTTTAGAATGGACTGGTTGGATCTCCTTGCAGTCCAAGCGACTCTCAAGAGTCAACACCACAGTTCAAAAGCATCAATTCTTCAGCGCTCAGCTTTCTTCATAGACCAATTCTCACATCCATACATGACCACAGGAAAAACCATAGCCTTGACTAGACGGACCTTTGTTGGCAAAGTAATGTCTCTGCTTTTGAATATGCTATCTAGGTTGGTCATAACTTTTCTTCCAAAGAGTAAGCGTCTTTTAATTTCATGGCTGCAATCACCATCTGCAGTGATTTTGGAGTCCAAAAAAATAAAGTCTGACTGTTTCCACTGTTTCCCCATCTATTTCCCATGAAGTGATGGGACTGGATGCCATGATCTTCGTTTTCTGAATGGATTACTATACCCTAAAATTTTAAAGATAAATAGTATGAATTTATCATTAATTCAGTCCAGGAATTATAGATTGATATTTGATAATAGACTCTCTTGCTTGGAATAGACTATTAAGCTCATTTAATTCAGTGATTTACCGCATAGCTGGATCTTTTTTGCCCAGCTATATTTGTGTGTCCCCTTAGGGAACTAACTCTCCCCTGAGGCAATACATTCCAACTTGAGGTGGCTCTGATAGTTGCAGTATTCTCATTTCTCTTGAGCTGGAATTTGTCTTCCTTTAATTTTTCCCCAAGGATCTTGTTTGGAGCCTTTTGCTTTCTTTAAAGAATTAGGACAGTTGACTACTGAGAGCAAAAATAATATATTGTGGGGTTTATAATGGAATCATGGATCATTCAAAAGTATGTTTTTAAATTTCCATTATTTGGGGATTTTCCTGCTGTCTTTTTCTCATTGACTGCTTGTTTAATTCCCTTGTGGGAAAATAGTTTTTAAATTTCAATTATTTCAAAATTTTTAAGGTAAAATTTTAAACAGTGGCTCAGAATTTGGTCTGTCTTGGTGAATGTTTAATGTGTACTTGAAAGAATGTGCATTGTGTAGTTGTGGAGTTTAATAGTTTATAAATGTCAAGCCATTTGGTTGATAGTGATGTTCATGTCATACATCTTTAATGACTTGTTTAGAGAGAAGTGTTCAATTCCTGACTACCTTGTTCTTAGAGTAGGGCCTGAAAGGATTTTCACAGCATTTTCTGTGCCTTCCGCAGTTTCCTCCATGCCCTCGACAGACAGGCTCTCTCTCACCAGTTTCCCTTGCTCAGCAGTGGTTTGCTGTAGCTTGTTCCTCGATGCAAGGCTGGCCCTGTGCATTTGTTTCTCAGCAATGAGTCTTAGTGTTCTGCTTCTCCTCAGACTGGTAGCCAAACTCTCCTTTGTGTTTGTGGAAGGTCTTCTATGGAAGAATTTCCTGCTCCTCCCCAAGCAGTAGCAGACCTTTGCTTTGTATGAGGGCAGAACTCTGGGTCCAAGGTTTTCTATCCTTCAAACAGTAGATTTCTGTATATGAGAGAAGAGTCTGGAATGTGGGTGGTGGGCAATGGTTGATTGGTTGGTTTTGCCTCGGAATGCTGTCTTCCAGGTGTCTTGTGTTGCCCCATCTCCGGCCTTTAATGAGCGTCAGGTGAAGGCAGCAAGTGGGTGCAGTTTCCCCTTGTGTCTGGGGCTTTCAGAGAAGTTACACTGCTACTCCAACCCCACACAAACCTTTAAGAATTCATTACCATTTCAGTTTTCTTTTTACCTACTTTTAAAGTGAAAGTATTAATCACTCTGTCATTTCTAACTCTTTGCTACCCTGTGGACTCTAGCCTGCCAGGCTTCTCTGTCCATGGAATTCTCCAGGCAGTAATACTGGTGTGGGTTGCCATTGCCTTCTCCAGGGGAGTTTCCTGACCCAAGGACCAAACCCAGGTGTCCTGCATTGTAGGCAGATTCCTTACGTTAAGGCCGCTGTCCGTTTCTCCATACTCTGGTAAAGGTAAAACACTTGTCCCATCTTTCTGTGAGTTGGTTTTTATACCCTTTGAAATTCAGTTTACCTGGTTGCTTATAACCTCAGCTCTCTGACGGGCTTTTTAAAAGTTACGATTTTGTAGATGAGCTTTTTCCTATTGTAGTGTATGAACAATGTTCTCTTGTGGCTTTCTACTTTCTAAGCAGGAGTCCCTATTTGGTTCTTTATAATAGTTTCATTTTATCCTTATTAATATTTTCACTTAAATATTGGACATAGTTTTGGTAGCTATTTTAACATCTTTGTTCATTGTTCCATCATCTCTGTTTTTGTGATTTTTTTTCAACTGATAAACTTTTCTAATGGTTATGGGTCACTATGTTGCTTCTCTATTGTTGCATTACAGATTAGCAAGATTTAGTGGCTCAGAGGAGAAGGCAATGGCACCCCACTCCAGTACTCTTGCCTGGAAAATCCCATGGATGGAGGAGCCTGGTGGGCTACAGTCCATGGGGTCGCACAGAGTCGGAAATAACTGAGCTACTTCACTTTCACTTTTCACTTTCATGCACTGGAGAAGGAAATGGCAACCCACTCCAGTGTTCTTGCCTGGAGAGTCCCAGGGACAGGGGAGCCTGGTGGGCTGCCGTCTATGGGGTTGCACAGAGTCGGACACGACTGAAGCGACTTAGCAGCAGCAGCAGCAGCAGCAGCGGCTCAGAATGTCACACATCTGAATTGTGCGACATTAATTTGGGTCCTCTGCTTAGGATCTCATAAGGTGTCAGCCAGGCTGTTTTTCATCTGGGGCCTTATAGGGAAAGAAGTGCATTCAGATTTTTGGCTCAATTCATTTTTTTTATGGCTGCATTACTAAGGGCCCTTGGCTTCTTACTGTGTATCTGCTAGACACTGTCCTCAGTTCCTGGAGGCCGTATGCTATTTCTTGCCACATGGACTTTTCCACCAAGACCGCTCATTTTATCATGCCACCAAGGAGAATCTCTGACTCCATGAGAACTTTTATCTGCTTATGTCAGACCCACCCAAGATCATCTCCCTTTTAATTAGTTCAAAATTGATTTGGTGCCTTAATTAAATACATCTGCAGATTCCTTTCACCTTTGCCACATTCATTGGCTGGAAGCAAGTCATTGGTCTTGCCACATTCAGGGAAGGTTTGTACAGGAAGTTCGTGCCAGAAGGCAGAGAAAGAATGTAGATATGTCTGAGAACTTTGTCTGCCACATTCATGTTTTTCTGTTACCTAAGGACCAGTCTCTCTGAGGCCTTATTTTAACCTCAGCTGGAACATCTAGAGCAACCTTCCCTCGAGAAAGATTGCTCAGCCTTCTTGCTCCTCTTCCCTGAATACTCTTAAAGGATCACCAAGAACTCCAATCTAGCTGGCTAGAGCTTAAATTTCTCCCCACTTCATTGGAGAAGGTCTGTGAATTTAATTCATGGATTCTCCGTAATTTTTTGCCCAGCCTAATAGAATTTCACTCTGCATACACCGACTAGTTCACAGTAAAATTCAGAGGAACCCCTTTACAGATTTCCAAAGCCTTTTTACGCTTCTTTTTGAATCTTTGGCCCAAACTTCTAGCCACTTCAGCTTTCCTAATTTTGACCTTTATTTGCTCAATTTAACTGTTTCCCATGTTAAATTTTTTCCCTTCTTATACCCGTGAAGATTGCATGCAGGCAGAAATAGGGTGCTTGAAAGGTGCTCACATTTATTTACCTTCTCTCAGGTATTACACTTGTCTGCTACCTGTTCAGTGTCTGAAAAACAGTTATTTCATATATTTTGCCTAGATTTATTATTATTTTTTTAATGGAAGGAGGCTGAGTTTTGTGCTTGTTAATTCCATCATGATCAGAAGCAGAATGGACATATCAACTTTGATTGTAAACTATTATTATTAACCTTAACATGATTTATATTACCTTATGGGAGCTTCAGTGTTGCTGATATCTGTGCTTAATGGACGAAAGGAAACTAATAATTAAGGTAGTAGAGAAGTTCTCGTTCAGTTGCATTTTTGATATCATGTGATTTGTGTAGTTTTCCAGATTTTGCATGACTGGGTTTTGATGTAAGTGATACCAGAGTAAAAGCTTCACATATTTTTTTTCTGTAGAAGTGAAATAACCATTGAAATTTTTTGAGCAGGGTGTCATCATGATTAATATTGTATTTTAGGACAGTTAATTATACGTAAGTGTGCTAGATGTATTAGAATAGGGAGGGAAGACATTGTGGAGACAAGTTAAAAGGTTATTGCTACAATTCAGGTAAAACGTAGAGTTCCTATCCAAGGTTGATGGCCATTACAGTAGGGAAGAGGGGCCTCACATGAAATACATAAGAAAGAATGAGATAGCGAAGTTATAGTGACGTTTTGAGGCTTGATTATTAGTTCACTAACAGAAAACAAAGGGACAGTTGGTTTTGTGATGTCCATTTGAACACACTTGTTAAATTTAAGGGGCTTGTGGGAAATATTAATGGAGATAGTATCCTGATTTTTGGAAAGTGGGAATAGAAGTTATTCTTTTATTTAAGAAGGTTTTTGACTAATATAGAATTTTGGGAAGGATTAATGTACCTTGTGTTTGACACATAGTAGTTATTCATAAATTATAAAACTAAAATTGAATAGGCGTGCTGTGATTCATGGAGTCACAAAGAGTCAGACATGACTGAGCAACTGAACTGAAGGATACATGTGATTTTACCTTCTATATTTGCTGCATATGTAATAATTATACTCTGATATAATTACAATGGAAATTTAAAAATTGACTTTGCAGTTACGTGTGTTACTTCAGAGTTAAGACTGCATTTTTTTTTTTTTTTAACCATTTTCTAGGGGGTGAAGATCGAGAACTTATTCAGAGAAGGAAAGAGAAATACAGACAAGAACTACTGGAACAAATGGCTGAACAACAGAGGAACAAGAGACGGTAATGAAAGGTTTGCATTTAACAAAGATGTTTTGAATTTAAGTATGTTTGTTTAAAATGACGTAGTAACTGTTACATGTAAAATAAGGGGATATTTTTCCTAATACAGTTCTGTGTTTGTAAATCATTCTATTTCAGTCTCCACATTGTAAATCAGCCAGGGTAATAAAACAGATACTTTGGGGGTGATCATTTTCTTCATCACAGGTAACAAAAGAGACTGTGTGTTCATTCTATAATAGGCCTTGTACATATGCTCATTAATTCTTCAATTTTAGGGGAGCATTTAATGTTATCTACATGCCCACTGTGTTATCCCATATATAGTAGCAAGTAAAAAGTGTTTTGTCTTTTAACAGTGAAATGGTAAGCACACATATATCTATATGCCATATAAAAATAATCATGAGAGATCCACAGATATTTATATTGTATACAACTTTCAAAGTTTGTAATCATTCATGTAGAAAGACCTCTGAAATAATAATTTCAGTTTAAAATTAGGGATAGATATTTTGGTTGTAGAGAATTCGAGACCTGTCACCTTTTAGTTTTGCCTTTTTCTTAAGAGGAGGCCAGTATCTTGTCTGGTATTAACCATACTTAAGATCGTTTTTCTTGAATACTCTTACTGGAGAGTATCATGTTAATTTTTAATCCTCCCTTTTGTGAACTGAAGATATACATGTACCCTGAAAGAAGTTTTTATTTGTTTTACTTCTTTATTCTGTATAAATTACTTAGACTTTGAAGTATCCCAGGCACTGGTTTAGAGATATTTATTCCAAGTCAGTTTGCATGTGAATGCTTGTTTACTTTCCACCAAATCAGAAAATTTAGTTTTCAGAATTATTTAAGATTTTATTGTTAATTAAAGAAATTATTTACTATTTATTTTTGGAGATGTCATTGCATGGACTTTTTAAGTTTGTTTCACTAATGATTATGATTTTGATACTGTTTATTATAACCTTGAAATAATAAAACTTTAATTTTGTTTAGAGAAAAAGATTTGGATCTCAGGGTTGCAGCTTCTGGAGCACAAGACCCTGAGAAATCGGTAAGAGTTCTTGCCATCTTTTAATGTTTAATCTTTCATTCAATAAGGCTCAGATGTAGTGGCAGGTAGAGACAGAGCATATTGGGGAAAATGTAAGAGTAGACAAGTTTAACAGTAATAAACTAAATTTAGTAGTCCTAACTCGTGTTTACTTCTCTAAGATAATGTTTCCCTTTTCATATATGTATTTTTAAAGTTTCTTATAAATTAGTCCTTTCACTTTATTTTCGTGCACTATTTTAGTTTAATATACAATGAATGTTAATCTTCATTGTATTTTGATAATGTTTGTTGTATTAGAGAGTGCAGGGGTCCAGCCCCCGCAGGATCCAGGGGATTGGCGGATGATTTAGAGAGAGATAAGGAAAGAATGTTGTAGATAAGAAAATAGAGGAGAGAAAGAGGCTGATATTCCTTGGTTTACACAGAAAGCTAATAAAGTCTTAGAAGCTCAGGCAGCAAAGGGAACGCAGAGAGCTTCTGTGTTACAAGGGATCAGCCTGAAAAAGAGAGGGAGGGAGACGGAGAGATAAGAAAGAGAGAAAAAAAAGAAAAACACGGGATGACCAAGCTTCTTCGGTGAGCGAGACCCATTATTTTATTTTTAAAAAGGGACTTTTATACCTTAACTTGTACATAGAGGGAAATGAAAGATGCAAAGTCATACAGAGTCAGCCCAAACATTACATCTGTTTTGTCTTTGTCAAAACCAGGGTTTTTTCTGCATACCTTTCCCATAAACAATATTGTGTACATTATCTTCTGGCCTTGGAGGCCTGTGAACATTTTATGACCCTCTTTTGATAAAGACAGATCAACCAGAAAACTTATTTTCCCTTGAAATGTTTTTTCTTTATATTTCTAATCTATGTCAGCCTCAGAAAATGTTAAACAGAGTTACATTTCTCACAGAACAAAGGTGCAGTGAGTTACAACAAAGAAAGAACCAATTAGCTCAAAAGTCTGATGTGGTTAATTTCAAGGCTACACTTGTTTTTCTTACATTCCAACTATGTTAACTAACGCACTCCCAGGTGCACAGTGGATAAGAGATATGGGAACTAGCAACAAGCATTGGCCCAATAATGAAATCCTACACCAGCGCTACTCTAATAGCTTTTAACTTTTTGAAAGGCTTTATGTTTTAGGCTTCCCGTGCCTCTCACAGTTGGGAGGCTGTAAATAATCACCGCGTAGCTGTAAGAATCTGGATAAACCTGCCAGGCAAGCTAGAATGCTAACAGAGGGGGTTTGAATTGAAATATTCCTCTCATGTCCAGGAGACTTATTAGCTAGAGCCCTAAGTTGATTTTTCCAGAGAAAAGTGGTCGGGGATAGCCCCCTGTTAATGTCGGAGGAGTTGGTAAAAGACACAAAACAGTAAGACAGACAGATTCTGGTTTTGGGGTAGATGCTCGAGAAGGAGGGCCTCTCGAGGCCTGCTCTCAACTTTGCCTGTCGGGCCTCTTCCTCATGACCTTTGCCATGGGCGGGATTCCCCACGGTGGCTCCCGGTAAGAGGGGTTTCCAGAGAAACTGAAATCTTTAATTCTCGTCTTCAAGCATTTTAGTAATTTTTACTTAATGTAAGTCTAGAGGTAATAACCTTATATTACTTTAATTTTTTAATTTTCATAATTGGAATGAATTATACACATCATTGCAATTGAGTAAGGAGAAGGTAATAATTTATTACTCTTCTCAAAAGCTACTATTTTTTTTTTAGTTGGATGTGTAGAATTTATTTGCGGGCAAGTTTTTGTTTCATCTCGAAGAAACTTTAATTTCTTTAAAAATTACATTAAAAAGTTTATTATTAAAAAGAATACAGCAACTGAAAATAATTCTGTTGTAGGCAACTTTTGTCTTACTTTTTCTTATGCTAAATATAACCTGTGGATTCTTCATTTTAAAAACTTTGATACTGCACCAATATCACTCCTAGTGTGCTTTTTGACTTCTCATAGAGTAAAACTTTAAGATTAATCTGAGAAATCATTCTTGAGAAATTAAGAGTGCTAGGAAAAAAGAATAAATTCCAAAACTGAATATATTTTCCTCTGTCAATAAATACCTTCCAAGTAGTTTGACAGTCAAGAATTTCCTTTTAGAATCTTAAACTTTTTAATGTAATGTGATGGCATGTTAAACCTCACATTTATAGTTACCTTTGTGTGATGCATCTTCTTATTTATATTTAAACAACTTTTAGAGTGTCGTTTATTTTATGAGAATAAATAAAAATGTTACATTTAATAGTTATTTAGACCATCACATTTGGGTTTATTTTTGATGTGCAAATCTTAGAAAAGGACACTTAAACGATGTTTTGGAGCAGAAGTTAGCAAACTAGAACCTGTGGCCAAATCCATTTGCTGTCTGTTTTTGTCAAGTTTTATTGCATCACACCCTCCTTGCTAATTTGCTTATATACTGTTCTGATCTACTTTAGAAGTTAGGAAGAGATCTCATGGCTTGCAAAGTCTGATATATTTACTAACTGGCTCTTCACAGAAAACATTTGCTCACTCTGCTCTAGAGAAACGTTAATGTTAGAATACTTTGATGACAATTGAGAGTAGTAAAGCAGCATAGTGTTGTAGTGTAATAGAATTTTATATTTAGAATTAATATCTGGCTCTAGTCTTTGCTTATTTATTAATTGTGAAACTTTAGGTGATTTATGTACTTTCATAGAGACTCAGTTACTCATTTTATAAAATAAGAATTGAATCTTAAAAATCTCTTGTAGCTGTGAAATTCTATTGTGTGTGCTCAATCGTGTCTTACTCTTTGTGACCCTATGGACTGTAGCCCTCTAGGCTCCTCTGTCCATGGGATTCTCCAGGCAAGAATACTGGAGGTGGGTTGCCATTTCCTCCAGAGGATCTTCTAAACCCTAGGATCAAACCCAGGTCTCCTGCATTGGCCGGCAGATTCTTTACCACTGAGCCACCTGGGAAATCCCAAATTTTTCTGTCTCTGCTCTCTGTCTAACTTAAGTGCCTGCTGGCAGTCTGGGATAGAAGGTCTTTGGAGATCTCTTCCACCTTTAAATTTATGATTATATGTGACACACAGATTTTTCTCTTTATTTTAGCCTGATAACTGAAGCAGTTTAGTGTGGCACCAAGACACTTTGAAGAGACGATACCACCTGAGAGACCCAGAGTAGCTTTCCAGACACCTCTCCCTCCTCTGTCCACCCCATCTGTCCCACCCATCCCATCAGTTTACTCCATCCCATCTCAGAATGAAGATGTGCACAGTGGACTCAGCAGCACTCTTGGTGACATGGTGCCTCCCAGGTGCTTGTTTAAAATGTTTTGTGTTTGGGAATTAGGTAAGGTATTATTATATTTTATATTTAGAAGTAGTTGCTGAAGCAGATGATGGTATCCTTCAGAGATTTTCGTACAATTAATGGATTTTATCAAATAATTTCTGTTGAAATGTGTTTTCATTGTTGATCTTTGCTCTGTTAAAAAACAAGAGAAATTCTTATAACATTCTTTTATTGTTTAAAGATGCTTCAGTATTTTTAAAATGTATAACTAATTACATTTAGTATTTAGTTTTAGGTCATATTTTGGAACGTCTGTTTTTAATATCTTTTAACATATAAAACCTGGACATTTTCAATTTTGTAATTTCCACTTGGCAAACATTGAATACTTCCTTCAGTTAATGCAGAAAAAGTTTCTAATGTGACTGCTTTATATATGTTACTTTAGTTTGTTTTCAACTCTTTCTCTGTGATTACTTACAGGCTATGCAAATCAAGTATCTGAAATAAAGTGTTGAGATGATAAAACCTGTAATTTAGGTATTAGGGTAAAGATTTGATGTCACAGGCATCATACTATATTGGACTAAACATAAAGAAAATCTTGTTAATATTGGTATTTTCTGGTCTATACTTTGTTCTCTCAGGATTTTTGCTAATTTTTTGTTCACTACTAATGTATTAGTTGACGGATTGCATTTAATTAGATGTTTTTCCTTTTTAACATTGATACTTTCTGGGCTATACATTCTTTCAGTAAGACTTGGTATAATCTTTTATTTACTGCTAACAAACTGTCTGACCATGTTTACCGTATTTATCAGATGTTTAGTTTGTTTCATCGATGGCTTCCCAACTCAAAAGGCTAGGTGGGATTGAAATTACAGAGCATGGTATGATAAATATCAGTGTTGATTTAGGGATTAAAATGGCTGCTTCACTGCCTGGAGTTTGGGCAAACCATGCTATTATTGAACTTCAGTTTTCTCACTTGTAACAGTAGAATAGTAACATACATATGTGTGTGTGAATGTGTTTATGTGTTTTTTAATCTACAGTTAGAGGATTGTTAGGATTAAATCTTGTATAAATCTCTAAAAATTTAAGCTTTAATGATACTGAAAATTTTCTTTTATAGTAATTTTTCAGCTGTTTTGTTGATGTATCTACAGAGTGAGGATAGTAAGATTAGACACATAAATCTTAGTAAATGTGAAGAGTATTCATGACTGAAGAGAACTTTAATGCCTTCTCAGCTCTTCAGAATTATTTAAAGTATACAAAGGAGAACCTAAGATACACACTCAAATGTGAAGACATTCTAGGATGCCTCCTTTCTCTTTCTGTTCATCTAAAGGAATCTGCTTTTTACGTTTTAACAAATGAAAAATACTGCCTTTGTGGAAATAGAGATACTTCTTAATCATTAATGAAGTGCTAATGTAGGCATTTTCAGAAGTTTTAACTTTATGAAGTACTGAAAATTAAGTCAAAAATTTACTGTTGATAAATATTTAAGTAGTTTCTTTTTCACATTATAGTTTAATTCCTTTGAAAGAAGAATGTATTTTTAGAGTTTAAAAAAAAAAATGCACCTTTCAGTCACATGGAACCAACTTGTAATGTCATTCTGTACCTCTGCCTTTTCTTCTTCTTGTATCCTCCTCCTCTGTGATTCACTCTGGCAGCGTGGTTGAAGCATTGCCTTTCTTGGAAACCATCCTTATACTTCCTCCCCTTCTCTATGTGATCTAAATGTTCCTACTCCATATAATCTAAATGTTCCTATTCTTTTGACACCCCATGTCTCCTTCTATTGCTTCATCTGCTCTGTGCTGTGCTAAATTGCTTAAATCGTGTCCAAACTTTGCGACTCCATGGACTGTAGCCCACCAGACTTCTCTGTCCATGAGATTCTCCAGGCAGGAATACTGGAGTCGGTTCCCAGGCCTTCCTCCAGGGGACCTTCCCAACCCAGGGATTGGACTTGTGTCTTGTTATGTCTTCTGCATTGGCAGGCAGGTTTTTTTTGTTTTTACCATTAGTGCCACCTGGGAAACTGCTTTATTTGCTATACTCTGCTATAATGGCTGTTTTATTTCTGTATTATTTCTGAGGGACAGAGACCATATTTGTTCAGTACTGGCAGATGGTGACAAATTAGATACTCATTGACTAACTGTGGTACCTTAAATTCTGAAATTTTATATTTTTTGCTTTTTGAATTATAATTTTTGATAAGAGATTGAAGCAAGATGATGACTTTTCCTAAAGTAGCAATTAGATTTTCAGTAAGATTTTTGTAAAAGAATACTATCTTGATTTTTTTTTAAAAGTTGCAATGAAATACGAGAAGAATTTCCCAATTTTCTGTTGGTACAGAGTTGCACCTCTGCCTCCACCTCCCATGCTGCCCCCTTTGGCTGCGAACTACCGAACTCCTTACGATGATGTGTACTATTTCTATGGGGCCAGGAATACTTTGGATCCTGGTCTTGCTTATTGTAAGTTATCTGTGGGGTAAACATTACTGTATAGCAGTTCAGGAACATTGGTTTCTGTGCAAGCAAAAATATATCAATAAGAAAAAGCACAACTTTACTTAATTCCAATATTATATATTTATTGATTTAGTAAACGCTCTACTTTAAAACTAAGTTATAATTCGTAGTTATTTCCTTTTTATCTAGCTTTAAGAAATAACTATTTCATGTTTTCTCGCATTATTCTTTGCTAACTCTTAACTCAGAAGGAAATATGTTTTTTTTACTTGGTAGCATTTTTGGTATGTGACTTTTTCTTTAGGGATAAAGTGTTATTAAGTGAGTACTCTGACACAAATGTGTGTGTTTTCTTTTTAGATGGTTCAGGGATGATGGGAGTACAGCTGCTCCCGCTGCTTATGTTACAGCTCCTGTCTCCCACCAGCCAGCACAGCCCACGGTCACCCACCAGCCAGTACAGCCTACTGTGTAAGTAGTTAAAATAATACTTTGTTTCAAGATTAATTTGTCTTCCATTGAACCTGTATTATTCAGTGCACTCTTTTTTGTTCAGAACAGATATAACTTATTTTAATTTACAGTTATTATATAACCAGTGCACAATGCTGAGGGCAGGGGACCACACAGGATGAAATGGTTGAATGGCATCACCCACTCAGTGGAGATGAATTTGAAGAAACTGTGAGAGGTAGTGAAGGACAGGGAAGCCTGGCATGCTGTAGTTCATGGGGTTGCAAAGAGTTGGGCACAACTTACTGATTGAATAATAACAACGTTATGTGTAGTGCTTTGAAGTCAGTGTTTCATATTTCATAGAAAACACATTTAAAAAATTAAGAATAACCTCTCTTTCTTTTATTAGAAAAGTCATTTGTGTGTTTTATTGATAAAAAAGACTTCAAACAAATGTGTAAAATATTGAAATCACCTAAAATCTCATTCATCCAGAGGTAGATATATCTAAATATGTATTCAGGAACCCATTTTATGTACAAATACAACCACAAAAATATATACAGAACACACTACAGCATCTTTTTTAAAAAATGACCTTTTTATTTAGAGATAAACATAGATTTCTATGGAGAAGGCAATGGCACCCCACTCCAGTACTCTTGCCTGGAAAATCCCATGGCTGGAGGAGCCTGGTAGGCTGCAGTCCATGGGGTCTCAAAGAGTTGGACACGACTGAGCGACTTCACTTTCACTTTTTACTTTCATGCATTGGAGGAGGAAATGGCAACCCACTCCAGTGTTCTTGGCCTGAAGAATCCCAGGGACGGCGGAGCCTGGTGGGCTGCTGTCTATGGGGTTGCACAGAGTCAGACACGACTGAAGTGACTTAGTAGTAGTATAGATTCCTATGGTGAAATTATAAGAAGCAATATAGAGACATCTTGTGTACTTTTAGTTTCTTTCAGCATTTTCAATATTCAGTTGCTAATATTTTGCAAAACTGTTTTCAGTATCAGATATATTACACTGAATACAGTGAAGATACACTCCCATCATTGCAGGGATTCCTGAAGATGCCCTCTTATAGCCAGACATAGTTCTGTCCTACCCCAATTCTCTCCTTAGCCACTGGCAATAACTGGTCTATTTTCTATTTCTGTAATACTTGAAGCATGTTTTATAAGTGGAAAGAGATGGGAATACCGGACCACCTGACCTGTCTCTTGAGAAATCTTTATGCAGGTTAAGAAGCAACAGTTAGAACTAGACACGGAACAATAGACTGGTTCCAAATAGGGAAAGGAGTATGTCAAGGCTGTATATTGTCACTGTGCTTATTTAACTGATATTCAGAGTGCATCATGAGAAACGCTGGGCTGGATGAAGCACAAGCTGGAATCAAGATTGCCAGGAGAAATATCAACAACCTCAGATATGCAGGTCACACCACCCTTATGGCAGAAAGTGAAGAGGAACTAAAAAGCCTCTTGATGAAAGTGAAAAGAGGAGAGTGAAGAAGCTGGCTTAAAGCTCAACATTCAGAAAATGAAGATCATGGCATCTGGTCCCATCACTTCATGGCAAATAGATGGGGAAATAATGGAAACAGTGAGAGACTTTATTTTCTTGGGTTCCAATATCACTGCAGATGATGACTGCAGCCATGAAATTAAAAGACGCTTGCCCCGTGGAAGAAAAGTTATGACCAACCTAGACAGCATATTAAAAAGCAGGGACATTACTTTGCCAACAAAGGTCCGTCTAGTAAAAGCTGTGGTTTTTCCAGTAGTCCTGTATGGACGTGAGAGCTGGACTATAAAGAAAGCTGAGTGCCAAAGAACTGATGCTTTTGAAATGTGGTGTTGGAGAAGACTCTTGAGAGTCCATTGGACTGCAAGGAGATCCAACCAGTCCATCCTAAAGGAAATCAGTCCTGAATATTCATTGGAGCGACTGATGCTGAAGCTGAAATCCAATATTTGGGCCACCAGGTGCAAAGAACTGACACATTTGAAAAGACCGTGATGCTGGGAAAGATTGAAGGCAGGAGAAGAAGGGGATGACAGAGGGTGAAATGGTTGGATGGCATCACTGACTCAATGGACATGAGTTTGAGTAAACTCCGGAAATTGGTGATGGACAGGGAGCCCTGGCACGCTGCAGTCCATGGGGGTCGCAAAGAATCGGACATGATTGAGTGACTGAACTGAACTGTGTGTGTGTGTAATCATTAGGCTTTTCTGAATATAATATCATGTCTGCAAACATAATTTTACCTTTCTTTCCTTCCAATTTGGCTGCCTTAAAATTTTTTTTTTCTCCTAATTGTTCTAGTACTGTATTTTGTAGAAATTGTGAAAGCAGGCACCTTTACCTTGTTTCTGATCTTAGAGGATGAGCTTTTAGTCTTCACTGAATCTTAGGTTCACTTTGGATTTTACATATGTGACATTTATTGTATTTAGATGGTTTTCTTCTACTTCTAGCTTGTGTGTTTTTATCATGAAAGTTTGTTGAATTTTGTTAAATGCTTTTTCCTTATCAATCGAAAAATTTGGGGTTTTTTCCTCCTGTTATTCTATTAATATTATCTATTATATTGATCAGTTTTTATATGTTGAACCATCTCCTTGTATCCCAGGAGTAAATCCTATTTGGCCATTATATTTAATCCTTTTAATGTTCTGCTGAGTTTGGCTTGCTGATATTTTACTGAGGATTTTTGCATCTGTGGTCACAAGGGATATTGGTCTATAGTTTTCTTTTTGTGTAATGTTTTTATCTTGTTTTGATATCAGGGTAATGCTGGCCTCCTGGAATGAATCAGTATGTGTTTCCTCCTCTTGAAGTTTTTGGAAAAATTGAAGGACTGGTGCTCTTTAAGTGTTTGGTAGAATTCACTGTCAGAACCATCAGATCCTGGGCTTTACTCTCTTAGGAGATTTTTGATCAGGGAGTCAATCTCCTTATTAGTTATAGGTTAATTCAGATTTCTGTATCTTCGTAATTTAGCCATACATTTTAACTACATTAAGTTTCCAGTCTGTGAGCATGGATGTCTTTTAATTTATTTGAGACTTACAAATTTCTTTCAACAGTATTTTGTGGTTTTTAGACTAGCTCTTGTTTAATTTATTCTAAAAGATTTAACACTTTTTGATGGCGTTATGAATATTCTTTTCTTAATTTCAGTTTCATGTTATTTATTACTGGTTTATAGAAATACAGTTGAAATTTGTATATTAATTCTTTTATCCTGCAATTTTGCTGAACTCTTTTTATCATTACTAACAGTTTTTGGTGGGTTTCTTAGCATTTTTCTGTATATATATTATGTCATCAGTTAATAGACGTTACTTCCTTTCCATCTAATGCTTTTTCTTTTTCTTGTTAAATTGCCCTGACTAAAGCATCCAGTGCAATGTTGAATAGATATTATGAGAGTGGGCATTTTCACTTTATTCTGCTGTTAGGTGGAAGGCATTCAGTCTTTAACCATTGAGTATGATGTTTGTTGCAGATTTTTCATATCGCTTTTATTAGCTTGAGGAAGTCCCCTTGTATTCTTTGTGTTTCAAGAAGGGGTATTTGGTATGTTCTTTCAACATATTACCGAGTTGGAAATTGAATTTTGTGAAATGCCTTTTCTGTGTTTATTGAGATATCCTGTGATTTTTATTCTTCATTCTGTTAGTATGGTGGGGATATATTTATTGGATTCAGATATATTAAATCAACTTGAGTTCCTGTGGTAAATCTCATATGGTCAGGAAGTACAGTCCTTTTCATCTTGCTGGACCTTTCAGTTTATTAATTTTTTGTTGAGGACTTTTGTCTGTGTATTCATGAGTGATACTGGTCTTTGGTTTTTGTTTTCTTTTGAAGTCTGTCTGATTTTGGTATTAGGATGATACTGGCCTAGTAGAATTAGTTGGATTTGCTCTTCCATTTTCTATTACTTTGGAGAGTGTGTTGTGCAAAGCATTGTTAATTTTTTTCAGTGAGGTAGAATTCACAGGAATCCAGTTTACCCTAATCTTTTCTTTATGGATAATTTCCTGATTACTAATTTAATCTTCCTTGTCATTGGTTAATTCATATTTAAAATTTTTTTCTTGCAACAGTTTTGATAGTTTGTGTCTTTCTAGAAATTTACCCATTTCGTCAAGATAATCTAATGTGTTGGCATATAATTGTTCATAGTATTCCCTTACAATCTGTTTTATTTTTATAAGGTCAGTAGTAATGTTTCTTATTTTATTTTTTATTTCAATAATTTTAGTCTTATTATTGTACGTTTTGACTTAACATTTGTCAATCTTGTTGATCTTGTTAATCAGCTCTTGATCTAGTTGATTTTCTCTGCTGTGCTTTTAGTATCCATTTCATATTATTTCTCCTTTCATCTTTTTATTTTCTTCTTTCTGTTTCCTTTGGGTTCAATTTGCTCGTGTTTTTTCTAGTTTTTGAAGGTGGAAGCATAGGTTATTGATATAGTGTCTTCTTTTTTAATATGTATATATTACAACTGTAAATTTTCCTCTTATTGTTTTAGCTTCTTCCTTAAATTTTATACATTATCTTTTTGTTTTCATTTATCTCATTGTGGAAAATTGTGGAAATTTTAAATAGAGCTTTAATATAATTCCATTGCAGTTAGTGGAGAAGGAAATGGCAACCCACTCCAGTATTCTTGCCTGGAGGAGACAAGGTCTTGCTCCTCTTGACAAAGGAGCCTGGCGGGCTGTCATCTATGGGGTTGCACAGAGTCAGACACGACTGAAGTGACTTAGCAACATTGCAGTTAGAGAACATATTTTGTGTTTTTTTTTTTTTAAATTTATTAAGGTTTATTTTAAGGCTGAGGCTTATAACATGTGTTCTGTGCTGTAGGACGTTTCATATGCACTTGAGAAAATTAGCATTTTCCTGTTGTTTGGTGGATAGTTCTATCAATGTGACTTAGATATAGTTGGTTTATAGCATTGTTCATTTTCTGTATTTCCTTATTGAGCTCCTGTGCAGTCGTTTATTATTGAAGTAGTGTATTGAAGTCTCCAGTTATTATTTTTATTTCTCTCTTTGGTTTTGTCAGTTTTTATTTCCTGTGTTTTGAATCTCAGTAGCTATGTGTACATGTGCTCATAATTGTTATATCTTAACTGATAAGTTGACCCTTATCAATAAAAAAGATTCTGTTTTTGGTTCCAATAATGCTTTTTCTTTAGTGTTAAATATAGCATTCCATTTTAATTCTCTTGCTTCTTTTAGTATAATTTGTGTGTCATTTTCTTTGTGGTTTCCTTGCAGACTGAAATTTATGTTTTTAATTTAAAAGAACTGTGTTCATATTAACACCTGTTTAATTTCCATAATATGTAAAATGTTTTCTCCAGTATAATGTCATTCCTTTTCTTCTTGATGCCACTATTGCATACAGAGTATATTGTTATATATTTAAGCTCATCAACAGTTTTTAACTGTTCTTTCTTTCCTTTATGTAGTTGTCTTTTAAATCAGAGAATATAGCTGCAAATAAATATCTTTAACCTTTACCTATGTAGTTACTGTTAACTGGTGGTATTTATTTCTTTGTGTTTATTCCAGTTACTGTCAAGTGTTTTTTATTTCAACCTGAAGTGCATCATTTACTATTTCTTATAAGACAGGTCTGTTAGTGATGTCTTCTCTGAGGTTTATTTAATAATGTTCCAATTTCACTTTTATTTGTGAGGCATAGTTTTCCTGGATATAGAATTCTTAGTTGACTCCCCACCACCACCCCCCTGCCCCTCACCGTCATCTCTCTGATTATGTCATTTCCTTGCCTACTGGCCTTCATAGGATTGCTGATGAGCTGTTAATCTTACTGAAGATCCCTTGTATATGATGAGTTTTTATTTTCTTGCTGCTTTTGCAGTTCTTCTCTTTTCCTTTTAGCACATTGACCATGATGTGTATAGATATGGATCTCTGAGCCTTTTTGCTTTGAGTTTGATAAGTTCTGTATGCATAATTTCTAAGAAGTACAAGCCCTGGATTACCAGGGGAAAAGCAAAAATAAATAAAAAGGAAGAGTAGAAAAGGCCTTCAATTCCTAGGGAATCATTGCTGTAACTTTACCCAACAGTTAGAACTTTGACAAAATTCCCATCCCAGGCCTCCATAAACAGGGCAAGGTTTTAGGGATTTTATTTATCTTATACCATCAATGCCATTAATAAAATCTATGACTCAGTGAAAAAAATGTTATTTGGGATAGTCAGATTTTTTTGCTATAATTCTTTGTTTTATTCTTAAAATAGCTAGGAAGTTATTACTTTATTTTGGAGTAAATTTATTAAATAAATCATTAGTTATGATATTACTTGAGGAACTTCCACTGCATTCAGAGAAGTGCATAAGTCATGTGTATATTGCTTGATGAATTATCACAAGTGTTTTTATTTGTATGTGAACTTGCATGTAACTGCCACCTAGATTAGGAAATAGATTAAGTAAATTTGAAAGTTCCATTAATTTTGAAAGCAGAGATAAGGGGCATTTACTTAAAATTTTCTCTTTGAACTATAAAGAAATAATATCTCTATTTTGTGTGTGTGTTAGTCTCTTTATCATGTCTGACTCTTTGCGACCCCATGGACTGTAGCCCACCAGGCTTCTCTGTCATGAGATTTCCCAGGCAAGAATACTGAAGTGGGTTGCCATTTCTCTATTTTAAATGTACTTGTATGCCATGCTGTTTCAAAGAAGTGTTGCATCTTCTCCTTGTTTTTTCATAAAAGGATTTAAATTATTAATTGTGTATTTAATGTAGGAGTACAATTGGACAGAATGAGCTGAAAATTACAAGTAATCGAGCAATAAATTCAGGATTGTTTTTTGAAGATAAACCAAAGCCTTCAAAACAGTCATTTCAGTCTTACCAGGAAGCTTTGCAGCAGCAGGTATCCATTCATTTTTTTCAGTTGTTCATTCATGTAATGTTAAACATCTTATGTTTTAGTACAGTGGCCCTTTACAACTCAGAGTGTGGCTGAGGAGAAAGAATTCCATTTATTTATCATTAAATGTGATAAAGTTGATATAGACAGGCTGGAATGCATGGGATAGGGAGAGTAATTGCCTTGGCTATTAGGAGGGCTTCACATGGTTGATGGCTTTTGAGTTGCATGTTATACAGTGAATAAATATGAAATTCCTGGTGTATTCAGGGAATGGAATTGATGTAGGAGAAGGGGCTAGAGTGTTAGATTATACTGGATTGTGAAAGAAAGCAAGTAAGGGATTTTCAGTTTCATCTTGTTATCTATCGACAGCCAAAGGGAGGAAATCTTAAGCCAAAGAGTGAAAGAAGCATTATAATTGATGTGAGCAGATGTGGCTTTTAGGAAGATATCTGGTTGTGATGTGGATGGTTGGGAAGGATGTGGCGGAGAAACCTTTTAGTAAAACTACTAGTTAGTCCAGCCAGGAAATAACCAGGTCCTGTACCAGGTGGGAAAGATGGACAGGACATCAAAAGAGACATTTCTTGGATTTCATTAATAGGACTTAAATTTAGGGACTGAGGAAAGAACAGGGCTTTAAGATGATTCTGAGTGTTGTAATCAAAGAGGATGATAAAGCTATGAACTCTTAAGGATAGGGAAAACAGAGGCAGAACACTTAGGGAGGAAGATAACATTCTATTGTGGTTTATAATATTTGGAGAGAGTTTACTTAGGAGTAACTGTATCAAATGTGTGGATTTTTTGGGGGAATAGTTATATCTTCTCCAGAGAGGTCCATGGAACTCTAGGTATATATATTCACCTGAGGTACCCTTCTACAAAATTCCACTGGATTTCTTCTAAAGCTCAGATTTTTATTCTATTTTCTACACTCGGCAACCTCCTTGAAAAGTGGGCTTTTTCAAAGTTACAGAATTACCAACATTATTTTTTTGTGTTAGGAATCTACAAACAAGAGACTGTATTTGTCTGTTTTCAAATGAGCATATTAAAAACACCACTGACAGAACCAGATTTCCTAACCCTAGAATTTTTTATATGTGATGGCGTCCTTGACCTTCCTGAAGTAGTTACTTCAATTTGCCATGCAATGGTAATAATTTTAAAAGTAACTTTCCAAAATGTAGGTCTTTATTCATTGCCTATTTATATGTCTTTAAAGACCAACCCTATGCTTACACTTGATGATGATAAGGCCATTTTGTGTGCTTTCATAAAGTGTACTTAAATAGCCTGGCATTTACTAGAGAGCTTTGAACATTCAATATCTTTGAACTTTGGGAATGGAGTTTGCTCAAGGTAGAGTAGGTCTGGTGATGGGTAGGGAGTAGTTGGCCCAGGTCTCAGAGGTGTGGGGAGTAGTTTGTGGCTGGCCAGGTACCGTGAAAGGGTAGATGAAGAAAATGAAGGTAGGGAGAGTCTGTTGGAGCCCATGAAAATGGTGAGGTTAGGAAGGGAATACCTCAGGTAGAAGCTGGGAGTTGGGAAGATGGTTACCTTAGTCCAGGTGGCAGCAGTGGCTGGAAAGGGCCCAAGTGACAGGATGTGAGGAGTAGCGGCTGTATATTCCAGCTACCAAAGTGTTTTTTAATTGTTTTTACATATATTTGTGGTATTAAATTTATAGTAAAGTATACTGGGAAAAAGTCTAGTTTTCTAATAAAAATAAAATAAAATCTGATCTTAAAACTAATTTTTTGTATCAGAATACTTATTAGCAGTTAGCAGTTATTACAAATGTTTCTTACTATTGTTAAGATTCAAGAAAGACAAGAAAGAAGAAAGAAAGAACGTGAAGAAAAAGAAGTATATGAAGCCAAATTAGAAGCTGAAATGAGAAGTTACAACCCCTGGGGGAAAGGTGGAGGTGGTGCTCCTCTGAGAGATGACAAAGGAAATCTGATAAGTATGTTATTTCTATTGATTTTTAAAAAATACTTATTTATTTGGCTGCATCAAGTCTTAGTTGCAGCATGTGGGATCCAGTACACTGATCAGGGGTTGAACCTGGCCCCCTGCAGTGGGAGCATAAGAGTCCTAGCCACTGAATAACCAGGGAAGTCCCTGATTTGTTGTTTTTAAAAGAATCTAAGTTTAACTTTTAAAAGGATGGAAAGAAGTGGAAATCATAGTCTGTAAGGAAAGGTCTCTTTTATACAGCTTGATGCAGAAGAGGTATTTCGATAGTAAACATGATAGCATGTTAAAAAGCCTTTCTTCATTTATTATTATTACAAATTTTTAACCCTCTAATGATAATAACTCGATTGCAGAGAAAAGTTTGTTAGTTAGCAAGTTTTTACCCAATCTAGTAGTTTGAATTTTTTAAAGTTTTCTAGTAAAAATAATAAATTCCTTACTGCAATATTTTTAAACTAATAAGGTGTCTTAAGTGATCTGATGTAGTTGTGGAATGTTATGTATAATTCTTACATGCCATATACCCACACAATGCAGGGGCTCTTGACAAAAACCTGGCCTCAGAAATGTTTGGCAGATTTCAGAATTATATTGATTTATCTTTCAATTTTGTATTCTTAAAAATGTTTCATCTAGAAAAGAGACTTTTTGCAACTTGTTATATATGTTTGGATGGTCTTCAATTAGCTTATAATAAAAGAGAAAGATAATGGGTTTTTAAAAGTCATTTAATTAGAAATGGGAAATGAATAATTAGAAAGCCCATTAGAGGGATACAAAGTAAATTTGATGTTCTTCAGGTTTATGCTTTGTTGTAGTGATAACTGAGTGATGCAGTCAGCAGATATTGGGGGTGTTGAGTTACTAGAGTTCTTGATGGCTATGCCTTTGATTCTCTGTTAAAGATGACTTTTTAAAAAAGATATATTTGAGGCCCACTTAGATTAATGAGGTAACTCTTTTCTTTCCTGATGGATTTGTTTCTTTGCTATATTCATCTCATACTTTCTTCACAATTTTGAAGATTAGAACTCTTATTCTGTTTATAAATAAGATGATTTTAGGTGATCCATGGTTAATATTTCTAATATTTGAAATTAAATGTTTATTTGAATACATATTTAAAAATATATATTACTGGTTTTATATTTAGGGGTGGTACTGTAACAGTTCCTTTGAAAGTAAAGGCATTTAAGTGAAAAGTGGTCTAACAATCCCATTTCTCAGAGGCTTAAGGCAGTGTAAGTTATTTCTCACTTCAACTGCATTCTGATGCTATTTGAGTGGTTCTCCAAGAGCTGACTTGGGAATCTGCCTCTTCCAGTGTGTCACTCTTACAATTTTGGAGTCTTTCATTTCTAGCTGCACAGACATGGTCCAGAGGATGGGAGAACAAGTTGAAAATTTTGATGGGGCCTGACCTAAAGTTGGCGAAATGTCACTTTTGTCTTTGTTAAATTGTTCAAACCTAGTTACAAGGTTCTAAAGTAACTTATTGGGAGGCTGGAAGGGTTTCCTTATACCCAGGCGGAGGACATAAAATTGATAAGCATCTACCCAGTCTTTGCTATAATAAATTTAAATTATGAATTGATAGAAGCATAATAGTTACCATCAAGGAAGTGCTTATGTAACAGAAACTTTGGGAAACACTGGCATAATTTCCTAGAGGTTTCCAGCTTGCCTCAAAGATTATTTCCAGTTCAGAGAATATAATTATAGTGTCCTATTTGTGTTTAATTAGTGAAAGTAAGATAAGTGTTTGTTATTGAATTATAAAATATTGTTTTAGAATTGTTTGACCTGCCAAAGAATGCTCAAACTACTGCACAATTGCACTCTTCTCACATGCTAGTAAAGTAATGCTTAAAATTCTCCAAGCCAGACTTCAGCAATACGTGAACTGTGAACTCCCTGATGTTCAAGCTGATTTTAGAAAAGGCAGAGGAACCAGAGATCAAATTGCCAACATCCGCTGGATCATGGAAAAAGCAAGAGAGTTCCAGAAAAACATCTATTTCTGCTTTATTGACTATGCCAAAGCCTTTGACTGTGTGGATCACAATAAACTGTGGAAAATTCTGAAAGCGATGGGAATACCAGACCACCTAACCTGCCTCTTGAGAAATCTGTATGCAGGTCAGGGAGCAGTAGTTAGAACTGGACATGGAACTACAGACTGGTTCCAAATAGGAAAAGGAGTACGTCAAGGCTGTATATTGTCACCCTGCTTATTGAACTTCTATGCAGAGTACATCATGAGAAACGCTGGACTGGAAGAAACACAAGCTGGAATCAAGATTGCCGGGAGAAATATCAATAACCTCAGATATGCAGATGACACCACCCTTATGGCAGAAAGTGAAGAGGAACTAAAAAGCTTCTTGTTGAAAGTGAGAGAGGAGAGTGAAAAAGTTGGCTTAAAGCTCAACATTCAGAAAATGAAGATCATGGCATCTGGCCCCATCACTTCATGGGAAATAGATGGGGAAACAGTAGAAACAGTGTCAGACTTTATTTTTTTGGGCTCCAAAATCACTGCAGATGGTAACTACAGCCATGAAATTAAAAGGCACTTACTCCTTGGAAGAAAAGTTATGACGTACCTAGATAGTGTATTCAAAAGCAGAGACATTACTTTGCCAACTAAGGTCCGTCTAGTCAAGGCTATGGTTTTTCCTGTGGTCATGTATGGATGTGAGAGTTGGACTGTGAAGAAGGATGAGCGCCAAAGAATTGATGCTTTTGAACTGTGGTGTTGGAGAAGACTCTTGAGAGTCCCTTGGACTGCAAGGAGATCCAACCAGTCCATTCTGAAGGAGATCAGCCCTGAGATTTCTTTGGAAGGAATGATGCTAAAACTGAAGCTCCAGTACTTTGGCCACCTTATGCGAAGAGTTGACTCATTGGAAAAGACCCTGATGGTGGGAGGGATTGGGGGCAGGAGGAGAAGGGGACGACAGAGGATGAGATGGCTGGATGACATCACGGTCTCAATGGACGTGAGTCTGAGTGAACTCCGGGAGATGGTGATGGACAGGGAGGCCTGGGGCACTGTGATTCATGGGGTCGCAAAGAGTCGGACATGACTGAGCGACTGAACTGAACTAGTCCTCAGTTAGAAAGGAGTCTAAAGGAGAGACCCTCATCCATTTGGGCAGCAGCTACTGGGGTTGCAGTGAGCAGTGGGTTCTTTGGAACACACCAGAGGGTAACCCTGGCCAGAGTTCCTCAGTTGCTTCCATAGCACTTGCCTGTTCGCAGAGGGTCCCTATGAGAATGGAGAAGTGAGGAGGTGAGGGAGGAGACCCCAAGTCCCCATACAGGCCACCAAAAATGTCATGGACCAAGTGTGGATTGGAAAAGAATTTTCAGACATGAGGCAGAATTAGAGGAGAATGAAGTTTATTAGAGTGAGAGATGCTGTTAGAACAGCGGGCCACCTCAAGGGAGAACTGATGTTGAACAGGGGTTTTTAGTCCATTTTTATACCCAGGGTACAAGGAGTGGGGTAGGTGTCTTGTGGGTCATTTGCTGATTGGATGAGACATGTGTACTGGCTGTGGGAAGAGTAAGGCAAATACCTTCTCCCTATGGGGTAGGAGGGGAGACAAGTTATACTGCTCAGAAGGACCTGAAGTCTGTTAATAGTTACAACATGGGGAGGGAAGGATGATAAGGGTCTGTTTTTCAGTTCCTGCATTCCAAGACCCTCCTTGGTTTTATGTGCTCTTTCATCCTTGGGTCACCACGTTCCTCCCTCTATTTTTAGGACCATTCTTTGGCCCCCTTTGGCAAGCCTCAGGTATGGAATGTGGTATTTTCTTCCTTCCTGCCATCCACAGGTGGACAGGGTTCTGACCAAAGGCACTTTAGTTTAACAGTCAGGTAGAGGGGCAAGATTCTCTGAGGCAAATCATTCTATATGATTATAATAACAAAAGCAACGAAAGCAAGTCAAAGAAACAGTTCCATCATGGAGTCAGAATTGGCTTTCATGGTTTACTTATTATGAAGGGGTAGGGGAGTTGGTTTAATTATTGTGAGGACTATCAAATCTGAAATCCATAGGGCAGGGCAAGCTGGCAGATTCTATTTCTTTTGATGGCTTCACTTTTAGGGTTGAAATAATTTAGAATAGCACTTTCTAGAAAATACAGCAACCTATAGAATTTTATAATTTTTACATTAGAAAAGATGTGAGAGGTTTATTTAAGCAAGAGGCTATCACAGAACTAATGTTCCTTGGAACCATACTTTGAGAATTAATAGGTTGTGATCATTTAAACTAAGAGCTTTAACGCCCACTGTTTAACTATAAAGTGGGCTTGTCAGGTGGTGCTAGTGGTAAAGAACCCACTTCCCAATGCAGCAGATGTAAGAGACATGGATTTGATCCTTGAGTTGGGAAGATCCCCTGGTGGGGGGTGGGGTGGGCATGGCAATCCACTCTAGTATTGTTGCCTGGAGAATTCCATGAAGAGGAGGAGTCTGGTGGGCTTCAGTCCCTGGAGGCACAAAGAGTTGGCCACAACTGAAGCAACTTAGCATAGCTTACGTACATTTACTATAACTCTTTGGTCACATTGCTGTTGATTTTACTTCTTTAATCATAAACCTGTATCTGGTCCTCAGTATTGAGTATATGTATCACAATGCTTTGGTCTATATAAAGAAGAAAAGTGAGTTTGTTTAGCAAAAGTGGCCTTGGATTTGTGGAGTTAAAAGACTGGGATTCTAGTTCCAGTTCTGGCTTCTAGTAAATGCTTGACTTTGGGAAATAGTAAAAGTCTGATAACATATAAATAACCAAAGCCTTACTTTACTCATCTGTAAAATAGGAATTAAGGATATTGATAGCTTTAACATGAAACAATGGGTATCAAGGCATGTGGAATCATGAACACTGAAATACAGACATAATTATCCTAGAATTAAGTACTTTACATAAATTCATTACAGCCATAGAATTTAAAACTTTTTTTCTATGTTGGCTTTCAACTGTTTCATGAAGTTTATCTAAATGCAGAAATTCTCTGGAGTTTCTGTAACAGGTTTTGGGTTATTATTTTTTTTTAAAGAATAAATGATCAGATTGTGTTTAACAAACCAAAATAAAAAAGAGTACATTGGCTTTCTGGGACTGCTAATAGACTGTAATGAAGTATCACACATTGATTACCTTAAATGACTGAAGTTTATTATATCACAGTTCTGGGGGCAAGAGTTGTGATACTAAGGTGTGGCAGGGCTATGCTCTTTCTGAAGGTGCTGGGGAGGAATCTGTTCCAAGCTTCTCTCCAAGCAGCTGGTATTTTGTTAGCAATCTTGGACATTCCTTGGCTGTGGAAGCAGACTTCAGACTTCACATGACATTCTTCTTGTGCCTATGTGGATGTCTAAATTTCGCCCCCCTTTTTAAGGTCAACAGTCTTACTGTATTAGGAATGCACTCTACTTCATCTTTAATGACACCTGCAATGAACCTATTTCCAAACAAATTCACATTCAGAGGTATTGGAGGTAAGGGCTTTCAATACTTGAATTTAGGAGAGGTGGTGAGGAGTAACCTGCAGTAACCTGCAGTATATTCAGAAGGAAATGGGAATCACAGAAATACAAACACAGTTTTTATGTAGTTATTTTGAGGAGTTTATGAAAGATAGAAGAGTATAGAGGAGGATCTAGAGTTGGTAGAAAATTGTATTGTTTTGATTTTTAAGGTGGACAAGATTTTGAAAAACATGTTTCATGGGAAAAAGCTTGTGAAAAGTCTGAGAGGAAGAACTGAAGGATCGAAGTCCAGAGAGCACAGTACAGATGAATGGAGATAAAGATGGGTTGGTGTTCCCATGAAGAAAGGGAAATACTTTTGTTAATAACACAGTGAGAGAGGAGTAATGGAGAGGTGGAGATTTAGGTTTGTTATATTTATTATTGCAAAAATGAGATAATTGTCTTCTAATTGATTATTATTATTAATATTATTTTTCAAAGTGGGAACACGATCATATATTGAGTATAAGGTGGAAGTAGATTTGGAAGTTTAATGAAGGTAGATTTTTTAATGAATGAGAGGATTACTTGATAGTGCTGATGTCCAAGTTGTGATAGGTGAATCACACATGAAAAGAAGAACCGTCTGCTCACATGTGTGGATTTCTATGGCATGTTTAATTGGCAGTATGAGAGATAAGTAGTTAGATTTATCCATATTTGGAGGTTTTTTCCCAAGTACATGTGATATAAGGGCAATGAAGCCAGGGATTTTTACTCATTAGTAAGACAGTACTTAAAACTATTAACCATGGTAACCACAAAGGAGAGGGAGGGAAGTAAAGTAAAGAGGGAGTGAGGATTTAGAGAAATTGATAGACCCTAAATGAGACTGATGCACTGGAGTAGCTTAGCAAGCAAGTACAGGACTTTACATTTCCTGTTTCATCTGAATATTCAACTGTGGAAGTCATCTACCATCCTTAAAGGAGGGTGCTTGAGTTAGTATTGGATTCAGTCACAACAGACAAAAATACAACGTACAAATGGTTTGAAGATATAAAATTTATTTCTTACTGGAAGTAATTCAGAAAATGAGCACATAGTAGTTTCATTAAGCTGTCAAAACTCTAGACTCATTCTATTAATATCTTTTCTGTCTGTATCATATTACATGATCAGAGATGTTCTTAGAGATCCATCCATCATGCCACATTCCAGCCATCCAAATAGTTGAGTAAAGAAGAAAATCACATGATTTTCCTTTAAGAACACATTCCAGAGATCATACTGAATGTTGTTGTTTAGTTGACAAGTCATGCCCAACATTTTGCAATCCCACAGACTAAGCACACCAGGCTTTCTTGTCCTTCACCATCTCCCAGAGTTTGCCCAAGTTCAAGTCCATTGAATCAGTGATGCCATCCACCCACTTCATCCTCTGTCATCCTCTTCTCCTCTGCCCTCAATCTTTCCCAGGATCAGGATCTTTTCCAAAGAGTCATACAGAATAATTCATCTTAAAATGCACTGGTCATAATTTAGTCACATTCAGCAGGGGATGTGAGGAAATCTAATCTTTGTACTAGGCTGTCATAGGCTTGGTGACAAGAAGAGGGACCTATAACTTAGGAAGAAGGGAGAATTAATATGGAAGACAGCCATCAGTCTGTGTATCAGAGCTTCAACTTAGAATAAATCAGTAAAGGAGGAAGAAAAAAAATAAATTTGTGTCTAGTGAGGAGAACTAATCATCGTGGATGTTTAGGCATATGAATTACAGCATCGTTGTGTTCTCCTCCACTTGGACAATGGTCAGAGGGCCTGAGTCAGAGGACCAAAGTCTAAAAAGTGGTCTTAGGCCACCATAAAATGCTTGTTTGGAAAATGTGTAGATGTGGGATCCATCTGTCATGTTATAGAAAGATACATCTCTAGCCTCATAATCAAGGAATACTCCCACCCTACAGGGTTTTTCTTTTAGAGTAAGAGAAGTTTTTGGGGATGTGAGGCCCCAGTACTCCCCGTCATAGAGCCTAATGACCCAGAAACCATTCTGTGGGGACAATGTGGCCCTCCCCTCCCTTGCTACATTATTCCTACAAACTCCCAGCTCCCAGGAATGTGCATTCTGAACCTCCACCTCCCAGAAGTATCTCCCTGAGCTGACGTGCAGCTGACCAAGCACACAGGGAATGGAGACAAATCTCTCTGGGCAGCTGGGAAGTTCCTGACTTGGTTCTTGCCAGGTTACTCTTCTCCCCTCTTCAGACAGGAAGAGGGCAGGATGGGCAGTGGCTGCATCCAGAGTCAGATTTACTGCAAAGACAAGAGATCATCAGGTTTCTTGGAGGGCCTCAGTAGGCTTAGCCAGAGTCTCCCTTCTGTGAGGGCTCTTCTGGCCCTGGGAAGATCCAGTTCACCTCCCCTACCCATCCTCCCTGAGACTACCATACAAGGAGCTGGGTCCTCTTGGATCATTACAGACTCACCAGTTTGGAACTCTTCTTTCCTCCAGTCTGCAAAGAGCAAATGAACATAAGAATCCACCATCCGACACATAGAGCTTCCTGTCTGTCCAGAATACTATGGTAATAAACGTCTTAATTGAAGAATAACAGCAACCAAAAAGGAAAAGAAAAACCAACCTCTTTTTATACACTTGAATCTCTTTTTACAAGATGCTAAATTATGTATGACTTGAAGGCCTGTGCCAACACTATGCTCTCCTCATCCAAAATTCATATAGGACAAATGTTTGCAATCTATTTGGGATGTTTGAAAGGAAATACAGGATATGATGAGTCTGAACAAATAACTTATTGTTCACTTTAGATTCTTCAGATTTTAGCAGATGATAACCATTCTACCTTCACTCAAATCGCAATGTTGTATGCAACTAAAAATAATAAAGCTGTTAAAATGTAATGTTCCAAACACTATTATCTGTTAGAATAATGAGCAATCTACTGAATTCATGGAATAAAGCCTTGGAGTTTCCTTGATTTTCAGCAAACCATTTTGCACGCAGTAGGGTGTTCATTTAAAATATCTTTGATAATAGAATTTTCTTCATCAGAGTCCATGTTGCTCACCAGCATATAATGGTATTTCCCTCCATGCTGCAAAAGAACAAAGTAGGACAAACTTAACTTTTATTCCTGTGTGTCTTCTTTCATTGTCTTTGTTGTTATATTAAAAGCAAATATAAGAAATATTTGTCTTTGTCCTGTTTCTTCTATTGAATCCTTTAAACTTTCTCTTTTTATCCTATATCCTCATATTCCAATTTCAAACACGGTGATAAAATTAAAAAAAAAAAAAAAAAAAAAAACAAAGGTGGCAAGGATAGAAGCATGAAGGAAGGAACAAAGACGGAAGGAAGGAACAAAAACGAAAGGGAGAGGAAGGATTACATGCTGAGTCACCATTAGTGGCTTCACTTCAGAGAGAATTTATTGAAAGCATTGATATTTATAAAGATAATGCTTCCAGTGCTGTTTTGCTTACACTAAATTTTTTTTTTTAATATTTTTTCATTCTATTCTGCTAGCATAGGGGCAGAACCTAAGAAAAACAGAACAGTGAAGGTGTCTGAGAGATAATCATTACTCACCAGACTTGAATTGAGCCTTCTTCCTCTCTGAAAAAAATACACAATCATGCATGTATATATAAACAGATTTTCTTAACATCATAAAGAAGATGCGAGTAATGCCATACATCTGTCAATATTTGTGTCTGAAACTTGCTAAGTACTGTCCATTTCAAAAGCAATGAAAGAAATGTGTAAAGTTCATTCCATCTGGAAACTTCACTATAATTTGAAGAATATAATCAGATATGAAAGGACATGAAGATTTAATAATTCTTGTAGTAGCATACTAAAAATAATGTAGAGTTATTTTAGAAAATAGCCATAGAATTTACACATAAAATATCAATGAAGTTTATTTGAGTGACCAAAAAAATGTATGTTCAAGACCCTGAAGGAAGAGAAATTTATTGAATTAGCTAATAGTTTAACTATTAGTTTAAATAGTTAAAATAAAAATAAAAAAACAGTAATAATTTTGCTTGGAAAGAAAAAGTGATGCAAATTCATGTAAAAATATTTATATAACTTAGATTACTGGAGATTATAGTCAAGGAAAGTGTATCAAAATTACACTTGACATTAGTATATGCAAAGTGTTTGAAAGGTCAACAAAGGAAGAACTTATTGAGCAGCTTTGGAGTCTGAACACTATTCTTAAGTTGAAAGAATATAATATATAAAAAATGGGGACTCCATCTCAGAGCACATGAGAAAAAACCGAAGTTCTATTGAATGGAAATAATAACATTCTTCTTAGCCTAATCCCTTTGATCTCACCAATTTTTTTTTTTTTTACCAACCTTATAATGAAGTCAGGTAATCACCAGAAAGATAAAATAAAAAGGAAAGAATAAAAACTAGAGGAAGGAATTAAGAGACTTAATATAGGAGGAGTTCATGAAACCAAAAAGAAAATGGAGAAGGTAATTTGAAATTCACAAGAAGGCAAAGGAAATACTGGAGTATGTAAGAGGTTAATGTCATAAGAGGGAAAGTATATCTAGGAAATAAATCTTTTTTAAAAAGTCACAGCAAAAGAGATACAGATGTATAGAACAGCCTTTTGGACTCTGGGAGAGGGTGAGGGTGGGATGATTTGGGAGAATGGCACTGAAACATGTATATTATCATATGTGAATGAATCACCAGTCTAGGTTTGATGCATGAGACAGGGTGCTCAGGGCTGGTGCACTGGGATGACCCAGAGGGATAGGAGGGAGAGAGGTGGAAAAGGGGTTCAGGATGAGGAATGCAGGTACACATGTCATTTTTTTTTTAAATTAAAAAAAAAAGTCACAAAGCTTACCAATTTCTTTCTTGAGTTGTTCTGAAAAATATAATGGAAAAATTCATGTAAATTTCAAGGAACGCCAATACAGAAAATAAAATATCTAGGAAATAAATCTTTTTAAAAAAGTCATAAAACTTACCAATTTCTTTGTTGAGTTGTTCTGAAAAATATAATGGAAAAATTTATGTAAATTTCAAGGAATGCCAATACAGAAAATAAAATATCTAGGAAATAAATCTTTTTAAAAAAGTCATAAAACTTACCAATTTCTTTGTTGAGTTCTGAAAAATATAATGGAAAACCTCATGTCAATTCCAAGGAAAAACAATATAGTATATGAAAGTGAAAATAAAATTCCATTGCTCAGTAAATAGATAAGATGAATGTAATTAGAAAAAAACCAAAGAAACAAAAAGTCCTAAAAAATACCAAGGAAACAAATATTTTTATCTTGGGAAGAATGGAAGATTTGTTCTTGCAGAGAAAAAAATCTTAACCTGACATTTTGGTAAGCAATGAATATTGCTCACCGTGAAGCCATCAGAACTGAGAGGGGATTTGGGATGGAGAAAAACAGGATACTGGTCCAGTAGTTATGATGCATATCAAAGAAATAATTTCGGTGAGCCCAGACACTTGTATCTTACCACACATAGAAAGGCATTAACATCATTAACTTGAGATTCCTGTTTTCTTTTTTAAATTATTCTCAGAGGTAATCTTAATGTGTTTTTACTACAGTTCCACACCCCGCCTCCCCTACCACGGTAAAAATTTCAAGATCTTGAATCCTTTCTTACCTCTCTGTAAGAGTTCCTCAGAACTCTCTGGGATCCTATCTCCCAGATTGTAGCCCTGAGTAAGGTCCCCAGATAAAACGTAACTTGAAACTTTTAGCTTGTGCATTTGGTTTTCAGTCAACAATTTTGGTTTGGTGACCAACAAAGGAACCAAAAACATACTTCTCTCCTTCACCTGAACTCCATGAGGATCTCTAGGTTTGTACTAGCAGAAGTTCACTTGTGTCCATCTGCCTCCTCAGAGAGTCCAGATGATTCTGGGTGGATCTTGGATCTCTCATTATTACTGAGGAACCTGAGTTTTAGTCTGTGGTAAATCTCTGTCTGAAATTTAGTGTCAAGGAGAGATGCCTGGGTGAATGTAGTAGGAATTCTTGATAATGTACTTTCACAGCCCTGAGAGATTTCATAGAATTGCACCTGGAAAAACAGCATATATTAAGAAACTGTGTTTTTCTTAAGAATAATCTTCTTGTTACAAACCCCAAGGTCAAACCCAGAAGGGAGTATGACTGGGATCATGAAAGCATGGACTTTGGAATCCTGGGTTGGCTTCAGGCGTGAATGTTGCTGATTGTCCTGAGACTAGCCCAGTGGGAACAGCCTGGGGTGAAAACAAGGAGATCTGGACATATCAGTGTGGTGTGTTGGAAAGATAAGATCAAAAAAAGTCTTGTAGTCTGCAATTAGCAACAAAAGCTGGACTCAGAGTGGACTCTGCATCTCAGTCCAATAGAGGCTGCAGGTCTCCTGACCCATTGCTCCAGATTGTGTTCTGTCTTCATTATCATCGCTTGTTCCTGGACCATTAGGGCAACAGGTAAAAGACACTGAGAAACTTTTGCTCAGTTGAAAGACACTGAGAGGTTTATCCTCAGTTGAGAAACACTGGGAAGATTTTGTTGTATATGTACAGCATTTATACTTATAAGTACTTGCTTTGTTGTGAATTAAAAGACATTTCACCCTAAAAATGGCCAAATTGAGGCTCTTTTAACATACCAAAATTATATTTTTGCATGCACAGATAAAAAAGACCTTGCTTGTTGGAACATCTTTTCAGAATTCTGACTTTAAAGGAAAGAGAGTTGGAATGTGAAGAAGGCTGAGCGCCGAAGAATTGATGCGTTTGAACTGTGGTGCTGGAGAAGACTCTTGAGAGTCCCTTGGACTGCAAGGAGATCCAACCAGTCCATTCTGAAGGATATCAACCATGGGAATTGTTTGGAAGGAATGATGCTAAAGCTTAAACTCTAGTACTTTGGCCACCTCATGCGAAGAGTTGACTCACTGGAAAAGACTCTGATGCTGGGAGGGATTGGGGGCAGGAGGAGAAGGGGATGACCGAGGATGAGATGGCTGGATGGCATCACTGACTCAATGGACGCAAGTCTGAGTGAACTCCGGGAGTTGGTGATGGATAGGGAGGCCTGGCGTACTGTGATTCATGGGGTCGGAAAGAGTCGGACACGACTGAGCAACTGCACTGAACTGAACTGATGGAGAACTTGCACTTTTGTCCTTGTGTCTTTGAAATGTAAATGTTCTACCTCCTCTTCTCAGATTTTTTTCTGTGTTTTGAGGGTGTGTTCTCTGCATTCCAAGGTAACATATGGTCTATATATGGCAGCCAGTCAAATAGACTAGAATTCTGAGCAACCTTTTTGTATGATTATGACAACTCTTGGTAAAGAATCTGCTTGCAGTACAGAAGACCTGGCTTCAATCCCTGGGTCAGAAGATTCCCTGGAGAAGAGAATGGCTATTCACTCCAGTATTGTCTGGAGAATTCATGGACAGAGGAGCCTGGCAGGATATAGTCCATGGGGTTATGTCAGACATGACTGAGCAACTGTCAGTCATGCCAGCTCTCAGAGCATGCCAATTTTGCGGGAATTTGTCATAAGGGTCCCCAACTGTAAGGCCTTTGCCAACTTCTCCTTCAGTGCTTTGCCTGTACAATGAAGGCCCTTTACTTTCTTAGACTATTTTTGGGAATAAACATTTTAGATCTTGTGAACACTACATCTTTGCTCTCTCTTGTGGGGACACCTTTAGTGTCTGATTGGCTTGAGTTGCTATTAAGGTACCACTCATCAATGGCCGGAGAAGGCAATGGCACCCCACTCCAGTACTCTTGCCTGGCAAATCCCATGGATGGAGGAGCCTGGTGGGCTGCAGTCCATGGGGTCGCTAAGAGTCGGACACGACTGAGTGACTTCACTTTGACTTTTCACTTTCATGCATTGGAGAAGGAAATGGCAACCCACTCCAGTGTTCTTGCCTGGAGAATCCCAGGGATGGGGGAGCCTGGTGGGCTGGTGTCTATGGGGTCGCACAGAGTCGGACACGACTGAAGTGACTTAGCAGCAGCAGCAGCATCAATGGCCAGATAATAGAGTCAACTTTGATATGCTCTGGCTAATAACTCAAGAACTAGATGAAAACCCAGCACAATTTCTAGCCAGGTTAACAGAGGTCCTACAAAAATATACAAAACTAGACCCCACTTCCACAGAGGGCACCACTGTTCTTAATACCCATTTTATCTCCCAATAGTCCCCAGACATCCTAAAGAAACTAAAATAGCAGAAGAAGCCCCTAAATGCTCCAACAAAACCTTTTAAATTTAGCTTTTAAGATTTTCAATAACCAGGAAGAACAGGCAAAGCTAGAGGAGGCCCAATGAGATCAGGCCAAATACCACCTTTTAGCCTCTGCCCTACATGGCTCCAAACCTCCATCAACCAGCAAAGCCACCTGCCTTGCTTCAAATGTGGCAAAGAAGGCCAATGGGCCATTCTTGCCTAGACTGAGGCCCTCTCCAGGTCAGTGTACCAGTTGTGGCATAAAGGGACATTGGAAGGTCAACTTTCCAAATTCCCCTCTAGGGATCAGACATCCCCTCCTGGTCCTGAGCATGAGTCCTCTGACCCAGCTCTGCCTAGCTTCCTCAGGCTTGCCGCTGAAGATTGAAGGTGCCCAGGGTTCTAAGCCCCAACTCTTATCACCTCTACTGAACCCAGAGTAACTCTCACAGTGGCGGGTAAGGCAATCTGTTTTCTCATCAATACGTGGGCCACTTACTCTGCTATGCCCGCCTACTCCAGAAAAATCAAGGCCTCTCAGATCTCTGTTATGTGGGTTGACTGTTTAATGCTTATGCCACGAAAACTGAACCTTTACCTTGCACACTTCAAGAAACCCCATTTTCCCATTCTTTTCTCATACTCCTAAAATGTCCCACTCCTACTCTTGGGAGAGAACTTTTCTCAAAATTCAAAGCCTCTATTACTATCCCAAGTCCACCTTCTGGTCTGGCCTGGTTACTGTTCCTCAATCCCACCTCCTCTTCCCCTGCCCCATTGCCCTCTTTGTCCATAAACCCCATAGTTTGGGATACAGACAACCCATCTGTCACCTCTCACCATGCTCCAATTCATATTCATCTCAAAGACCCCTCTATGTTCCCCAATAAATAACCATACTCCATCTCCTAGAAATATCAATAAGGGTTAAAGCCTATCGTCACTGAACTCCTACAATCAGGGTCTCTTGTGCCCAACCCACTCTCCCTATAACACTCCTATCTTACCCATCAACAAGCCAAATAGCTCCTATCACCTGATCCAGGACCTGAGACTTATCATTGTGGCTGTTATCCCCATACACTCAGTAATTCCAAATCGCTACTCTTTTCTCTCTCATTCCCTCTTCCACTACCCACTTCACTGTTCTAGACCACAAGGATGCCTTCTTTACCATCCTTTTACACTCAGACTCTCAAGGCCTCTTTTCCTTTACCTGGACTGATTCATACAATCATCACTCCCATAGCTGACATGGAGAGTCCTCCCACAAGGCTTTCTTGAAAGCCTTCATTTCTTTGGCCAAGTTCTAGCATCAGACCTAACCTCTCTTGACCTTACTCCAAGTACTGTCCTCAAATATGTGGGTGATATCCTCCTTTGTAGTCCTTCACTTACACACTCTCAACAATATACTATACAACTCAATTTTCTAGTTGATTGAAGGTATAGAATATCTGCCACCAAGGTTGAACTCTCTCTTCTAGATTCACTTATCTCAGAGTCCTTTTGACACCAACCAAAAGATGAAAAGGAAAGATATAGGCATCTGAATGCAGAGTTCCAAAGAATAGCAAGAAGAGATAAGAAAGCCTTCTTCAGTGACCAATGCAAAGAAATAGAGGAAAACAACAGAATGGGAAAGATTAGAGATCTCTTCAAGAAAATTAGAGATACCAAGGGAACATTTCATGCAAAGATGGGCTCGATAAAGGACAGAAATGGTCTGGACCCAACAGAAGCAGAAGATATTAAGAAGAGGTGGCAAGAATACACAGAAGAACTGTACAAAAAAGATTTCACGACCAAGATAATCATGATGATGTGATGACTAATCTAGAGCCAGACATCTTGGAATGTGAAGTCAAGTGGGCCTTAGAAAGCATCACTAGGAACAAAGCTAGTGGAGGTGATGGCATTCCAGTTGAGCTGTTTCAAATCCTGAAAGATGATGCTGTGAAAGTGCTGCACTCAAAATGCCAGCAAATTTGGAAAACTCAGCAGTGGCCACAGGACTGGAAAAGGTCAGTTTTCATCCCAATTCCAAAGAAAAGCAATGCCAAAGAATGCTCCAACTACCGCACAATTGTACTCATCTCACATGCTAGTAAAGTAATGCTCAAAATTCTGCAATCCAGACTTCAGCAATACATGAACCGTGAACTTCCAGATGTTCAAGCTGATTTTAGAAAAGGCAGAGGAACCAGAGATCAAATTGCCAACATCTGCTGGATCATGGAAAAAGCAAGAGAGTTCCAGAAAAACATCTATTTCTGCTTTATCGACTATGCCAAAGCCTTTGACTGTGTGGATCACAATAAACTGTGGAAAATTCTTCAAGAGATGGGAATACCAGACCACCTGACCTGCCTCTTGAGAAATCTGTATGCAGGTCAGGAAGCAACNAAGCAAGAGAGTTCCAGAAAAACATCTATTTCTGCTTTATTGACTATGCCAAAGCCTTTGACTGTGTGGATCACAGTAAACTGTGGAAAATTCTGAAAGAGATGGGAATACCAGACCACCTGACCTGCCTCTTGAGAAATTGTATGCAGGTCAGGAAGCAACAGTTAGGAACAACAGACTGCTTCCAAATTGGTAAAGGAGTACGTCAAGGCTGTATATAGTCACCCTGCTTATTTAACTTCTATGCAGAGTACATCATGAGAAACGCTGGACTGGAAGAAACACAGGCTGGAATCAAGATTGCTGGGAGAAATATCAAGAACCCCAGATATGCAGATGACATCACTCTTATGGCAGAAAGTGAAGAGGAACTAAAAAGCCTCTTGTTGAAAGTGAAAGAGGAGAGAGAAAAAGTTGGCTTAAAGCTCAACATTCAGAAAATGAAGATCATGGCATCTGGTCCCATCACTTCATGGGAAATAGATGGGGAAACAGTGTCAGATTTTATTTTTTTTTTTGAGCTCCAAAATCACTGCAGATGGTGACTGCAGCCATGAAATTAAAAGACACTTACTCCTTGGAAGAAAAGTTATGACCAATCTAGATAGTATATTCAAAAGCAGAGACATTACTTTGCCAACTAAGGTCCGTCTAGTCAAGGCTATGGTTTTTCCTGTGGTCATGTATGGATGTGAGAGTTGGACTGTGAAGAAGGCTGAGCGCAGAAGAATTGATGCTTTTGAACTGTGGTGTTGGAGAAGACTCTTGAGAGTCCCTTGGACTGCGAGGAGATCCAACCAGTCCAATCTGAAGTAGATAAACCCTGGGATTTCATTGGAAGGAATGATGCTAAAGCTGAAACTCCAGTACTTTGGCCACCTCATGTGAAGAGTTGACTCATTGAAAAAGACTTTGATGGGAGGGATTGGGGGCAGGAGGAGAAGGGGATGACCAAAAATGAGATGGCTGGATGGCATCACTGACTCGATGGACGTGAGTCTGAGTGAACTCAGGGAGATGGTGATGGACAGGGAGTCCTGGCGTGCTGTGATTCATGGAGTCGCAAAGAGTCGGACACGACTGAGTGACTGAACTGAACTGAGCCTGTCTGCATGCTCTGGCAGTAGCTGCACTCCTTGTTGAGGAAAGTAAAAAACTTACTTTGAAGCACCCACTGTCTTTCATTCACCACATGACTTTAAGGACTTACTTTCTCACAAAACCATGACCCTTCTATCTCTTTTACACATCCAACTAATTAATGTCACCCTTCCTGAATCTCCCATGTTCTTCTTTGAATGCTGTCCTACTCTCAACTCTGCCATTTATCCCTAATTTTTCTGAGTCCCCCATCCATACTTGCAAAGAGCCATTAGAAGGCCTGACCATTTCTCGCAAATTTCCTTAGCCCCTTTAAATAACCCTGACTTTACTTGGTATGTTGATGGTAGCTTTTCTACGACATCAGAAGGAGAAAAAAAATAGCTGCATATGCAGTTGCCTGAAATTGATTCCCTACCCATCCCCTCAGGAACCTCTTCTCAAAAGGCAGAACTTATTGCACTAACTAGAGCACTTGCCCTCATAGCTAACAAAGCAAACATGTACACTGATTCTAAATATACTTTCTGCATCATACACTCACATGCTGCCATCTTGAAAGAATGAGGGCTCCTATTTATGAAAGGCTCTCCTATAACTAACGCTCCATTTGTACTCCAGCCTTTAAACGCAGGTAACATGCCAACTGAAGTAGGCATCATACATTGCCCAAGTCACCAGGTGGCCTCAGACCCCATTTCATGCGGCAACAATGCCACAGACAGAGAAGCAAAATAAGCCTCACTCCCATCACCTGCTCAACAACTCATAGTAATCCCCAACATAAAGCCTCTTTACTTCTCTGAAGAAAAAAATGTGATTATTACAAGAGGGAGCACAACCACAAGGAGAGAGATTACAAAAACAGAGCTATTATCTTCTCCCCAAATCTCAGGCCACACAGATTCTTATGGACATTCATTAGGCCCTACACATTCATCAGGCCCTACACATAGGCACTAAACCACTTTATCAGGCTTCCCTGGTGGCTCAGAGGTTAAAGCATCTGCCTCCAATGTGGGAAACCTGGGTTTGATCCCTGGGTCGGGAAGATCCCCTGGAGAAGGAAATGGCAACCCACTCCAGTATTCTTACCTGGAGAATCCCATGGACAGAGGAGCTTGGTAGGCTCCAATCCACGGGGTCACAAAGAGTCGGACACGACTGAGTGACTTCACTTCTTCAAGACCTCTTATCACCTATCCTAACCTTCTTTTACTCCTACAACAAATCACTCAGTCTTGCATTATCTGCTCACTGCAGGGAGCCTTAAAGCTTATTTTCTTATTCCCGACACATCAGGCTCAACTATCCCAGGGGAGGACTGGTAAACTGACTTCACTCACATGCCTCCAACATGAAATAAAACTCATGCTTACTCTAGTAGACACTTTTTCAGAGTGGATTGAGGCTTTGCCTATGAGATCAGAAACTGCCTCAGAGGTAACACAGTTTCTCATATGAGAAATCATCCCTTGTTTTGGCCTCCCACTCTCCCTCCAATCTGAAAATGGCCAGCTTTTATCTCCCAAATCACTCAACAAGTAGCCCAATCCCATGGCATAACTCGGAAACTATATATTCCTTACAGACCTCAATCCTCAGGAAAAGTAGAAAAGGCAAAATTTATTCTCAAAACGCACCTAACCAAACTCTCTAGAACTACAAAGTCCATAGACTGAGTTCCTTGCCATGGCTTTGGCTTGCATTAGGGCTACTCCACGGGCTCTGTCTTTGCTCAGTCCTTTTGAGCTCATGTATGGATGTCCTTTTCTCTTAGCTCAATTCCCTACTGCGAGCCCCTTGCTAGGAGAATATCTTCCCACCCTTAATCTTATTAGACCCCCTTGTGAGAGAGCATACAGATCACTCTCTCCAAAGCTTCATCAAACAAATCCAACTGACTTAACACTCGTACTGGGAGTCCTACTTGAGACCTTATACCATAAAGCTTTCCAGCCTCGATGGACTGGTCCATTTGAGGTTGTTCGAACCATACCACAGCTGCTAAACTGCCATGTGTTTACTCATCATTTTGTGAAAATGAAAGTAAAAGTTGCTCAGTCATGTCTGACTCTTTTCGACCATAATGAAATAGTCCATGGAATTTTCCAGGCCAGAAAACTGGAGTGGTAAGCCATTCCCTTCTTCAGGGAATCTTCCCAACCCAGGGATTGATCCCAGGTCTCCTGCATTGCAGGCGGATTCTTTACCAGCTGAGCCACCATCTCTAGATTAAAATGGGCCTCAGGAGTCTCTCCATCTCCACCAGAAATATTCCTAGCTCAAAACTCTTTGCTACACTAGCACTGTTCTGAGACCCACCAGGCTTTGACTGAACTGAATTCCGGAAGAAACAGAATAGCCGAAACCAAATATCAATAAATAAAATAAAAACAGATGTATTAGTTACTAATTGGACTGGGATTTCCCCTACCTACCCTATTCCCAATAGGACTTTATGTCTCCCCTTGAGTGGACTATTATTCAAAAGCTTTCCTTCTGCTTTACCTACTTCTCCATAGTTCTTTTTTTTTTTTTTGATGCATGGTTCTCCTCTTACTGTGATCAGTCTAGATGAATTCATTATCCACTTTTCTTCACATAGTAACACAAACCCTTACCTTTCCTGGAGACACCATTGTTACTGATTGCCCTTTAGTCCTTGACTTTATAAACAATCTTTGGCTCCAGGGAGATTTCATAGAGTTCACACCAACCCAAATTTATTTCTACACCTGGATTCTTATTTTTATAATTTTCTCCCCTTAGACATGAGACATCACATCATGACTTTACTATTACTCCCTCTTCTTTTACAGTCCAAACCTCACAATAATACCCTGCCTATATCTCACCCTTCCCCAAACCCTGCCTACCTATTCAGAACTCTAAATCTGATCCATCGTTTACTCAATACCTAAAATCCAACCCTGGCCAGTGATTGTTGGATTTGCTTATCCATCTCCTCTCCTAGAGGACAGGTGCATCTCATTTCCACAGGCAAATGGACTCACATAAACAACTCTCTTTATCACACATACAGAGGAGAATCTTTTCATCATACATGTGTTATTTATATTCAATTGATCAAATTCACAGTCCTGACAAGATATTGACCTCCCTCCTTACAGATCTCACTTTTACTCATAAAAGACCAGCTATAGGAAGACGCGCTGCTCCCCCCCGCCTCCCCACCCACTGCAACCTCTGACGTTCATCTACAACAACAGACTCCTTTCTGTTTTTCTAGACAAAACTCTGTAAACAATTCTTACCCCCAGCTAGGAACATGCCACCGCACCTCTGTAATTACACTTCACATCTCTCCTTTCCTTCAGGTCTATCCATCTACAACATATCAGGAACTTAAGGACATTCTTTTGCTTTCTCAGGGAGCCTCCTTTCTACATATGGTGTAAATACTCCTTTTGTAGGGGCTACAATGGTGAGTTCACTGTCAGTCTCAGAAACTACTAACAAGTTCCCAGAAAGACTCCTATTTGCTATTAATTTCAGCTGTTGTCTTCTTACACTTGGAATATTTTTCTTATTTGGAGCCACCACCTATTTATGTTTTCCCACTAATTGGACAGGAACATGCACCCTGGTATATCTAGCCCTGGATCTTTCTATTGCTCCTCAATATCAGACCCTCCCTATCCCACTAATTCATAACTGACTCAAATGGGCAATTCAATTCATTCCCCTGTTAATCAGTTTAAGAATAGAAACTGGGATTGGAACAGGGACGGACTCACAACCTTTTAAAATTACTAGCAAAGCCTTTCGAAAGACCTCATTGAGAGCCTAGACTAAATAGCTACTGGCCTTATCATTATCCAAAACCAACTAGCTTCCCTGGCTGCCGTGATCCTCCAAAATAGAAGGAGATTAGATCTTCTAACTGCAGAAAAAAGGGGCCTATGTCTACTTTTGGAGGAAGCTTGCTACTTCTCCACCAACAAATCAGGAAGCAGCAAGAAATCTGACAAATAGGGCCTCGAAATATGTTGACACCTCAGCAATTCACGGGAAAACTGGCTAAACAGTTGGAATTGGGTGCCCTGGGTTTTACCTTTTCTAGGCCCTCTCCTTCTACTTACCCTTAGTCTAAGTTTCTGCCCATGTTTAATGAGTCTTTTTTTTTTTTTTTCCAAAATTTCTTCAGGACCATTTACAAGCCTTCACCAACCAAACTATCCATAAGCTATTCCTAACTCGTTCAGATTATCAAAAACTTTGGCCCCACACAAATCCCCTTGACCCATATTCCAATCTTTTTTCATCTTACCCCTATAACGTCCCTGTCCCACAGGGAGTAGTTACAGGCGATTGACCTTTGGTTCTTATCCTAAATCAAAAAGGCTGGAGTGAGAGGGCCTCCCTGGAGTCTCCTGGTAGAAATGGCTCATTATATTGACCTTGCAAACAGAATAAAGTCACAGTGACCCTTGAGACTGACCAAGTTGCCCAAATGATATTCTGAGTCCCACAGGGAGTAGTTACAGGCGATTGACCTTTGGTTCTTATCCTAAATCAAAAAGGCTGGAGTGAGAGGGCCTCCCTGGAGTCTCCTGGTAGAAATGGCTCATTATATTGACCTTGCAAACAGAATAAAGTCACAGTGACCCTTGAGACTGACCAAGTTGCCCAAATGATATTCTGTTTTCCCACTGGTGTTAACATTATCAAGGCTATGAGACCACCAGATTCCAGACCTCTGGCTACATGACTGCAGGACTCAGCTACAGGCTAATAATGAGAATTTTTCATTGTTGTGTTATAAGAAACACCGCATCTAAAAGGGAAAATGCTGGTTCTCCTTAAGGGTCAGTCACCATCTTGTGTCCCACTAATAAATTTCCCTTTTCTTTGCCTGATTGCTCGGTTCGCTTTCTTTCCTCCCTACTCACCTTACATCAGTATAATCTTACCTGAGAAAAAGAAAAAAGGAAGAGAAAAGCAATTGAAAAGAAGTCAGTGTTTTAGGGGAAGATAGCTGTCAGTAAAAGGAAAGGATGAGAAAAGATAAAATTTAGATAATATAAAATGACAGAAGTTTATTTTTTAAGGTACAAGTAACAGATAAAACAAAAACTAAGAACAGGTGAAAAAAAAATTGACTTGCATTTTTCCAGTGCATTATTGTCTGAGGAAGAAAAAAAAGAGAAAAACTATTGAAAAGAAGCCAATGTTTTAGGGGAAGATTGGTATGGATAAAAGGTAAGAATGGGAAAAGATGGAATTTAGGTAAGATGAAATGACAGCTTTTTTTCAAGGTGCAAGTAACAGATGAAACAAGAGCTAAGAACAGGCAAAAAAAAAAAAATTGACTTGCCTTTTTCCAGTGCATTATTATCTGAGGAAGAAAAAAAATAGAAAAACAATTGAAAAGAAGCCAATGTTTTAGGGGAAGGTTGGTATGGATAAAAGGTAAGAATGGGAAAAGATGGAAGCAGAGACATTACTTTGCCGACTAAGGTCTGTCTATCAAGGCTATGGTTTTTCAGTAGTCTGGTATACATGTGAGAGTTGGACTGTGAAGAAGGCTGAGCACTGAAGAATTGATGCTTTTGAACTGTGGTGTTGGAGAAGACTCTTGAGAGTCCCTTGGACTGCAAGGAGATCCAACCAGTCCATTCTGAAGGAGAACAGCCCTGGGATTTCTTTGGAGGGAATGATGCTGAAGCTGAAACTCCAGTACTTTGGCCACCTTATGCGAAGAGTTGACTCATTGGAAAAGACTCTGATGCTGGGAGGGATTGGGGGCAGGAGGAGAAGGGGATGACCGAGGATGAGATGGCTGGGTGGCATCACTGACTCGATGGACATGAATCTGAGTGAACTCAGGAAGTTGGTGATGGACGGGGAGGCCTGGGGTGCTGGGATTCATGGAGTCGCAAAGAGTCAGACACAACTGAGCAACTGAACTGAACTGAACTGATAGAAAGAATTTAATATGACAGAAGTCCATAAACAAAATCATCGAGGAGAGGAGTAGAGAATAAGATAAGATGTGAATGAAAATTGAGTGTGTAGATAAAAAGAAAGGGAATGTTAAAAGAATCAAAAAAGTAGTTGTTTAAAGCTTATTGGAATAAAAATATTTTCATGGAAATTTATTTTAATTTTTTTCCAAAGATTAAATGAAAATTTAAAAGAAAACATGTAGGTAAGTATAATGGGATTAAAGCACCAGGGATATTCAAATTTAGTGAAAAATTCACATAAAATGTTAAATGTAATAATATTTAAGAAAGTGCAAGCACATACACAAAAGTGGTGATATACACAATGTGTCACAGTTTCTGACAGCTTCCTTTGGTTTTGATCAAATATTAAAGGAAGAAAAGGATCAATCTTGCTGACTTGAGTAAACATTTCAGGCATATTAGTAGTGGTGTTTACCATGCCAAAATGTTCTTGAATTATTTGGACACTACATGGGCTGTTATTGTTTGGTAGATTACTTTTAATAAATTCTTTGGCTGCTACAAATATACATTATTAAGTCTCACAATTATTGTAGCATGTTGCATAAAGTATCCACAAACAGTGAATTAGAGAATACTGGACTGCTTCAAGAGAAAATGCAGAGTTTGATTCTTAGGAACCTCTATTTACACTTTGTTAAGCATGATGACATGATTTTCTTTCTGGTGAACTGCCATTTTAGCCCATGGCAAAATAAAGCTCATCTTATCATGACTGCCCTTTCAGAAAAAAATATAAACATGTGCCCATGAAAACAGAATTGGTTAAGAAGAGATGAGGAACTAAGGAGAAAAAGAATTACTCATTTGTTCAAAATAGTATATGTAGCAGTGCCTGTATGCATAAAAGAGACAATCTGATTTTTCTCTGCAAATAAAAATATACTGAAAAATGTCGTTAAAAAATAGGATATTTAAATTTTAATGGATAATTTTGTATCTTATAGATAAAATTTTTGAAAGCATTGAAGGCTATAGTTTGTGGCTTCATTCACATAAAATATTCAAGTTAAGAGATATGTATTATTTTTAAAGTTCCTAACAATACAAAATTTTTCCACAAATATTTGAAGTACTTGCTGTTGACCAAACTGACCAAATTGACAGTTGTGTTAATAAAAGTAAGGAACAATGAATTAAAATTATTCTCTTCAGATATAAAACATTGGAGCGGAAAATGGTAAAAAGTATTTTAATACTTGGAATAGCAGATTTAGGGCAGTGTAAGAATGACCCTCAAGTTTACATGTGACCAATGAATGATTTCAGATATTATTCAGGTTTTGAAGACCAGAAAAGAAAGCACTATATCCACAAATATTTGAAGTACTTGCTGTTGACCAAACTGACCAAATTGACAGTTGTGTTAATAAAAGTAAGGAACAATGAATTAAAATTATTCTCTTCAGATATAAAACATTGGAGCGGAAAATGGTAAAAAGTATTTTAATACTTGGAATAGCAGATTTAGGGCAGTGTAAGAATGACCCTCAAGTTTACATGTGACCAATGAATGATTTCAGATATTATTCAGGTTTTGAAGACCAGAAAAGAAAGCACTATGGGGGAAGTCAACAAGTTAAATATTGCCTTAGAATGGCAGAGTTCTGGATAGTGCAAGGCAAGGATGGTACATTGACTGAAAACTGGTATATGATTAAGACATCAGGAAAGCAAGCATTTTAGTCTTTTGGGAATAAAGGGATGTCAAAGATACTTTACAATTTTTAAAAATTTCATCTGTAAAATTCAAAGAAATGTCAATATAAATGTCAGTGGAAAGAAATACACAAAAAATTCATATTTGTTAAAAACTGTACCTAAATTTAAATAATTAGGATACAGATAAACACACAAACCCCACTCATTTACACCAACACACACACAGGCACACATACAGTGTTTGAAATTTCCCTTTAGAGAAATGAATAGTATTCAATAAATGAATAAGGAAAAAGGAATACATTTTTGAATTGAGAAGACAAGAAACATTTTTTTTTTTTGTTAAATATCTGATGAAGTTATTATGATTCCTTGCAGCAATATGTTTGGCCTGGAGAATTCCCTGGACAGAGGAGCCTGGAAGGCTACAGTCCATGGGGTTGCAAAGAGTTGGACATAACTGAAAGACTAACACACTCAGCAATATGTACTCCTTTGTTACCAACTTTTTTTATCTTTAATAAGTGATTTGCATGTTGTTAAACATATCAATAAATACACAACTGTCATAGAGTGGTAGTTTTGCCATATAAAATCACCAAACACTGAATTATTGGATCCTAAACAACTGCTCTTATAGATTATCACTTTCAGGTTCATGGTGCCTCTTTCCACATTTTAGTCAACTGATTAATACATAACTGTATTTTATGAGAGTTTGATTTTAACACATTCCTCAATGAAACTTACCTTCACAAAGTAAAATAAAGGAATGGAGATGAAATATTAAGTGGTAGTGAAGGGGCTTTTAAAACAAATGAATGAAAATATCTTGGACAAAAATTTCAAATCAGAAACTTAAAATGGCAAAATTTTATAGGTACGTTACTATGAATATCACTTTCCCAAAATGAAAATGTCTACATGAGTTACACAGATGGGACAAATCAAAGCAAAAGTAATAGAGCATTGAATAACAAATGAAGGGGGCAGACTTCAGTTAAAATAATCATAAAATGAGAAAGAATGATGTAAAGTTATATGTACATTGCAGTTGAGGAAGATGATTGCTGAGACTGAAGACCAAAGTCAAAGAAACAAAAGAAACATGACAAACTGCAAGCTGTGAAACATTAATGGGACTTACATTTATCCTGTTCCCACTTATCTGAAAAAATAAAGGGAAGGAAGAGTCATGTAAACCAAACGAAGACACAATGTAAAAGGAGGCAATAATTTGATTCCTTTCCATCATTTACTCATTCAATAAAGATGACCTCCCTTGTCTAAGAGTTGGAACCTAATGTTCCAAAGGTCATATCACTCATGCGAGGTAATGCTGCCTTTTATTCCCTCATCCTTTTTGGCAAAGGAATTACTATAGGAAGGGAAATCAGGAAAGTGAATTCAGTTTA
>SJXQ01011561.1:29903-49651 GCA_006408695.1 Aepyceros melampus | reverse complement strand
AATAGAGTTTCTCCATCTTTGGCTGCAAAGAATAAAATCAGCCTGATTTCAACATTGACCATCTGGTGATGTCCATGTGTAGAGTCTTCTCTTGTGCTATTGGATGAAAGTGTTTGCTATGACCAATGCATTTTCTTGGCAAAACTCTATTAGTCTTTGCTCTGCTTCATTCAGCATTCCAAGTCCAAATTTGCCTGTTACTCCAGGTGTTTCTTGACTTCCTACTTTTGCATTCCAGTCTCCTGTAATGAAAAGGACCTCTTTTTTGGGTGTTAGTTCTAAAAGGTCTTGTAGGTCTTCATAGAACTATTCAACTTCAGCTTCTTCAGCATTTCTGGTTGGGGCATAGACTTGGATTACTGTGATATTGAATGGTTTGCCTCGGAAATGAACAGAGATTATTCTGTTGTTTTTGAGATTCCCTACAATACTGCATTTTGGACTCTTGTTGACCATGATGGCTACTCCGTTTCTTCTGAGGGATTCCTGCCCACAGTAGTCGATATATAAATTCACCCGTTCCAGTCCATTTTAGTTCACTGGTTCCTAGAATGTCGATATTCACTCTTGCCATCTCTTTTTGACCACTTCCAACTTGCCTTGATTCTATGATGGCTACTCCGTTTCTTCTGAGGGATTCCTGCCCACAGTAGTCGATATATAAATTCACCCGTTCCAGTCCATTTTAGTTCACTGGTTCCTAGAATGTCGATATTCACTCTTGCCATCTCTTTTTGACCACTTCCAACTTGCCTTGATTCATGGACCTAACATTCCAGGTTCGTATGCAATATTGCTCTTTACAGCATCCGATGTTGCTTCTGTCACCAGTCACATCCATGGCTGAGTATTGTTTTTGGTTTGGGTCCGTCCTTTCATTCTTTCTGGAGTTATATCTCCACTGATCTCCAGTAGCATATTGGGCACTTACTGACCTGGGGAGTTCCTCATTCAGTATCCTATCATTTTGCCTTTTCATACTGTTCATGGGGTTCTTAAGGCAAAATACTGAAGTGGTTGCCATTCCCTTCTCCAGTGGACCACATTCTGTCAGACCTCTCCACCATGACCCACCCGTCTTGGGTTGCCCCGCAGGCATGGCTTGGTTTCAGTGAGTTAGACAAGGGTGTGGTCCTAGTGTGATTAGATTGACTAGTTTTCTGTGAGTATGGTTTCAGTGTGTCTGCCCTCTGATTCCCTCTTGCAATGCCTACCATCTTACTTGGGTTTCTCTTACTTTGGGCGTGGGGTATCTCTTCACGGCCGCTCCAGCAAAGCACAGCCACTGCTCCTTACCTTGGACGAAGAGTATCTCCTCACCAGCGCCCTTTCTGACCTTCAATGTGGGATGGCTCCTCTAGGCCCTCTTGCGCCAGCACACCCACCCCTCCTTGGATGTGGGTTGCTCTTCTTGGCCTCGGGCATGAGATGGCTCCTCCAAATCGTCGCCCCTGACCTTGGATGCAGGGTGGCTCCTCCCGGCCGCCGCCCCTGGCCTCGGACGCCGGGTGGCTCTTCTCGGCCGTTCTTGCACTGTCCCAGCCTGGCACTCTCGGCTGTTGCCCCTGACCTCGGACGTGGGGTAGCTCCTCTCAGCTGTGCTGAGTGCGCCGGCCGTTGCAGCTGCGTGCGCTGAGTGCTCCTTTTTCTTACTTACACACCTCTTCTTTTTGGATCACATCTTTCAGGCACTTTTTGAAAAGAGTGAACAACAGCTAAATACCTTGCATGCTTGTTACACTACACAGAATTGTTCAATTATTGGACTGGGAAGAAAAATTTTGTTGCAAATTCTGTACCATTAGAATTTTGATCTTATTGCTTTATTGTCTCCCAGCCTGTTGAGAGATGTTATTTGTTCCCGATCTGTTGTTCCTTGCTTTAAAGGAGAATTTTAGTATCTACTCTTTGTGACTGTGTTGCTCTTGGTGAAAAAATGTGTATTATGTCATATTTTGATATGCTGAACTGGGCACAAGTTATACCTTTTGTTCTGGAAACCTATGGATTGTAGTTGGAGGAAATGTTTTTTCTTTGATTATTCTCTTTTCTCTTTCTCAGCTCTTATGAATTTGTTTAGCCTCTGGGGGATTCCTTTCCAATGCCTTTATCTGTTCTCTTGCATTCCCATCTGTGTCTTTTTTTACATTCTGCAGTGTTTTCTTCAACTATGCCATTCATTTATTATTATTATTTTTTTATTAAGTTTCTCTCCATTCCCTGTAGTACCTCCTTATTCTGAGATGATTTTATTCTAGTTTGCAGGCTGGATCTATAACTTCAACTTAAAAGCTGTCTTCAAATGCCTGGCCATCTTTGGGTCTCTCTCTTGCTTGAGAGTGAGACTAGAGAGCTCATATGCGGGATGGTGCGTGTTGAAGGGGAAGCTTCACAAGAGAGGGACTGGGAGTGCCTGTTCTAGTTGCTTCGGTGGGAGACAGCTAANTAAAAGCTGTCTTCAAATGCCTGGCCATCTTTGGATCTCTCTCTTGCTTGAGAGTGAGACTAGAGAGCTCATATGCGGGGTGGTGCGTGTTGAAGGGGAAGCTTCACAAGAGAGGGACTGGGAGTGCCTGTTCTAGTTGCTTCGGTGGGAGACAGCTAACACTGAGGATCTGTAGTCTTTTGTCTTGGGTTGGTTATTCTGCCCAGACAGAAAATATCTCACCGCTGGCGTTGGTATTGAGGGTAGATATAAATATCATCTACATTTTCTTATGAGAAAACTGCAGCAAGAAAGGTTAGTAATTCTGGGGTTAATAAACTGCCAGAGTTATTTGGGGTAATAAGTTCTCAAACCTGGATTCAGACTCTGGCTGGCTAATTCCAGAGTCCCACTCTCAATACACCTCTATATGAAGTGTTCTATTATATCAGTTAAAAAAAAAAAAAAAAAAGCAAGCATCTTTAAAAAGTGGGTGAAAGGCATAAATCAACAACTCAGAATTTGAAAAGTTGTTCCCTCTTGCCTTTTGTGTATATTCTTGTATTCTTAAAACCGTCTGAGAGTTACTTCTCTCTTTAGTGAGATTTCGGATCTACTACTGAACCCTCACTGTTTAGACTGTCACTCATCAGCACACTGCTTGTCAGAAAATTACTCATTCATGGAATTTCAGTCAGTAAACAATTTGCACCATTGCCCTATATAATCTGTCATGCTTATTTTCTTGCCTCTAACAATTCTCTGTCTTCTTAAATTATTTTCACACAAATGCAGCATTATCTTGTCTTTATTTGAGGAAGATTTTTACATCTCCTGTTTTCTTAAAGGCAAGAATGTTAGATTTCTTCCAAGATTGTTTTCACAGTATTGTTTATGTTATATACACATACTTTTTTACTAGTGAAAACCTGGGGCAGGTTTTAATAATAATAATAAACATGTATTAAGTGGCTTATTGAAGTACTTTGATATTTCTTTTATTCACTACTGACAAAACAGTCTTAGTAACTGTGGTACTATGCATTTTATATGTGTTATCTTACAAGGGATACATTTTGGGTTTTTTTTTTTTTTTTTGGTAGGAAAGAAGCACATTCAGCAGCTATCCACTGTATCATAGTGTCTATGAAACGTATGAATTAGTGGAAAAATTTTACGATCCAGCGTTTAAGTATCACCTCGCTGTGGCACAGGTTCGAGGTGGAATCGTCTTCGAAATAGCCAATTCCATAGTGCTGCCCTTTGACTGTCGAGATTATGCCGTTGTTTTAAGAAAGTATGCTGATAAGATCTACAATATTTCAATGAAGCATCCACAAGAAATGAAAACATACAGTGTGTCATTTGGTATGCTACCTTCCCTCTTTCAAAACTCAATCTGTAATCTCTAAAATGTAATGACTTACCTTAGGCCCATTTATTATTTATTGCTATTCCACATTATCAAATATTTTATGCATATAACTGTTTCCTTTGTCTCACTGATGCCTATATTGCAATATATGAAATATAATTACCTTGTTAAATACAAAAGGGAACAGCTTCCTGTATGGTTCCCCTTGTTTAAACTATAAAGCAATGCCGTTTCATTAGGTTTTAATTTCTCTTTTAGATTCACTCTTTTCTGCAGTGAAGAATTTTACAGAGATTGCTTCTAATTTCAGTGAGAGACTGCGAGACTTGGATAAAAACAAGTATGTTCTGCATATATACAGACAGACAGATAGATATGCTATGCATGCCTTGTATATAATAAAAAAGAAATACTAGTTGACATCTTATTGTTGAACTATTTTTGGAAAGTGTTTTTCTGCTTTCTTTCTATTCTAACACACCCTATACAGGGCTGCCATATCTCTTAAAGATATATTTTTGACATTCAGGTTACATATGTGCTGTTGAGAATGCTGGTGCCTCCATTACTATGAACTGAGTAGTAGTAACAAATTTCCACCTTAATGTTGAAGGATCCTGCACCATATGTCCCCATAATTTTCTTGTTTTTTTTTTTCTTCTTGTGTTTCAATATCTGTACATCATATTTCGACCAAACTCTTCTTTTCCCAAACACACCTTCTTCTTTCCTCTTCTTAATGTCATTACTCCCACAAACACTTCATAATCTCCACTGCCACTTAGAAAAATTCTTTATGTCCAGAATAGCAAATAAGATAAAGCCATTATTTTTTTCCAAAAAGTAGAATTTTGAGAGTGAATATCAATTAAATACATAATGATGATACAAATATCAAATCCTTGGGGACTGATGCAAGAATACATGGAAAGAGAGAGTGCAGACAGATCAAAAGTTAGACCAGTGATATATAAGGAAGTATTTGTAATGAAGGATGCATTAAAATCAAATGAGAAAAGTATTCAATAATAATAATATTGTATAAGCTCTTTCAGGAATTGGTAAAAAAAAAAAAAAAGTGAATCCAAAAATCTCACTTCACATTCTATGCAAAGATAAACAAAAGGTATAGAAGAATTTTTTAATGAAAATTGAAATATTTTTGAAATGAGATTCAAAGTTTAGGAATGACAGTGCAGTCAGATTTGAGAATATTAAAATGGTTAATAATATGAAAACTAATAATCCAAATCAAAGGTAAAAGACTGGGAAGTTTGGATGGTGGATAATAAAGACCCAGAAAATATGAATGGGGGTAATACAGACATTATAAGAAATTTGTTTTTGAAAACTGATAAGAGAATCCAAAAGACAAAGTGGGAAATATTGACACTAGATAAGAGAATTAAAAAATAACATATCATCTATACAGAAATAGAAAAAAAATTCAAATTTACTAGTAATTCCAAAACCACAAACGAAAATGTATTATTTTCATATCAAGTGAGTAGCAATTTAAAATTTGTTTGGGCAAATTGCTGCAGGCAGTACACTGAAGCTGATGCTGTTGGGCTTTATTTTTTCTGATAGCACTGAAATTGCTATTGCTTTAAGCTATTAAAAAATATAAATATATATTATTGTAATTTCTAGAGCAATGACAGTGTTCTTACACTCTGCCATAGTTTTCTATTTCTTGAAATTTTTTTCCTTCAGGAAAGGGTCTCAAGTTTGAGGGAATGAAATGGCTTCACATAGAAAAATTCAAATTATAATATCAAATAACTCAAAGCAACCTATGAGGACAGAAATTACTAAATAATCAGATGTCCACCAATTTAAACATTTTGTAAACATTAAAACTGATAATTATAAAAGAAGTTTATTAAGATATAATAATATGTTAAGCAGACAAAAAGGTCATAAAATTGTTCATATACATTATTTTATTGAATACACAGAAAATATTACAAAAAAGCAATTAGTATAATAATCATGTTATCCTTGGGTGAATGTGAAGAGTTTTTCCCTTATACTTTATAATTCTTTTCAAATTTTTATCTAAGTAAAAATAACCAATGATAAATAAATTTTAGAGTAATGTTAAACACTGTATAGTCGGGAAGATCCACTAAAGTAGGAAGTGGAAACCCACTCCAGTCTATAAAGCTGATTTTCTGTCATTAAATAAATGATGTTTCTTCCTTGTGGGGGAACTGCCTGATTTTCTGTCATTAAATGATGTTTCTTCCTTGTGGGAGAACTGCCTGATGGCATAGTATGGTAATCCAGCACACTGGGCTTTCACTTCCTTGAGTATTTCTGGATTTGTCTTACCATCTCTAAATGATAGTTAAGGTACAATTTGTATTTCTATATTATGTATACATACCCTGAAACACCTGAAGCCATGGTTTGTACATAATAAGAGTAAGTGCTGGCTAAAATAAATTAAGGTGGATGTAGAATTTCTCAACCAAACTTTGAAATCTGTGGAAGAGACACTTCTTGAATCCTGCTTTTCTTCAATCAATGTCTTAACCCATTGAAGAAAACAGAGTGTTGACTTCTTGGTACCTTTATGGTCACATAGTTTTCAACCTCAAGACCTAGCCTCCTCCAGTCTCCGTAGGGAGGCCAGCATACTTCTCGTGGAAATAGATCCTGTTTACATAAGTCTGGTGCTCTGAGCATTTACCTCCCAGGGATGTTTTAGTTTGAAACCTGCAAGGTGGCACTAGTGGTAAAGAATCTGCCTGCCAACGCAGGAGACAGGAGACGCAGGAGACTCAGGTTCGAACGCTGGGTCAGGAAGATCCCCTAGAGTAGGAAGTGGCAACCCACTCCAGTATTCTTGCCTGGAAAATCCCATGGACAGAAGAGCTTGGCAGGCTACAGTCCATAGGGCCACACAGAGTAAGACACGACTCAAGTGACTTACTGTGCTGAACAAGGAACATCCGAATGGCGTGTGTGTGTGTGTGTGTGTGTGTGTGTGTGTGTGTGTATCCATATGAGTTCCTGTGTTCTTAGCATTGCTTTATGAATTTGGTTCAGAAACTTGTGATACCTTATTGAAACTATGGTTCATTCAATTTTCCTCTTTATTAGTTAATGTGGACCGTTCACAGGTGAAGTCTGTGCCCACGGTTTACCTTTATACCATCACTTCTTGATGCTAAATAAATGAATGTTGAAAATAGCTCATTCTGTGGCCTTTAGTGATTCAGTTTGCCTTTTGTTGACATACTGCAGTTGAAGGAATAGTACTGACCTCCTACTGCTGCTGCTGCTCGGTCACTTAAGTCAGGTCCAACTCTGTGTGACTCCGTGGACTGTAGCCCTCCATGCTCCCCTGTCCACAGGGATTCTCCAGGCAAGAATATTGGAGTGGGTTGCTACGCCCTCCTCCAGGGACTCTTCCTGATCCAGGGATAGAACCCATGTCTCTTACATCTCCAGCATTAGTAGGTGAGTTCTTTATCACTAGTACCACCTGGGAAGCCCACTGAGCTCCTATTTCACTCTAAAACTTTCTAGATGTGAACTTGGGCAAGTTATTTGTCTACTGACTCTGAATATCTCATCTATGGAATGGGGCTGCTATTTGTGCATAACTTGAAGGATTGCTCAGATGATTGATTAAAAGGAATATATTTTATAAACATTCAGAATAGTAATGGTCACATAGTTTTCTTATTAAAACTAAGACATAACAGAGCTAGAAATAATTCATTTTTATATAAAGTAATTTGATTCCTTACGGTAGTGATTATTTTTCATTAGTTAATTAAATTATGACAATATGTTGAATTTAACAACATATTGCTGCCCTACTCCAAGATTGCTGGTAAATTTTCAGGTATATTGAGGCATTTTTATTACAGTAACACTCTGCTACACACTTTGGAATGTGAACTCTCTAAGCAGGAAGAGTCTGATACCTAACAGGCATTCAAATATCATTGAAAAGACACAATAAGCAACATCCCTGTGTTCATGTAGGTTTGTCTTCAAAAACAATAAAATATTATTAGCCATCATTTGGTAAATATAATTCTCTAGGCACCCTACTAAATATTAATATACTAACCATTTCAGTATTTAAATGACTTTTATGAACCTATTATTAGGATACTTAAAATGAAAAAGTCTTGCCTATTATTTGAATACCTAGGTTTATAGTTAGTTATTTCAGTTAAATAAAAATTACTATAATATTTTTGCTTGGCACATTGAACATTTTCAGTGTTTTTTTTGGTTGTGTTTTAAATTTGGGGTATAGTTGCTTTACTATTTTGTGTTGTGTTAGTTTCTGCTGTACAAAGAAATGAATCAGCTATGTGTATACATATATCCCCTCCCTCTTGACTTCTCTCTCAACTTGGCTCCCGTCCCACCCATCTGGGTCAGCAGAGAGCGCTGAACTGAACTTTCTGTGCTTTGCAGCTGTTCGCAGTAGCTGTCTGTTTTATCCACGGTAGTGTATATATGTTAGTCCTAATCTCCCAGTTCATCCATGCCTTCCTGCCCATGCCCCTGTGTCCACACTTCATTCCCTACACTCTCCATTACTGCCCTGCAGATATGTTCATCTGTACCATTTCTCTAGTTTCCTCAGATATGGATTAAATATATGATATTTCTTTCTTTCTTTCTGACCTAATTATAAGCCTCAGCAGAATATTACTTTATGAGATTTAAAGAAATATAACTATGCATGCTACTGTTCTTAATTTGCATGTTATAGGAATTTAAAATTAGCTGCATTTTGGTTTGTTTTCAATGTTTAGTTTGCTGGGTAGTGCACCTATTTTTGTGAAGCTGCAACTTATGCCTTTCCTTTTCTAGCCCAATATTATTAAGAATTATGAATGATCAACTGATGTTTTTGGAACGAGCATTTACTGATCCTTTAGGATTACCAGACAGGCCTTTCTATAGGTAAGGATAAAAATAGGGCTCCTCATTTTAATAAAATTTTTTTCTTATTATTTGCATTGTGGCAAAAATGTATTTGACTTCTTGCAAGCAAAAAATTCCAAAACATATGTAGTAAATGGTAAATATTATTTATTTATATAAAATGATTACTACAGGTTTTTATTATCTTTTTTGGTTGTTTGTTTCCATATATAAAAGAGTATATGCTCATTGTAGGAAATTTAGAAGACTGAGGAAGTCAGAGGTAGAAAATAAAAATCTCCCCTTTGGTATATATAAACTTTAGCCCCTTTTTATTTTAAATATGTATTTATGCATATACATAAGGCATAATAAATATATACTTATTTACTGTCTCAGTGTTGATAGTTTTTTCCCCTAATTTTTGATAATCATTAATTATTTCTGATAACCATCAACTGTCCCCAGGTTGATCTTGCTAAGAATTCAGAAAGAATTGGATCATTGACCAGCCAGAAATGATCCCGTCTTTATGTGCAGGGATTATTTGTGAGGAATTGGAATTGAGACTAAGGGTGTCATCCAAACAGAGTGAATGATCTCCCCCTGGTGGCAACACTGTGCCCCTTTCCTTCTTTTTCTTTTTACTGTGGAACTTGTCCTTCTCTTCTAGGGTTATTATATGCACTTCCCTCATAGCTCAGTTGGTAAAGAATCTACCTGCAATTCAGGAGACCTTGTTCAATCCCTGGGTTGGGAAGATCCACTGGAGAAAGGGCTAGGCTACTCACTCCAGTATTCTTGGGCTTCTCTTGTGACTCAGCTGGAAGAAGATCCCCTGGAGAAGGGAAAGGGTACCCACTCCAGTATTCTAGCCTGAAGAATTCCATGGACCGCATAGTCCATGGGGTTGCAAAAGAGTTGGACAAACGGAATGACCTTCGCTTTCACTTTCATTAGCTCCTTCAGTAAAACAGCACCTTCTTCCGAGGTCATGTTGAATGTTACAAAACTGTTTTTAATGATTCTCGCTTGATGCTAGGTATTGCAGTATGACTTCTTTTTTAAGTAGGAGAAAAACATAATGACAGGTTGTCATTACTGTTGTTAGTCATTAAGTCATGTCCAGCTCTTTGCAGCCCCATAGTCTCCTCTTGTCCACAGATTTTCCAGGCAAGAATATATGGGGTTGCAAAAGAGTTGGACAAACGGAATGACCTTCGCTTTCACTTTCATTAGCTCCTTCAGTAAAACAGCACCTTCTTCCGAGGTCATGTTGAATGTTACAAAACTGTTTTTAATGATTCTCGCTGGATGCTAGGTATTGCAGTATGACTTCTTTTTTAAGTAGGAGAAAAACATAATGACAGGTTGTCGTTACTGTTGTTAGTCATTAAGTCGTGTCCAGCTCTTTGCAGCCCCATAGTCTCCTCTTGTCCACAGATTTTCCAGGCAAGAATATGGAGTGGGTTACCATGCCCTCCTCCAAGGGATCTTCCCAACCCAGGGACTGAACCCACATGTCCTGAAATGGCAGGCGGGTTCTTGACCTCTGAGCACCAGGGAAGTCCATACAGTAATTGATTGGCTGGGTCACAAATGAGACCCTATTGTGTTGCATTTCAGAAGATAGAATGGTACTTTGAAGTCATCACTTCTTTATAGTATACACTGAGACTCATCACTTCATCTCCCAGACCTCAATTTCCTCCTCTTTAAGATGCTAATATCAATTTTGTAGAATTTATTTTTAAGAATTAGAAAATTTATGGTGGTTTACTCACTAAGTCATGTCTGACTCTTGCGACCCCATGGACTGTAGCCTGCCAGGTTCCTCTGTCAGTGGCATTTTCCAAACAAGAATACTGGAGTGGGTTGCCATTTCCTTCTCCAGGGGATCTTCCCGACCCAGGGATCAAACCCGGGGCTGCTATGTTGCAGGCAGTCTCCTGCATTGCAGGTGGATTCTTTACTCACTGAGCCACCAGAGAAACCCTTTAGGAAAATTATAGGTTAATAATTTAATGCCAAGTGTGATACATAGTAGGTGACAAGCTGCTGGTGCTATCATTGTCATCATTTTTTGTTGCTCTGAGCCACTTTAAGTCATTGTCTAAAGTCAAAATATAGTTAATTACCACATACTTCATAGTCTTTGGAGATTGAACTTGGAAGTCTAGTTGACAAGTGGCAATTAGAATTATACAATCCCTTGTTTTTTCCATTGTGTATGTAATTTGAGCAACTGATAGCAAACGATTTCTCTCAACAGGCATGTCATCTATGCTCCAAGCAGCCACAACAAGTACATGGGGGAGTCATTCCCAGGGATCTACGATGCTCTCTTTGATATTGAAAACAGAGTGGACCCATCCAAGGCCTGGGAAGAAGTGAAAAGACAGATTTCTATTGCAGCCTTCACAGTGCAGGCTGCAGCAGGGACTCTGAGAGAAGTCGCCTAAGAAATTTCTTTGTAAAACACATACTGAATTGGTATGATGTATCAGAAAGAATCATGTTGGATGTACTGATAAACCGAAAAGTAAAGTTGTGTACATGTATTACATAGGTGTAGACAGATACATACGTCTACCTTGGTGTTTCTTTTCTTCTTCTTATAGATCAATAAGAAAGATGGATATTTTTCTTCTAAAATTATAGAAAGTTATTCTGAAGTTGAACTAAATGATGAAAGTAAGAAGTGCCTAAAATTTTAATACACTTAGGTGGCATTATCAGAGAATCATGTCTCCTTCAACACTTCCAGATATATTCCTGTCACTGCACATGTAGAAAGCATCAGTTTGTTACAGAACACAGGGGAAAATCCACAGGGCTTCATCAAGCCCGGGACCTTGGTCTGCCCGGCCTCCCGATTGCTGTATTCGATGAGTAGTTGGGCAACTCTGGTCTAGTCACCCTGAAGGTAAATGTTGCCTGCTAATGCAGGGGACATAAGAGATGGGGGTTCAATCCCTGGGTCAGGAGGATACCCTGGAGCAGGGCACAGCAATCCACTCCAGTATTCTTGCCTGGAGAATCCTCTGGACAGAGAAGCCTGGTGGGCTACAGTCCATGGGGTCTCAGAGAAGGACACGATTGAAGCAACTCACACACAACTATGTGGGGACAGGCTGACTATCTTGTTTGGTTCACCCACCATACCTGAAAGGCAAAGATAAGTGTTTCATATAAACTGGATGACTAAGTTGAATCAATAGGGAACACAGGTAGTGAAATGCAATACTTACATATATCTTTAACATGTTTAATTTATAGATGTGCCGTTAAATAAATTTTAGCTAGTTGAAAGTGAAAGTGAAATTGAAGTCACTCAGTCATGTCCGACTCTTTGCGATTGTCTTGAGGCTTTAAAATATGAAATGCAAAATGGATCGGTAAAACTCAAAAAAATTCTGGGCATTTAAAAAAGAGGGAATGTAATGCAAGGGGTTGGTTATACTGGTGAAATAAGAGGGGACAATAGAAACAAGAGATAGTGGAACCACTCAGAGATTAGCATGAGCAAGAAAGCCATCACCAAACTAAGCTGTGGAGATAGTGTGGTAATGATATTAATTATCCTTAGAGTCAGAGTCAGATCCAGGCTGGAACCATGAAGGAGATGGTGCCTGAGGTAGAGAGGAAGAGAAGAAATAACAGCGACTTCTCTCTTTCTCTTACCCTCTAATGTCCTTCCAGAGCCTGCTGGAAACCAAATTGTATAAAAGTTTTGGAATCTCAGGTTATAGTGTCTGGCTACCTGAGATAAAGAAAAAAGTATGGAGAAGATGTGCAAAGATTCTGAACACATTCAAGTCCCAGCAATGACAGTTTATTCTTGGCACTCAACATCTATTTTCCTCCTACTATGCATTTCTTAAAAAAATTTTTTTTCCTAGTTTTACTTACCTATTTTTGGTTGCGCTGAGTCTTCATTGCTGCATGGGCTTTTCTCTATTTGTGGCAAGTAAAGGCTACTCTGCATTGTGGTGCACTGTCTTGAGGCTTTAAAATATGAAATGCAAAATGGATCGGTAAAACTCAAAAAAATTCTGGGCATTTAAAAAAGAGGGAAAGTAATGCAAGGGGTTGATTATACTGGTGAAATAAGAGGGGACAATAGAAACAAGAGATAGTGGAACCACTCAGAGATTAGCATCAGCAAGAAAGCCATCACCAAACTAAGCTGTGGAGATAGTGTGGTAATGATATTAATTATCCTTAGAGTCAGAGTCAGAGTCAGATCCAGGCTGGAACCATGAAGGAGATGGTGCCTGAGGTAGAGAGGAAGAGAAGAAATAACAGCGACTTCTCTCTTTCTCTTACCCTCTAATGTCCTTCCAGAGCCTGCTGGAAACCAAATTGTATAAAAGTTTTGGAATCTCAGGTTGTAGTGTCTGGCTACCTGAGATAAAGAAAAAAGTATGGAGAAGATGTGCAAAGATTCTGAACACATTCAAGTCCCAGCAATGACAGTTTATTCTTGGCACTCAACATCTATTTTCCTCCTACTATGCATTTCTTAAAAAAATTTTTTTTCCTAGTTTTACTTACCTATTTTTGGTTGTGCTGAGTCTTCATTGCTGCATGGGCTTTTCTCTATTTGTGGCAAGTAAGGGCTACTCTGCATTGTGGTGCACAGGCTACTCATTGCTGGGACTTCTCTTGTTTCAGAACACAAGCTCTAGGCATACAGTCAGTAGTTGCAGCATGCGGGCTTAGTAGTTGTGGCTCCTGGGTTCTAGACTTTGGGCTCAGTAGTTGTGGTATATGGGCTTTAGTCACTCTGAGACATGTGGAATCTTTCAGGATCCATCAACCTGTGTCCCCTGCATTGGAAGGTTGATTCTTATCCATTGCACCACCACGGCAGTCTCCACTATGTATTTGTTATACAGCTGCACAAATTAAAAAAACAGTGATGCAGTATTTTAATTGAATAATATTAAGGATTTTTGTTCAGTTACTCAGTTGTGTCTGACTCTTTCTGATCCCCGTGGACTGCAGCACAACAGCCTTCCTTTACTATCTGTTGGAGTTTACTCAAACTCATATCCATTGACTTGGTAATGCCATCCAAACATCTCCTCTTCAGTATTTTCTAATGAGTCAGCTCTTGGCATCAGGTGACCAAAATACTGGACCTTCAGCTTCAGCATCAGTCCCTCCAATGAATATTCAGGGTTGATTTCCTTTAAGATGAACTGGTTTGATCTCCTTGCTGCTAAGGGACTCTTGAGAATCTTCTTCAGTACCATAGTTCAAAAGCATCAGTTCTTCAGCACTCAGCCTTTATAGTCCAACTCTTACATTAGATCCTTATCAGATCTAATCCCTGAATCTATTTGTCACTTCCACTGTATAATCATGAAGAATTTTATTTATGTCATACCTGAATGGCCTAGTGGTTTTCTCTACTTTCTTCAATTTAAGTCTGAATTTGGCAATAAGGAGTTCATGATCTGAGCCACAGTCAGCTCCAGTCTTGTTTTTGCTGACTGTAGAGAGCTTCTCCATCTTTAGCTGCAAAGAATATAATCAATCTGATTTCAGTATTGACCATCTATTGATGTCCACATGTAGAGTCATCTCTTGTATTGTTGGAAGATGGTGCAAGACCAGTATGTTATCTTGGCAAAACTCTGTTAGCCTTTCCCCTGCTTCATTTTGTTTCTTCAATTTAAGTCTGAATTTGGCAATAAGGAGTTCATGATCTGAGCCACAGTCAGCTTCAGTCTTGTTTTTGCTGACTGTAGAGAGCTTCTCCATCTTTAGCTGCAAAGAATATAATCAATCTGATTTTGGTATTGACCATCTGTTGATGTCCACATGTAGAGTCATCTCTTGTATTGTTGGAAAATGGTGGAAGACCAGTATGTTATCTTGGCAAAACTCTGTTAGCCTTTCCCCTGCTTCATTTTGTATTCCAAGGCCAGACTTAACTGTTACTCCAAGTGTCTCTTGACTTCCTACTTTTGCATTCTAGTCCCCTATGATGACAAGACTTCCCTGTAGCACAAACAGTAAAGAATCTGCCTGCCATGCAGGAGACCAGGGTTCAATTCCTGGGTTGGGAAGTTCCTCTGGAGAAGGGAATGGCAATCCACTCCAGTATTCTTGCCTGGAGAATTCCATGGACAGAGAAGCCTGGTGGGCTACAGTCCTTGGGGTCACAAAGAGTCAGACACGACTGAGCGACTAACACACAGTACATGGAAGCAACCGAGATGTCCACTGACAAATCAATGAGTGAAGAAGCTGTGGTACATATATACAATGGAATGTTACTCAGCCATAAAAAGGAATCTATCTGGGCCAGTTCAAATGAGGTGGATGAACCTTGAGCCTATTAAATAGAGTGAAGTCAATCAGAAAGAGAAAACAAATATCATATACTAATATATATATAGAATATGGAAATATGGTACTGATGCAATTATTTGCAGGGCAGCAATGGAGTCACAGACATAGAAAACAGACTTACTCCATAGTGAGTAAGGAGAGGGTGGGATCTATGGAGAGAGTAACATGGAAACTTACATTAATATATGTAAAATAGACAGCCAATGGGAATTTGCTGTATGACTCAGGGAACTCAAACCAGGGCTCTGTAACAACCTAAAGGTGTGGGATGGGGAGTGAAGTGGGGGGAAGGTTCAAAGGGAAGGGACATATGTATACCTATAGCTGATTCATTGTGATGTTTGGCAGAAACCAGCACAAATCTGTAAAACAATTATCCTTCAATTTAAAAATCAATAAATTTTAAAAAAGGAAGGGAAAAAAAAGAATTTTCACAAAAATCAGAACACTGAGATAATGGAAAGAATAGTTTAATTCCATTTCTCATTTAATAGATGAGAAAACTTGAGGACCAGAGAAGCGAAGTGTCTTGGTCAAAGACATATTATCAAAAATTTGATAGCAGAACTAATTGCATTTTCTTATTTACAGGCTAAGATTACTCACTACAAAATAAATAATCTTCAGACAGTATTTAACAGTATCACCCTAGCTCCACGGTTCTGGCTGTTCAATAAAATTTTCTGTGATGATGGAAATTTTATGTTCTAAACTGTACAATATGATAGTCACTAGCTACATGTGACTATAGATAAGCACTTAAGATATGATTAATATAATTGAGACTGAATTTTTACTTTTAGTTTTAATTTAAATTTACATAGCTGTGTAGGGCTATGGTCTAGCATACAGCAAAAGCAAAGCTATAGAGAGAAGGAAGGAGCAACTGGACTGAAACTTTTAAATGAACCTGTTTATATATGGAAGCTACATCATTGTTTCCTAAAATTTAGTTCAGTTCAGTTCAGTTCAGTTGCGCAGTCGTGTCCGACTCTTTGCGACCCTATGAATCGCAGCACGCCAGGCCTCCCTGTCCATCACCAACTCCCGGAGCTCACTCAGACTCACGTCCATTGAGTCCATGATGCCATCCAGCCATCTCATCCTCATAATTAAATCCCCCACAAAAATAGAATCCACATATAAATGAAATCATATGGTATTTGTCTTTCTTGATCTGACTTTTCTCGCTTAGTATAATACTTTCTGGGTCCATTCATGTCACAAATGGCAAGATTTCATTTAATTCTATAGCTGAGCAATATTTCATTCTATACCTATACGACATTTTCTTTATCCATTCATACATCGGTGAATGTTGAGTTTCATAAATTAATGTTGAATTTTGTCAAAAGCTCTTTCTGTATCTACTGAGATGATGTGATTTTTATCCTTCAACTATTAATGTAGACTATCACACCAACTAATTTTCAGATACTGAATCATCCTTGAAACCCTGGGATAAATCCACTTGATCATGGTGTATGACCCTGGATTTTTGCAACTACTTTCAGTGATATTGGCCTATAAATTTTTTTCATAGTCTTGTTTCTGAATCAGGGTGATGTGGGCCTCACAGACTGAATTCTGAAATATTCCTTCGCCTCAAATGTAGAATAGTTTGAGAAGGAGAAGGATTGATTGTTTACATGTCTGATATAATTCACCTGTGAAGCCATTTGATCCTAGATTTTTCTCTGTTGGGAGTCTTAAAAATTACTGATTCAGTTTCATTAGTGGTCACCTGACTGTTCATATTTTGTATTCCACATTCAATTTGAAAGATGGGTAAAATCCTAGAAATATACAATTTCTTCTAGGTTGTCCACTTAATTGGCATATAATTGTCCATAGTAATATCATGATTTCTGTGATACTGGTTGTAACTTCTTTTTCATTTCCAACCTATTTGGGTCCTCTCTTTTTTTGAGAAGTCTAGCTAAAGGTTTATTAATTTTGTTTATCTTTTCAAAAAATCAGCTGTTAGTTTTACTGATCTTTTCTATTGGTTTTTTAGTCTTAATTTCTGTTTCAATTTTTATTACTTCTTTCCTTCTATTACATCTGGGTTTGCTTGTTCTTTTTCTACTTTCACTTTTACTCTCTATTTCTGTTTTTATTTTTATTATTTCTTCCCTTCTACTAAGTTTGGATTTGTTTGTTCTTTTTCTAGTTCCTTTAAGTCCACATTTATTATTTTGTCTGATGTCTATGATATTTACTAATTGAGAAAAATTATTGTATAAAATATAGTAGGAATATCATAAGAAAAGAATATCCTTGCAAGACAATTCCCAAGGAACACTGGTATTTCTGTCTGTTTATTTTAAAAACACAAAGTTAGAAATGAAAGAAAGGAGGGAAAGGACAAACTTAGGAAAGGCTGCTGGTTGTAACTGAATATAGATTAAAATCTGGATGAAGCAATTTGAGAGATACTTAAAATCTATCCATTATTAGATAAATCATTTCTTACCTTTTGACAGCTCTGGTCAATAGGGTCCACTGGAGTAGATCTGGGATGGGTTACTCTAACATCATCTCTTCCACATTCCAAATTGGCCCATAATTCAGTTATAAGTGCATTAATAAACCCTAAGAAGAATTTTACATCATATTTATAATATATTACTTCTTTGAATTGTGGTGGAAAGACATAATTATCCTTCTGATGAGACTGTTTCACAACGACAAAAGACATACTTGAATCCTGTATAAGAAATAATCTCTAACCTTGGTAGAAATTAGTGCTGACATTGTTAATATATGCTTAGGATAAAACTATATAATGACTAAACTCTCATTATTATGAAACCATGTAATGACGAAACTCTCAAAACCATTCCCCTAGGGGACTGAATTTTGAGTCCTAGTTTTTAATCCTTTAGTCAATAATCTCTCAGCATGTTTTCCTAAAAAAAAGCAATAAAGTTTACATGTTACTCTGCAAATGAGGTAACAGTGAAATGCAGCCTGGAAGGAGGCATCAGGAGGCACCATAAGCAACTGAAGAATACGGTTTCTTCTCTTTCTCTAATGTAACTATCCTTTTGAATTTCCATATGCTTAGAACAGTTCTCTATTTCATACAACTTTTGGTTCTATATAGTCTTCAAATTTTCCTGAATGAGATACTACATATCTAAATGAAAGTGAACACTGAGTTTGATTATCAAATTCCTTTATGAGGAATCATAAAAAAAGCAATAAAGTTTACATGTTACTCTGCAAATGAGCTAACAGTGAAATGCAGCCTGGAAGGAGGCATCAGGAGGCACCATAAGCAACTGAAGAGTACGTGTCTTCTCTTTCTCTAATGTAACTATCCTTTTGTATTTCCATATGCTTAGAACAGTTCTCTATTTCATACAACTTTTGGTTCTATATAGTCTTCAAATTTTCCTGAGTGAGATACTACATATCTAAATGAAAGTGAACATTGAGTTTGATTATCAAATTCCTTTATGAGGAATCAAAGCATGCGGAAAAGTGTTAAAAAGGGCACCTAATCATAAAATCAGTGATTTAGCAGTTAACACATTAGGGCAGAATGGGTTTCTAGTATAACAAAATATATAGGCTCTGAAATCAAGACTATCAGTGTTCAAATTATAATCTGCCAGCTTATTAAGTTACATATCCTTGAATCTTTTGAATTCTAACAGCATCAGTTCCTAATGTGAAAACTGAAAAAGTGCTACATTGGAAGGTTGCCGTAAAGTATAAATGAAACAATATACATAGACTTCTTAATGCAGTACCTAAGACATCATAGGAACTCAGGCAGTGTCAGTCTTCCTTCCTTTGTCCTATGAAAAACTGCATGTAATCCTTTCAAGGAAAGCTGGATACTATAAGGTTTAGAAGCTTAATGACTCAACCAACAGGGAAATCTGGGATTGAATCTAGTCTTCAAATGTTTCCATTAATGTGCCCCTGAGTACTATAAATAAACTGGATTTTATTCTAAATAAAGCAGTAAGTGGTTCGCTTAGGACAGCTTCTGCCAAGAAATATATTGCATAATATAAGCAGTCCAAACAAGTTCAGCCAAAAAATACTTAAGATTTAGGTACACCATAGAAAAATATTTTCATTTGAGGAGAGACTCAATAGTGACCACTGAGGTTATGATTCTTCACTTCTAAGGTTTAAATATAATCACAGCATCTCTATCAGAGACTACATCTGGTCTCTGGTGCAGGGTTCAGGTTACTTTACAATACATTAAGTCTTCAACGTTTGAATATCTTAAAAACCCAATCTGTAGTAGATAATATATGCTGACTATAAACTTCAGAAATAGTGGTGAAAATTAAGTGGGTGAGAATCTTTCAAGAAAGGAAGAGAAAAGGGAATAAGAAAATGATATGTATGTGTGACAACTATTATGACTAAATACTGATTCATATACAAATCACTGAAACTGAGCATTAAAGCCTCTCAGATGGAACTATTCAAGAAAAAATGATACACTTTTGATTTATAAGGTAACGGGTTCTTAAAGCCATTAGGTATATCTTAGTTTAGGTTCATTATGTACCATTGTTCTGGAGAAAGAAAAAATTGCAAATATTTACAGAAAGAAAATTCCAACTGGGATTTCATTAAAGAGAAAAGAAGGAAATACTATTAACACTCTTACCTATGGCCTAACTTGGGAAGAAGAACTTCAGA
>SJXQ01011561.1:0-23255 GCA_006408695.1 Aepyceros melampus | reverse complement strand
TGAAGAAGGCTTTCTTATCTTTTCTTGCTATTCTTTGGAACTCTGCATTCAGATGCTTATATCTTTCCTTTTCTCCTTTGCTTTTCGCCTCTCTTCTTTTCACAGCTATTTTTAAGGCCTCCTCAGACAGCCATTTTGCTTTTTTGCATCTCTTTGCCATGGTATATACTTTGTCATAAGTATATATACTTATATATTATATATACATTTTTTTTCTGTAATGATTTCTTAGAATAGTTTGCTGTTGCCAAGCCAGGACAAAATGAATTGTAGATGGTTCCTTAGAGGGAGTGACCTCAGGGACTAGAGACAGTGTGTGAAAGAGAGGAATATGAAATGCTGCAGAACTGACCTTGAGGAACAGCTGGAGGTGGCCTCGCACACGGTGGAGAAGGATCTGGGCAGACGGGGCTCTGGGGCTGCGGGTTTCTGGGGCCGAGGAGCAGAGAGGGCCTCTCAGAGCCGTGCTCTCCCAAGGTGGAGAACAAGGTGCAGTCCTCACGGAGGTCTGGCCGAGGACTCTGCTAGGGACTCTAGAGCCACTTCATGAAGAGTAAGTACCAAGTCCTATTATATTTGGAAAGGTACTTTCTTTCCTCTGGACACTTCCTACATATGAAGTGAAAACCTTGCTCTTTTGATGGTATACGGTTGGGAAGATCCCCTGGAAGAGGGCATGGCAACCCACTCCAGTCTTCTTGCCTGGAGAACCCCGTGACAGAGCCGTGCTCTCCCAAGGTGGAGAACAAGGTGCAGTCCTCACGGAGGTCTGGCCGAGGACTCTGCTAGGGACTCTAGAGCCACTTCATGAAGGGTAAGTACCAAGTCCTATTATATTTGCAAAGGTACTTTCTTTCCTCTGGACACTTCCTACATATGAAGTGAAAACCTTGCTCTTTTGATGGTATATGGTTGGGAAGATCCCCTGGAAGAGGGCATGGCAACCCACTCCAGTCTTCTTGCCTGGAGAACCCCGTGGACAGAAAAGCCTGGTGGGCTACTGTCCATGCGGTCGCAAAGAGTCAGACACGACTGAGTGACTAACACACATGCTGTTAGTTTCCCTGGATTTTTATCAGGTGAACAAGGGTCAAGAGAGCTTTCTTCACTGCATCAGTCTAGAGTTCTCTGTTGTTTGAATAAGATGTTCAGTCATGTAAACTCTTCACTTTTTGCCATCTCCTGCTTCTTTTTCCCACTTCTTTTCCTGAGACATTCTCTTTCTCTGCTTCCACCACCTCAGTCTTGCTCCCTACATATTTTATTCCCAGTACTTTTTTCTTCAGTATGGAGCTTGATCCTGGAAGAGAGTTTTAGTTGGTTATGTCGGAGACTTATAGAAACTGGGTAGTACCAGCGACTTCACATGTTACTGTGGACTCCTTACATATTTCAGCCTCCACTCATCCTACTTGGGTTAAGCAGTTGTTCTTAAAGTAACCTGCCAACATTTCAATGTATTTCTGTCGCTAAGTTTTGGGGTTCTAAAATTGACCAGTTACTCTATTTCTTCCTTTTGCTTCCTTCTCTACAGAAATTTTTGCCCAATGATCTTAGATATCCCTGATTTATCTCCACTTATTTTGAGACTTACAGTCAGTTTTATTGTAGAAAGTATTCAGGAATTTTAGTTTGGATTCTAGTTTTTCTTCTATTTTATTTTGAGATTTGGAAATATTCCTGTGGTACATAGCAGTACTCGTGTATTGCCAGGATTCACAAGTGTAGTTTTGGGAAATGCCCTGTAGAAGGAAACAAACAATGACTCTATTCTGGATCACTGTTTTGTCAGTAGTTTCTGTACATTTTATATAAGACAGAAAGAAGACAAAGGATTGTAGAAGGAGTTCTCCAAGGCATTGTGCTATTATAATTAGTTCAGTTCACGCTCAGTAGTGTCCGACTCTTTGCGATCCCATGAACCACAGCACATCAGGCCTCCCTGTCAATCACCAACTCCTGGAGTTCACTCAAACTCATGACCATCGAGTTGATGATACCATCCAGGCATCTCATCCTCTGTCATCCCCTTCTCCTCCTGCCCCCAATCCCTCCCAGCGTCAGAGCCTTTTCCAATGAGTCAACTCTTCGCATAAGGTGGCCAAAGTATTGGAGTTTCAGCTTTAGCATCAGTCCTTGCAGTGAACACCCAGGACTAATCTCCTTTAGAATGGACTGGTTGGATCTCCTTGCAGCCCAAGGGACTCTCAAGAGTCTTCTCCAACACCACAGTTCAAAAGCATCAATTATTTGGCACTCAGCTTTCTTTACAGTCCAACTCACATCCATACATGACCACCATAGCCTTGACTAGACGGACCTTTGTTGACAAAGTGATGTCTCTGCTTTTGAATATTCTATCTAGGTTGGTCATAACTTTCCTTCCAAGGAGTAAGAGTCTTTTAATTTCATGGCTTCAATCACCATCTGCAGTGATTTTGGAGCCCCCCAAAATAAAGTCTGACACTGCTTCCACTGTTTCCCTATCTGTTTCCCATGAAGTGATGGGACCAAATGTCATGATCTTAGTTTTCTGAATGTTGAGCTTTAAGCCAACTTTTTCACTCTCCTCTTTCACTTTCGTCACATCCCCTATTATTATTTTGTGTAAATATGTCTACATAGCACCAGAACTGTTATAAAAATTTCTAGAAAGATGTTTTGAGCCAGAGTAAAAACACATTCTAGCAAGATTGTAGGTCATCATGATATAAATATTGTACAACAATTTCATTAAATGTATTTAACTTTTTAACATAATTTGTTTTGCTATCAGGTATGTGTTAATGGTTTCTTGTTGGAATTCAGTAAATGAGAAATATGGTAGATGGATGAAATAAGGCAATACAGGAAGCTAGAGCTACAATCTAAACATCTAGGTAACTCCTGAACTCATATATTGAACCCTAATGCCTGAAGTGATGGCTTTAGGAGGGGAGGTCTTTGAAAGCTGCTTAAGCCATGAGGATGGAGTTCTGATGAATAAGATTAGTGCATTATAAAAGAGGCTCCAGAGAGATCCCAAGTCTCTTCCACCAAGTGAGGATGTCTGATTCCAAAACAGAGCCATCAGTCAACCATGTGGCACCCTGATCTGACACTTCCAGCCTCCAGAACTGTCAATTTCTGTTGTTTTTAAAGTTTATGATATCTTTGTTATAGCAGCCCCAATAGGCTTAACCTAACATGTTCTATGAATCTACTGTGAACCAAGCATTTTATAGGCATTAAATTTAATCTTCAATTATATCATATTTCACTGTGATTTTATTCTCACTTAATGAAAGAATAGAGGAGGACACAGCTAAACAAAGAATTGAATATTTTAACCCATGTCATCTTACTTTAATAGCAAATTCACAGTTTTAATTTTTATTTGCCTAATTCCAGAATTTTTTGACCAAATAGTGCTTTTATTACTGATTACACTTACTGTTCAGTCCTCAAAGATAGAATGTTTTTAAAATCAAGAGTTATAACTTGTATCTTTGTATCACATGCAATAAGACATGGTTTCAAAAACATTAGGAGCTGAATTTATCAACTAATGTGTGCTTCAGATTCACAAGAAGAGCCCCTACTTGACTGGATATCTCACTATCCTGGGTTATAAGCAATTACTAGTATGTCACTGGGGCTTCCCTGGTGGCTCAGTTAGCAAAGAACCTGCCTACAATGCAGGAGACCCTGTTTCAATTCCTAGATTGGGAAGATCTCCTGGAGAAGTAGGCTACCTGTTCTAGTATTCTTGCCAGAAGATTCCCCATGGACAGAGGAGCCTGGCGGAGTACAATCCATGGAGTTGCAAAGAGTCAGACATGACTGACCGACTAAGCACAACACAACACTTCATTGCAAAAATGACTTATGAGAAAATCTTTGATTTTCAGGTAAAAAGAATCACATCTTAGGACTAATTTTGCAGATTTAAAATTGAGGGAAACAAGTGACACAAACTGCTAAAGGATTTTCCAAAGAAATTCAACATGTTAACCATCTAGAGAGGGCTCCCCTGGTGGCTCAGATGAAAAGGAATCTACCTGCAATGTGGTTCAATCCCTGAGTTGGGAAGATCCCCTGGAGAGACATGGCAACCCACTCCAGTATTCTTGCCTGGAGAATTCTATGGACAGAGGAGACTGGTGGGTCACAGTCCATGGAGTTTCAAAGAATTGAACACAACTGAGCAACTAACACACAACCATCTAGAAGGTATGTAAAATTGATAAATTACCAGAAACTTTAAGAGACTGAAAGCACATATTTACAGAGCTTACCTGTGTATATAATTGCATACCCAATATTCTATGGGGAATACATGTATTAGTCAGTTTTTGAATGCCCAGTGCCTTGTGCACTATTTATTTGTGTTTTTTTAATGAAAACTCAAAATCAGCTTTAATAAATATTGGCTTTCATAAAATAAAAAAATTAAGTACCTGCATTATCTATCTGTTTATCTATGTACTTCATAGACTTTTATGTCTTAAAAATATTTTCATATACTAATAATAAAAGCTATGGACTTTGGTGACAATGATGTGTCAATGTGCATTCATCAGTTGTCAAAAATATATGGTGCATACAGAGAAACTACCTGTACTAAGCTTAATAACATGAACATGAGGGAATCCCTGAACCCTAAGATCAAACAAACAGATCCCAGTCCCCATCAGCAGCATATTCAGGAAACAGACTTGAGTCAGTGATCCGGGTCCACTTTATACTGTTTCTGCACCTGCTCAGCTCATTTCAGGTAAACCTCTTTCTGACTCTTCAGAGGCCTTGTCAGGATCTGCCAATCTCCACCACACCATCCTTTAGGGGCACATCTTACAACTCTTAGACTGACCACAAGTCCTGGTGGAACAGTGAGATCTGCCCTTGGAGGGTTTACTAGATCTTCATGGAATTTAATCTTCATGAAAAAAAAAAAAAGTTTTCTGGGGGAAAACTTCATTTCCCTCATATTTTCCTGAAATTTCTTTTGAGCTTTGGTATAGATTCCTTTGGAGACACTCAATTTCTTGGAATATTGGATTGGATCAGACTGCTGCTGCTGCTGCATCACTTCCGTTGTGTCCGACTCTGTGACCCCATAGACGGCAGCCCACCAGGCTCCCCTGTCCCTGGGGTTCTCCAGGCAAGAACACTGGAGTGGGTTGCCATTTCCTTCTCCAGTGCATGAAAGTGAAAAGTGAAAGTGAAGTCGCTCAGTCGTGTCCAACTCGTAATGACCCCATGGACTGAAGCCTACCAGGCTCCTCCATCCATGGGATTTTCCAGGCAAAAGTACTGGAGTGGGTTGCCATTGCCTTCTCCACCGGATCAGACTAGCACTCCCTAAATTGATCCATTTTCACCACGGTAAGAGCTCCAACTTCATCACACACAGGACTCATTAGGTGAATTATTTCTTGAAGCTCTCGGTGATGTGCTTGTGATGTTGTTTCTGCTGGCAAAGGGAAGGCATGTTCCTTTCCTTCTATGACCTAAATGGAATAATCACACCTCATCTGTTGTATGTCAAGTCTAGAAGTTAATTGACTCTTAAAAATAAAATGAAACCTGTATCAAAATCTAGTGTGAAATTTATGTTTGCTTTTCAGTGCATCATCTGTCCTCTTTACCATCCCTCTTGCCTTGCCAGCTTGCGTTTCATCAATTTTATAGAGCTTATCCTAAATGGAATCTAACCAAAAATGTGTCATTCAATCGAGAGGTTCAGGATAAGGGATGTAGTCCAGGGACCTCCCTGGTGGCGCTGTGGGTAGGAATCTGTTTGCCAGTGCAGGGGATACAGGTTCGATCCCTGGTCTGGGAAGATGCCACGTGCAATGGAGGAACAAGACCTGTGCACCGCCACTACTGAGCTCCGCTCACCACAACTAGAGAAAGTCTGCAAAATGCAAGGAAGATCCAGTACAGCTCCAAAACAACAGCAAAAATTTTTATTGTATGTGTGTGTGTTTTAAAAAACATAGCTTTTCAAGGTTTTTAAAAATTTATTTTTAATTGGAGGATAATTGCAACAAAGTGAACCAGTCATAAATATACGTATATCTCTTCTCTCTTGAACCTCCCTGTCCCACCCCTACTAGGTCGTCACAGAGCACCTTCTTCCTGTGTTAAACAGCAACTTCCTGCTAGCTAGCTGTTTTTTTTTTTTTTTAAACTAGATACTAGGTAATGTTTGTTTCAATGCTACTGTGTCAACTCATCCTACCCTCTGCATCCCCAGATGTATCCACAAGTCGGTTCTTTATGTTTGTGTCTCCATTCCTGCCCTGCGAGTGGTTCCTCCCTAACATTTTTCTAGATCCCATACATAAATGTCAATATATGACATTTGTTTTTTGCTCTCTGACTTACTCGGTATCACAGGCTCTAGGTTCATCTGCCTCACTTCAACTAACTCAAATTCAGTTCTCTTTACTGTTGAGTTTCCACAGTGGAAACAGTGTCAGACTTTATTTGGGGGGCTTCAAAATCACTGCAGATGGTGACTGCAGCCATGAAATTAAAAGATGCTTACTCCTTGGAAGAAAAGTTATGACCAACCTAGATAGCATATTCAAAAGCAGAGACATTACTTTGCCAACTAAGGTCCGTCTAGTCAAGGCTATGGCTTTTCCTGTGGTCATGTATGGATGTGAGAGTTGGACTGTGAAGAAGGCTGAGCACAGAAGAATTGATGCTTTTGAACTGTGGTGTTAGAGAAGACTCTTGAGAGTCCCTTGGACTGCAAGGAGATCCAACCAGTCCATTCTGAAGGAGATCAGCCCTGGAATTTCTTTGGAAGGAATGATGCTAAAGCTGAAATTCCAGTACTTTGGGCACCTTATGCGAAGAGTTGACTCATTGGAAAAGACCCTGATTCTGGGAGGGATTGGGGGCAGGAGGAGAAGGGGATGACCAAGGATGAGATGGCTGGATGGCATCACAGGCTCAATGGACGTGAATCGGAGTGAACTCCGGGAGTTGCTGATGGACAGGGAGACCTGGTGTGCTGTGATTCATGGGGTTGCAAAGAGTCGGACATGACTGAGTGACTGAACTGAACTGAACTTACTGTTGAGTAATATTCCATTGTATATAAGTACCACAAAACTTCTTTATCCTTTCACCAGTCAGTGGACATCTAGGTTGTTTCATGTTATAAAAAGTGCTTCAATGAACATTGAGGGTACATTTGTGTTTTTGAATTATGGTTTTCTCAGGATGTACACCCAATAGTGGGATTGCTGGGTGATATGTTAGTTTGATTCCTAGTTTTTTTAAGGAATCTCCATACTATTATCCATAGTGATTGTACCAATTTACATTCGCACCAACAGTGCAAGAGGGTTCCTTTTCTTCACATTCTCTCTGGCATTTATTGTTTGTAGATTTTTAATGATGGCCATTCTGAGGGGTGTGAGATGATACTTCATTGTAGTTTTGATTTGCATTTCTCTAATAGTTATGCTGAACAGCTTTTCCTGTGTTCATTGGCCTTCTGTATGTCTTAGTCACAAGCGCGGGTGGCTGTGACAGCGCGCAAGCATGGTGGAGAGGAGCTACCCCACGTCTGAGGTCAGGGGCAGAAGCCGGGAGGACCTCATGCCCAAGGGCGGTGGCCAAGAGGAGCTACCCTATGTCCAAGGTCAGGGGCAGTGGCCGAGAGTGCCAGGCTGCGACAGTGCATGAGGAGCTACCTCATGGCTGAGGTCAGGGGCAGCGGCCGGGAAGAGCAACCCCACGTCCAACAAGCAGTGTCTGTGCAGGCGCAGGAGGGTCTAAAGGAACTACTCCACGTTCAAAGTCAGCAGGGGTGACGGTGAGGAGATACCCTTTGTCCAAGGTAAGGGAAACCCAAGTAAGACGGTAGGTGTTGCAAGAGGGCATCAGAGGGCAGACCCACTGAAACCATAATCACGGGAAACTAGTCAATCTGATCACACTAGTTCCACAGCCTTGTCTAACTCAATGAAGCCATGCCCTGTGGGGCCATGCAAGATGGGCGGGTCATGGTGGAGAGGTCTGACAGAATGTGATCCACTGGAGAAGGGAATGGCAAACCACTTCAGTATTCTTGCCTTGAGAACCCCATAAACAGTATGAAAAGGCAAAATGATAGGATACTGAACGAGGAACTCCCCAGGTCGGTGGTGCCCAATATGCTACTGGAGATTATGGAGAAATAACTCCAGAAAGAATGAAGGGATGGAGCCAAAGCAAAAACAATACCCAGTTGTGGATGTGACTGATGATACAAGCAAGGTCTGACGCTGTAAAGAGCAATATTTCATAGGAACCTGGAATGTTAGGTCCATGAATCAAGGCAAATTGGAAGTGGTCAAACAAGATATGGCAAGTGTGAACGTCGACATTCTAGGAATCAGGGAACTAAAATGGACTGGAATGGGTGAATTTAACTCAGATGACCATTGTATCTACTACTGCGGGCAGGAACCCCTCAGAAGAAATGGAGTAGCCATTGTGGTCAACAAAAGAGTCTGAAATGCAGTACTTGGATGCAATCTCAAAAATGACAGAATGATCTCTGTCTCCAAGGCAAACCATTCAATATCACCATAATCCAAGTCTATGCCCCAACCAGTAACACTGAAGAAGCTGAAGTTGAATGGTTTTATGAAGACCTACAAGATCTTTTAGAACTAACACCCAAAAAAGATGTCCTTTTCATTATAGGGGACTGGAATGCAAAAGTAGGAAGTCAAGAAACACCTGGAGTAACAGGCAAATTTGGTCTTGGAATATGGAATGAAGCAGGGCAATGGCTAATAGAGTTTTGCCAAGAGAATGCACTGGTCATAGCAAACACCCTCTTCTTTCTGGTCCCAAAGAGTCAGATTGAACAGCAACAGCAGAGTCTGTAGACATCAGGGATGGGTCACCTTAGACCAAACAACTAATAGGGAGTGAGAGCAACTCCACCCCTCAGCATATAATTGGATCAAGGCTTTATTGAGCAAAGCCCTGCCCACCAAAGCAACACTCAGTTTTTCCCATCACCAGTCCTTTGTCACAAGCTTACTCAAGCCTCTTAGCTTCTCCATCAGAGGGTAGAGAGAAGAAGCCATAATCCTGCAGATGCTAGAAGAACATTACAGAAAGTTCATTATGATGAAAAACCAGAAGGTTATGTTCCAGATGAAGAGACAAATAAAGGACAAGAAAAATAACTAAATGAATGGAGTTAGGCAACCTTTCAAAAAAAGAATTCAGATAGTGAAGATGATTCAGCATCTCAGGAAAACAATGGAGAAGATGTAAAAAATGTTAATCAAAGACCTACAAGAACTAAACAAGCCAACAGAGCTGACTAGTATACTAGAAGGAAGTCAATAGCAGAATAACTGAAGCAAAAGAATGGATAAATGACCTGGTGGACAGAATGATGGAAATTCCTGCCACACACAGAATTTAGAAAATAATAATAATAATAAAAAAAGGAAGACACCTCTGGGACAACATTAAACACACCAACATTCACATTATAGGGGTCCCAGAAGGAGAAGGAGAAAAAGGACCTGAGAAAATACTTAAAGAGATAATAGTTGAAAACTTCCCTAACCTGGGAAAGGAAATAGTCAACCAAGTCCAGGAAGCACAGAGAGTCCCAGGCAGTATAAACCCAAGGAGGAATACAACAAGATGCATAATGCTTGAGCTGACAAAAATTAAAGGCAAAGATAAAATATCAAAAGCAACAAGGGGAAAATGACAAATAACATACAAGGGAACTCCCATCAGGTTATCAGCTTATTTCTCAACAGAAACTGTACAAGCCAGAAGGGAGTGGCACCACATATCTAAAGTGATGAAAGTGAAGAACCTACAACCAAGAATACTCTATCCAGTAAGACTCAGTCATATTTGCTGGAGAAATCAAAAGCTTCCCAGACAAGCAAAAGTTAAGAAAATTCAGCACCACCAAACCAGCCTTACAACAAATTCCAAAAGGACTTCTCTAGGCAGGAAACACAAGAGAAGGAAAAGACCTACAGAAAATAAACCAAAAACAATGAAGAAAATGATAATAAGATCATATATACCATTAATTATCTTAAATGTAAATGGATTAAATGCACAAACAGAAAGACATAGACTGGCTAGGCAGATGAAAACATGTGCATGTATGCACTTCCACTTACCATATCACTGTGCCTGACCCCCCCACCCCCAAATTGCATGTAATTATTTTGGTGTTGATTAGTCGGTAAGGCATGTCTGAGTCTTGCGAGCCCATGGACAGTAGCCTGTCAGTCTCCTCTGTCTAAGGGATTTCCCAGGTAAGAATACTGGAGTGAGTTGCCATTTCCTTCTCCAAGGGATCTTCCTGATTCAGGGATCAAGCCCGGGTCTACTGTGCTGCAGGCAGTCTCCTGCATTGCAGATGGATTCTTTATCAAAGGAGCCACCAGGGAAGCCCTTTCTCTTTGTAATTATTTTGCATGGAGAAACAAGCCATTCTAGTTCTAACAGTCTTATTCAGTTTATAAGGCAAGGCAAGGTTGAATGGTCACCTATACTCTGCCAGTAGATATCATCCATAATAAAAGTGAAAGTCGCCTAGTTGTGTCTGAACCTTTGTGACCTCGTGGGCTATACAGTCCATGGAGTTCTCCAGGCCAGAATACTGGAGTGGGTAGCCATCTCCTTCTCCAGGGGATCTTCCCAACCCAGGGATCGAACCCATGTCTATTGCATTGCTGGTGGATTCTTTATCAGCTAGTCAAAAGGAAAGACATAATAAAAGCATTAAATAAAAAAGATCAAGCCCTACCAGGAATGTAATAGTTCATATTTCCTTTGAATGACACTGAGTATAGCACAGATTTCCCCTTTGCTGGGAATCCAGTCTTTTGAGAATAAGAAAGCTTTAGCTGAAGTGCTTCACTTTTCTTAATAGAACAAAGGAAGTTGATGCAATGTTAAAGATGTGATTTGATTATATATTGCAAGACAGAAAACATTCAAAAATTAAGCCAATGTTTTGACTTAGGATTTTTTTTCCCCCATTTAATGTGCATTTTAAATAGACTTTGTTCAGAGTATGTCCCTCAATCCACTGGAGCCCTGAGCTTTTGATAAACAATTTTAGGAAAGAGGGTTCCATGGACACACATTTTTGGTAAATAATGAATTGTACAAAGTTTCTCATATATATATATTTTTAGATCTAACATGTCCTGTGATATGCCAACATGAACTGCAAATACCCAAGATGGTGTTCTCAAAGTTACTTCTAGATTAATTTGATTAACTTGAGGTACATTTCAATAGGCTTCCCAGGTGAGTCAATGGTAAAGAATCCTCCTGGTAAGCAGTAGACATAGGAGATGCGGGTTTGATCCCTGGGTAGGGAAGATTCTCTGGAGGAGGAAACGTCAACCCACTGCTGTATTCTTGCCCCTAAGATCCCATGGTAAAGGAGCCTGGTGGGCTAGGCTGGACTGTACGATGATATTTTACTTTTATCTAGTTTGTTTCACTTTTTCTATTTCATGTTCAGTGCTCCCATTTCATTTGGTTTACATTTCCCAATTTCTCCATCTCTTCTTCTTTTTTTTTTTGATGTTCTTTCTGAAGACTTTATCAAGTACAGTCAAAAAGCTTTTGGATTCATATATATATATATAGTATGTATTATATATATTATAGAAAACATAAATTTTTGCTTAACTAAAAAATTTATGACATTTTGATTCCATTTATTTGACAATATGAATAGAATTCTAGATTTCTAATTTAAAATTTAGATATCCAACAAGCAACAAAGGCTTAGTGTATAGTACAGAGACATTGTAGTCAATGTCTTATAATAATCTATAATGGAAAATAGTCTGAAAAATAATATTTGCAATACATATGTATAACTGAATCATGCTGCTATGCACCTGAAAGACTGCAAGTCAACTATACTTCAGTTACATATATATATATATATATATATATACACACACACACATACTAAAAATAAAATACATAAGGAATAAAGCTAGATTGAAGGTGACATCAGAAGGGGGAGGAACAATGGGGAATAAATGTTGATGGGCATTGGTTTCTCTCTGGGGTGATGGATATGCCCTGGAATTACATAGCTCTGGTTCCATAAATTTTTGTATATTAAAAAAGTAACTGGGTTATATACTTTAAATAGGCTAATCTTTATGAAATGTAACTTTTATTTTAATAAAACCATCATTTAAGAAAGGAAAGCAATCAATTTTATTCTGAGATACTCCATAATAAATTTTTGTGTTAAACTTTATTAACAACTTTATACATTCAACATGATTAAGCCATTTTTTAAACATAAAATCATTGTTTCATTAAATTGCAGTGTGCTCGGACAAAGTCAGGTATCATTCTGTGACCTTGCATGAGGCTTAAGATAGCAACTTCCTCAGGGAAGAATTTCAAAAATATGGTCAGGGAACTAGATAATTCACGGAGACCTAAGGCAAAGGAAAGGCTTCAGAGGGGAGGAGATAGAGCAAGGAAGGAAACTGTATATGAGGGATTCTCTGGAAACATCATAGAAGCTCACAGCTCCATTGTCATAATCAAGAAAAACTCCAATCTTACCCAGAGGCCTTTTTACAAACTGAACTAAGGGTGGAGAGTTGGTGAAGAGACTATACTGGTCATTCACCTTTTCAGAAAATAGAAGAAATGCTTCTTCATAATTAATATGGGTAATAGTATCACTTGTCAAGATATCTTTACTGACCCCCAGAATCCAGTTGGAGAAGTGTGTCATATCCAGCTCCCAGTAATGCCTCCCGGAGGTGAAAGCTTGAGCTCCCCAGGCCACAAAGCTCTCCCTACCATTGAGCTGTCTGGACATGCCATGGGGGTCATCTCCTGACATCACACTTGCATCATCAAGGCTCACATGGTGAATGGTTGTCTGAGTCAGAACATTATCCACTGTAGAAAGAGAAAAAACTGGGTTAGGAAGTGGGATTTCTGTGTCTCTGAGAGGCAGAGGCTCTCTGCTGCTACTGCTGCTAAGTCGCTTCAGTCGTGTCCGACTCTGTGCGATCCCAGAGATGGCAGCCCACCAGGCTCCCCTGTCCCTGGGATTCTCCAGGCAAGAACACTGGAGTGGGTTGCCATTCTCTACCCCCTGCCTTTTTTCATTTTTCCTCCTCCAAGGAAACACAAAACAAAGCAAAGGGAATTTAGATTGGCTCTATGATGAAGAACAAGAGTTATCACTATCTCTACAGCATATATCAGAAAAGGCAATGGCACCCCACTCCAGTACTCTTGCCTGGAAAATCCCATGGATGGAGGAGCCTGGAAGGCTGCAGTCCATGGGGTCGCTGAAGGTCGGACATGACTGAGTGACTTCATTTTCACTTTCATTCACTGGAGAAGGAAATGGCAACCCACTCCAGTGTTCTTGCCTGGAGAATCCCAGGGATGGCGGAGCCTGGTGGGCTGCCGTCTATGGGGTCGCACAGAGTCGGACACGACTGAAGTGATTTAGCAGCTCAGCAGCTACAGCATATATAATGCCTCAAATTGTACAGAAACAGAAAAACAAAAAAACAAAAACAAAAAACAAGCTGCACCATAAACTTTGTGAAGTCTCAAATGTCAATCTCTTGACAGTTTATTTCAGGGCCCACCTAAAATATGTTTCATCTTTTGTTTAGAAAACTTTTCTTGTGTTCCTTGTCTTTAATATTATTTAATAGATAGATGGCACTTTGCTGTCAAGTGAAAATTTATTGGGGTGTATTCTCTACCTATTACATTCTCAAAGGTCCAAACATTTGAAAGAAATCCGTAAATGAATAGTTTTGAAGATTCTGAAAGGATGTTCTGGCTAACCATGTTCATATCCCTTGCCTTTCAATTGTTCTGAGATTGATCTAAGAGAATTACAGTTATTCGGCATAAGCCAATTTTAATCTGTTTTGTCAATTAGTCCTTATTTTAGGAATAATAAATATTCTCTGTACAATACATAACAAATGCATAGGAAATGCAGAACATGTTAAAAATGGTAACTGCCACAATTAACATTTTAAGAGTGAAATAACCTGCTGCTGCTGCTGCTGCTAAGTCGCTTCAATCGTGTCCGACTCTGTGCGACCTCATAGACGGCAGCCCGCCAGGCTCCCCCGTTCCTGGGATTCTCCAGGCAAGAACACTGGAGAGGGCCCACCTAAAATATGTTTCATCTTTTGTTTAGAAAACTTTTCTTGTGTTCCTTGTCTTTAATATTATTTAATAGATAGATGGCACTTTGCTGTCAAGTGAAAATTTATTGGGGTGTATTCTCTACCTATTACATTCTCAAAGGTCCAAACATTTGAAAGAAATCCGTAAATGAATAGTTTTGAAGATTCTGAAAGGATGTTCTGGCTAACCATGTTCATATCCCTTGCCTTTCAATTGTTCTGAGATTGATCTAAGAGAATTACAGTTATTCGGCATAAGCCAATTTTAATCTGTTTTGTCAATTAGTCCTTATTTTAGGAATAATAAATATTCTCTGTACAATACATAACAAATGCATAGGAAATGCAGAACATGTTAAAAACCGTAACTGCCACAATTAACCTTTTAAGAGTGAAATAACCTGCTGCTGCTGCTAAGTCGCTTCAATCGTGTCCGACTCTGTGCGACCTCATAGACGGCAGCCCGCCAGGCTCCCCCGTCCCTGGGATTCTTCAGGCAAGAACACTGGAGGAAATAATCTGAATAAACACAATGTTGATGGCTACTCACAAAGCTAAATATTCTCTTCATAACAACATAAGCATCCTGGTTATTCTACCATTGCTTTGCTTATGTCAGTTGTAACTTAATATATGTATTTGGCTTAATATTTTTAGTAAACTACAGGTGGCAAAGTTCAACTTTGACTTCTGTAATCTGACTTCACAGGCAGAAAAGATTTTATCACTTTTGGAAGTTAGCTGCTAAGTCGCTTCAATCGTGTCCGACTCTGTGCGACCTCATAGACGGCAGCCCGCCAGGCTCCCCCGTTCCTGGGATTCTCCAGGCAAGAACACTGGAGGAAATAATCTGAATAAACACAATGTTGATGGCTACTCACAAAGCTAAATATTCTCTTCATAACAACATAAGCATCCTGGTTGTTCTACCATTGCTTTGCTTATGTCAGTTGTAACTTAATATATGTATTTGGCTTAATATTTTTAGTAAACTACAGGTGGCAAAGTTCAACTTTGACTTCTGTAATCTGACTTCACAGGCAGAAAAGATTTTATCACTTTTGGAAGTTAAGTACTACCATCATTTCAGAAAAAATAAAATAATAAAAGAAGGCTCCTTCCTAGGAAGCTGTAATGAAGCATAGTCCTGATCACCACAGGGCTGACCTTACCTCTGAAGTTTTTCAGCATGTCTAGGATTCCAGAAACAGGCCAGCAAGTGAGCTCTGGGTTCACTGGCTGAGGCTTCTGCATCTGTGCCAAGTTGGCCCTGAAACAAATGACATCCAATACATTTCAAGGCTAAAGTCTAATCACATGACCATTGTATAAAAGCAGCTTTTAACCCAGGACATTTTGTTAGTTACATATACAATATATTCTACACAGTTGGGAATATAAAAACATTACCATATTGTTTGTGAAGTGAAGCCGCTCAGTTGTGTCCGACTCTTTGCGACCTCATAGATTGCAGCCTATCAGGCTCCTCCGTCCATGGGATTTTCCAGGCAAGAGTGCTGGAGTGGATTGCCATTTACTAAATATAAATTACATGAAATTTCAACTTCCCCATTGTTCTCAAATATTAGTCCAGTTTTCCACTCATTGAACCTCATTCCCTTCCTCTATTCCATCTCAGATAATGTAAAGATCCTGGGCATTTTACAGAGAGAAAAAATTCAGGCTAAGCCTTTAAGATTGCAGTCAGCAAGTAGTCATCAAGGATGCATTCAGTGTCTACAAGGAAGAGTTCGTTGATACAGACCTGTTTTCTCTTGTCAGACCAGCAAGGGATTCCAATTCTAACCTGGTTACCTTGGTCTGAAAGTCTAACTTAGTGCACAGGAGAAAGCCACTCCCTCTGAGGTCCTGCCTACAACGGAGCTTACAATGATGGAACAGGCTGAGTCACTGCTACTCTTCCAAACAAAAGCACAGTTCCTCTTCTCATTCTTAGGGAATTTGCCTCTTTAAGGCCTTTTTCACCTTCTAACTCACTAGCATAGGTGTTTCCTCTGTGATATCTTGGCAAATTCCTTACAAAGTTTTATTGTGGGGAGGTTGGAGAGGATGGGGTGAGTGGGTAAAACCAAGTCCAGCATGTCAGAATGTTTTCAGGTATATTTGATTTCAGCCAGATGAAAAGGAAACTTCTGAGACCAAGGATCCAAAGGCCTTGGAATTCTTTTGAAATAAAATAGAAAATAGCCAAAAAGATGATATTGATAATCCACATATGAAGGTTCTGCACCAATGATTCACAGGTGGATTCAATTTGTAAATTCTGGGTTGCTTACTTATGTACTTATTTATTTATACATTTATGTATTTTATGGCAAGTCCTTGTTGAACCTACTATTTTACACATAATTTTAAATATAGCAGTGTGTACATGTCAGTCCCAAATGCTGAGTCTGTCTATTCCTCCATCCTCACTCCTGGTTTTGAATGAAAAATTTGGAGAAAAAAATTCCAGAAAGTAAAACTTGAAAATTCCACATACCAGAGAACTTTTTGAATAATATTCAATTTACTTTGTGTATGTTTGCTGTTATAAGTAGTCTAGAGATGACACAGTATAAGGGAACATGCTTGTAAGTTAGCGGCAAATACTAAGGCATTTTGTATAAGGCATCCTGCATCCTGGAATTTAGATGTTGGGGAGGACCTGAAAACAATCTTCCATGTACTAAGGAAAGACTGTGTATCCATTTCATCAAAAAGAGAACAACTTTTCCTGAAATAAAAAAAAAAATCATTAGTGTATACTCACATTTCCAATACATTTCCCATGACCTGCAAAGATAAAAAAAAAGAACATATTAATCATGAAACTTCTGTCTTTTTGCATCTTCTCTATTTTTTATTCAATAAGATACTGTTTTGCTAATTGTCTTCTAAGGAACAGTCAGAAGGCACCATAACAGAGCTTAAACTAAAATATGATGGACTTCCTCAGGGCACATTAAGGAAGGAAGGGAGCCATGAAGAGTATATAATGATGTAGCAACATCTAGGATTCCAATGTCACTCATTGCCCAGTGTTATTCCCAAGGACAGAGCTCACCATCTATGAAAGTGATAAACCAAAACAGGGAACCATATAAAATGAATTATAGAGTGCATGGAAATTGATGACTAGTTCTAACAATCTTGCTGAGACAAAAAGCAAAAGCTCAGTATCTCCAGAAAATTTGGGATAGCAGGGAATGACAAGGGTTTAGGGGAACACATATTTTTATTTACTCCATGAAAGTTAACATTCTCCTGGTCTTAGAATTTTGCTGACTTTGGAAACTTATCCGGATAGTACCCCTGATCACACTAAAAAAAAAAAAAAAAAAAGTCTTATTTTAGCTAGGAAATGGGCAAAAAATCTTCTAAATGTTACCAGGATATGATAAAATAGGGGATTGGACAAATACAATAATGGGGGTCAAGGAAAAACCTTTCTTAGCTGAAAGTAACAGAATATGCAGGGAACATTTCAATGTCACAGCAGCTCATCTAGAAAAGTATTTTTTTCCCTAAGGATGGACCCTCCTTTCTCACCTGGAGCAGTCCGTGTCCGGCTTGTGGCACATCTCGGTCAGCTCTCTGTACATTTCTCTTAGTCTTTCTTTGTACTGAGTCATTCTGAACACACTCTCCTTGAGTTGTAGACAAATCTCCTTGGCTTCTTTCTTCAGGGCCTCCAGATGCAGTTTCTCCTCCTCCTGGAGCAATGGGTGCCTCCTCTGGTATTCAAATTTAATCATCACCTTCCTTAGGGTCACATATTTCTGAGGGGATAGTGGATTCAAAGCATTGCTTATGCTCACATTCAAAACAAAACTCAAATAATATTTCTTTGATGTCATCAGGAAAGCTCTTGGCAAACTTTTTGCCTCACACATCAAAGGTCCTGTATCTGCTGGTCCTTCCTGTCCATGCATTCTCTGAGTTCCTAGTATCTTTCTTTGCTTGAATCAAGCCATCTGAGGGGTCCCAAGCTCTCTCTCTAGGAGGATTCTCTAAGGTTCTTACTCTATCCATTATTTCCTCTCTGACATGAATCTTGCCTCTACATACTACTTCTCTATTCATCTCTTCTACTTCGCTAGTCACACTTAGTGAAATGTGTCTTATGCTTCATTTCTGAAAAGTTGTATTCAAATCTTCAAAATTTGGTCTAGGAACACTTTTCATGCTGTGGTTTTCCCTTGTACTAGCATCCTGAACTAGCATGTATTGGCCTGTTTCAATTGTGATCACTGATAGGTCATTTGAAACCTCACAATTTCCAGGGAAGAGACCAGTGGGAACTTATATGGACCAAAGAGCTAGAATTATATCAATACCTGTACAAATAAATAGTAATCTTTTTATTCTTACCTTAAATGACCGAGTTTTTTTAGCTTCCTGAATCAGAATGAGTTGCATTTCTTCTCTCATTTTCCATAAAGAGCTCATCCTTTCCAGAAATATTTCCTGAAAAATAGCCATGGGATTTAGTGACATGGAAGATGACACCATAAATTTCATCCCCTTATTCATGAGCAAAGGTAGTTGTTGGTTACACAGAAACCTTGAGTTAGAATGCTATCTTATACTTCACATCTGAGAACATTCATTCAAACCTTCAAAATTGGCCTAGGCATACTTTTCATGTTTTCGTTCTCCAACACACCAGTATTCTTCGAACTAGAATGCATTGGCCTGTTCTAATTGTGATTACTGATAGGTCATTTGAAAACAATACTTTTCAAGAAAGAGACCAATATCCTTTAAGGGGAACTTATATTGACCTAAACGTCTAAGCTAGCATTCTATCGATATCTATATAAATAAATAGGAACATTTTTATTCTTACCTTAAATGACCGAGCCTTTTTAGCTTCCTGATTCAGAATGAGTTGCACTTTTTCTCTCATTCCCCATAAATAATCCATTCTATTCAGAAGTTTCTCCTGAAAAATACCCATGAGATTTACTGATATAGAAGATGACATCATAAGTTTTATCCCTTTATTCATGAGCAAAGGCAGTTGTTGGTAACACAGAAATCTTGAGTTAGAGTACTGTGGTCCTGTTTTCCCACATGAATCTAATTTGATTGGAACATTTTAGTGCCAAAGTGACAGAACAGCACATTAGAGAATTGGGGAAACTTTATAGATGATGAAATCCATTTCCTAAGAAACTGCCACTCAGATTCTAATATAGCATGAGTAAGAAAGCCTCAAGCTCCCATCAGAAGCCTGTGGCCCTGGTGCCACCCGCCCCAGATGCTGCATTTCCACACGTGTGGACAATTGGGCAACAACACTGAAAGGACACATTATATGTGAGGATCCACATTCAGAAATCCCACCTCCACTATCTCCACCCCCATCACCATCATAGCATCCTAGTCTTCCTCTCTGACTTAAGAGCCTATAGATCTCAAACTGCTCAAGAGGCATCACCTACCCGGGACTCCTCAGCAGNGCCCCGGATGCTGCATTTCCACACGGGTGAACAACTGGGCAACAACAGTGAAAGGACACATTATATGTGAGGATCCACATTCAGAAATCCCACCCCCACTATCTCCACCCCATCACCATCATAGCATCCTCATCCTCCTCTCTGACTTAGGAGCCTCTAGATCCCAAACTGCTCGAGAGGCGTTACCTACCCGGGACTCCTCAGCAGCCCTGTGTATGGGACTGTGGCTGTGAGCTGCGTGCTCGGGGCGTTCAGAGCAGGGCCCACAGAGCAGGGTCTGGTCAGCCTCACAGAAGAGGCCTTTGGCTTCCTGGTGTGTCACACAGATCTGCTCCTGAGAGCTGTGGTCAGCTCTGGCCTGTCTGGCAAGGGAAGCCAGCCTCTTGAGGACAATATTGGTGTTGAAATTGGGCCTCTCTGCTATTCCCCTGCACTCAGGGCAGCTCCTTGGAGTCTGGCCTTCTTCCCAGCAAAGGCTGAGACAGGGACGGCAGAAGCTGTGCCCACAGTCTATGGTGACGGGGTCCAGGAAGCAGTTCATGCAGATGGAGCAGGTGAGTTCACTCTGGAAGACCTGCAGTGTGTCTGAATCCATGTTTCTGAAAATTAAAGAAAGAAATATGAGAGTGTAAGAGAAAAAGGCTTCTGCCCTCATCAGGAAAGATAAATCCTTTGGACAAAGTCCTGTCTTGAACTCTAATTTCCCTATTTGCTTACCTCCCCAGAACAAACCTAGAAACGGTGACTGTATACACCTCAGATTTGAACTATTATACAAAATATGAAATACAGTAAGAGTCTTTAGCAATGTTTTTGTTTAAAATAAACCATCATTTCAATCATACTAAAATTATTAATACATGGAGAAGCTTAAAGATTAGTGTGTGTGTGTGCTCAGTCCTGTCTGACTCGTTGCTACGCCATGGACTGTAGCCCACCATGCTCCTCTGCCCTTGGGGTTTCCCAGGCGAGAATCCTGGAAAGGGTTGCCTTTCCCTTCTCCAAGGGATCTTCCCAACTCAGCGGCTGAACCCTTGTCTCCTGCATCTTCTGAATTGGCAGGTAGAAAATAAAGCCTTTGGACAAAGTCTTGTCTTGAACTCCTAGTTAATTTCCATATTTACTTACCCCTCAATACAAATCTAGAACTGTCGAATACAGAGAGCTTGGGATCATGGTTTAATACAAATGATGAAATTAGATAGAGAGTCCCTAACATCTTTTTTTTGTATAAAATAAACCATGATCTCAGTCATACGTAAATTACATAGCAAAGCTAAAGATGAGATCGGAGGGTAAACGTTACGATGATTCCAGAGTTACTTTTATTAGCTGATTGGTGTAGAAGTACACATGTATTCTCAGTCTGTCTCTATCTTTCTCTCTGGTTCTTCATGACTCACTGACTAGATCCTCGACCTGCACACACTTCATCTCTATGCTAATGTTCTCTTTTGCTTTGAAGTATCATATGTGCTTTTAAAGACAAGTAAAATTGTGTACTAACAATTTAAACTTAATATAATCAATGCTGGCTTTAATTTTGAAGTTCTGAAACTATAAACATTTCAGTGTTTGCTTCCAGCTTAAATAGTAAAACTCCTTCCTTTAATGTACACATGTATTCTCAGTCTGTCTCTATCTTTCTCTCTGGTTCTTCATGACTCACTGACTAGATCCTCGACCTGCACACACTTCATCTCTATGCTAATGTTCTCTTTTGCTTTGAAGTATCATATGTGCTTTTAAAGACAAGTAAAATTGTGTACTAACAATTTAAACTTAATATAATCAATGCTGGCTTTAATTTTGAAGTTCTGAAACTATAAACATTTCAGTGTTTGCTTCCAGCTTAAATAGTAAAACTCCTTCCTTTAAGACAAAAAGAAATTTAAAAAAAAAATACGTTATTTCTAGTTCAAGAAAACTATTTTTCCTGGAATCAGTTTAGATCATCAGAGTTAGTCTTATTTTGAACTAGTGAACATTTAAGCTACAACAATAATCACTAAAAGCTAATCAGCTGGTTTTTAAAACATAAGAAAAATGTTTGAATGTACACAAGGTTTCCTGTCTACACTAGAAATTCCAGAGTTGTAGTTCATGGAAGCAATTTCATATCCTCTTTGTTTCTAATATTTCTCTTTTTGACAAATTCCACTTCTTCGGAGTCCCTATTGGTTTATTGGATCCACTCTGAAAACTTCAATTCCAGACTGCAAACTAATGGTTTTAAAAAAGGTAACAAGTATGACCTTTACAAGAAGGTATTCTGATTAATTTCACCCATTTAACTCATGCTCTTCTTTGTAAAGACTATGAAATATATACATCATTTTCAACAATTTAGAATAATTTAATATTACAGATAAAATATCTGCCACAGATAATTTCAATATTGGTGTCATCTTTACAAGTATGACCTTTACAAGAAGGTATTCTGATTAATTTCACCCATTTAACTCATGCTCTTCTTTGTAAAGACTATGAAATATATACATCATTTTCAACAATTTAGAATAATTTAATATTACAGATAAAATATCTGCCACAGATATTTTCAATATTGGTGTCATCTTCCAAACCTAAGAAAACTTCTTGCTTGTTTGAACAAGAGCCAATCTAAACTTTAATTAAATTAAAGATTTAATTAAAACAAATATTTAAATGGAAAATATTTGGATAAGGGAAAGTAAGCATGAAGATGTAATTTCAGTTATCACACATTGCGACTAAGTATTTGGTTTAACTACATGATTCTTGTTTATCTTCCCTGTCTTTGAGAAGTTGAATGTAACAGGCTACTTCTTTCCAAGGCTGAAAATTTAGCTCTGGTCAAAAGAGACAGAGAGTAAACTCTTGCTTAATTGAACAACAATAACATCAGTTTTAAGATGCCTTTGGAAAAATTATGAGCAGTGATGTGCGCAGTTATATTTATAGGTAAAAATTATTGACAGTGCCATTACAGACTTCTGATCAATGACTACAAAATGTTCAGTAGTAGGTTCTGTTCAGTTCATGAGTAGAACCTAATGCCATGGACTAAAATGTCCATCAAATAAGGACAGAGTTTGATGAAGAGGAAATACAGTAAGCTCAGTTTAGAATGGCCTAGAAACTGGCAAAGAATTCATTATGAATATAATCACTTCTATACTGATAACATTAATGACCATGATAATATGAAAATAATAGGAGAACCTAATATGTGTTGCTTACTATTTCTAGGCATTGGATTAGCTCCTGTTATATAGGTTAACTATTTTAATCTTCTGAACAATGCTAACCAGTTTTCTATTTTTACCCCCAATCTGTAAGGAAGTGACTTGACATAGAGTGAGTAAAATAAGTAATTTGTCTACAAATCTCACATGGAATAAATACTTGATTCAGTGCTCACATAAAGATATTACTGTTGAAATTTTAAAAAATCTTTTGTGTCCACATTTACCATTAGAGCTTACTTAAGAGAACATAGCAGAATCATTGTACCTTCATCAAACTCACCTTTGGGTTCTGTTAATGAAATTTTCCAATCTTATTCAGTAAGCAACTGTGTTAAATTCAGGACGGAGTT
>SJXQ01011559.1:46663-148442 GCA_006408695.1 Aepyceros melampus | reverse complement strand
GTTTGACTCACTTATTTGAGACAGTCATTTATGTGTTTGTCCTGCTACAAGGATATTTAAATCATTAAGTATTTTATCAAAATCTTAATGTCAGAACTCAATGTAATATGGCCTAATGTACTGTAAAACTGATGTAACTTATTGTCCAGATAGATTTAAAAAAATTGTAATTGAAGCTCCAATATCTCTTATTGATTTAATTCTTGAAAAGGAATGGGTCATTCAATAAGAAAGAAGTATCAGAAGTTCTCTCACAAAATACAATTATTTTGTACAATTGGCGTACAATTATTCTTCAGAGGTACATAGAAAACTTAAGCACAGCTTCTTTCTAAAGATTGTGTATCATGCACTGAGTATTATGTTGCAGTGTTTACACTAGATAACTAAAATGCACAAATTTGTATGTCAAAGTGTCAAAGTGTTAGTTGCTGAGTGTCTGACTCTTTGAGACTCCATGGACTGTAGCCCACCAGGCTCCTCTGTCTGTGGGATGTCCCAGACAAGAGTACTGGAGTCGGTGCCGTTCCCCACAATCCCAGAGCCAGAAAGGCCATAGAGCCAGTTCTTTATAATTCATTTTTTCTGGGTGATTAAAAGACCTTGGGCCACACGCTAATCATCAGGACTAAGTTTACACTTTTAACAGAATTTGGTTTTTGTATGAAGAATGAACAAATTTCTCAGAAGCCATTCAAACAATAATGTTACATGATAGAGATATACATTAAGAGGGGTTCAGTTCAGTTGCTCAGTTGTGTCCAACTCTTTGCGACCCTAAGAGGGGTTGGATGGCTCAAATCTGGTCAGTTCCTATGGAAAACAGTCAACTGTGCCCCAGTGGTAAATCAGGCACCCAGAGATCCACCTGCCACCTTTCCACTCTGACTCAAGATGCCTAAACCAATCAGAATTTTGCTTTTATACTTGGTCAGGCTTCCCCACAATCTGCGACCCCAAAACTACAATTCTCTTTTGGGTTAAAATATTATAATAAGAATAATGAAACTTGCTATCACAGGTTTGGAAGATTCTATTTCAAAATATGTCACATAAATATGGAGGAAAAATTAGTAATAGATATGATTAATTAGAAATTCAAGAACAAAATTGTATCTCCACTGCTATGGTAATAACTTATAGTGCAAAACAAGAAGATTATCAACTGTACTAGAATCATGACCACCCCTAACGTATTATGGGTTTATTTTAGCAATTCAGCTTAAGAATACTAACATTTTTTCATTACAAATTCTATTAAAATATCTGACTTGACTTTAGTGGATTAATAGATCTAACGTTAGACTTCTGTGCTGGGAATAAAAAGTGATTAGTCAATTCTAATGTTGAATAAAAATGATTACATCTATCAGTTTAACTAAGTCCACTAACAGTATTTTCAGTACCTGATGAGGGCTAAAATCTCTGAAGTTATGAACCTTCCAACCACTGGCTAAAGAAAAACTGGTTCATCCCAGAAAGAGCATATAGAAATAGAAGTAAAACCTAAATGGTCCTGGTTTTCAACTATGATGTATATGGAAACCATTTTAATCTGCATTAAATTAAAATGAATCAATTTTGTCTGGAAATATTTTCTACAATATTACATGAAAAAGAGTATACAAATTTTAGGTGAAATTAAACTTACTCATGAAAAAAGTAGTAAGCCAGCTAACACTTGTCTTCAAATGGTAGCGATAAACCTGCACATGCTTGCAAGACTTGGTCCCTTGGCATCATCTGGCTGAGTGTTACTATTTTACTAGTGGTATGTTATTGCCAAGCCAGATGGACACCAAATCCTTTTCAATTGTATTTGAAAGACAGACAATGAACATTTTTGTGGTTTTTCTTTTTAATGTTTCAAAGCAGTATTTCTCAGTGAGTGTGTTTTAAAGTCTTTGAAAGGATAATCTTTTATCATCACGTGTGCACTGTGTGATGTTCCACACCCCTGTTATCTACCCATTAATTGTAGCTGGTTTTCGGTTTTTAAGAAAAAAATAAAGAAATGCCTTCAAACATTTCCAAATGTCCCCAGAGGACTGAGAATTTCTTTACCAAGGGTTGTGCCCATCTGTTCCCAATGAGTGAAAAATTTCTGGAGTGAAATGAACCATGTGACCCTGAGAACCCAGACTCAGAGAATCCAATGTCACAGTTAACATGTTTTGGCCATTTTTCTATCTGAATATTTTTTGTTCATCTTGGAAAATATGGGCTTGAAAAAAAATATAATTGAGAGAATTGAACAGAAGTCATAAGCCATTCAATTCCCAAAGAAAGAGGAAGAAATGTTGTGAGGAGCAGCTCTTTGCCATACTTTATAATTTGTCATACAACATGTAGTACTTCATGGAGACCATAGGGAAGAGCCTTGCCATACCTGGAGCTAGAACAGACAATTGTATTTGGGAATCACTACCACCACTATCAGGGGCTTCCCAGGTTGATCAGTGTTAAAGAATCCTCCTGCCAATATGGGAGATGCAGGAGACATGTGTTCAATCCCTGGCATGAGAAGATCCTCTGGAGAAAGAAATGGCAACACACTACAGTATTCTTGCCTGTTAAATTCCATGGACAGAGGAGCCTGATGGACTGTAGTTCATGGGGTACAGAGTGTCGGACAAGACTGAGCACACACACACTCCACCACTGTCAACCACTTCACAGCTAAAGAAAGAGGCAGATCACCTCCTATGACCCTGAGTAAGTGTTGAATATTTTTTTCTTTAAAATATTACATGCTAAGTATCTTAGTCTTTGTGGAGATAAACCTTTCCTTTGACAATTATTCAACTCTGTCTTTGTAGAGCAAAGCAGCTATGGGTGGTATATAAGTGATCATATGGTTGGTTTCCAGTAAAAATTTATTTATGGACATTCATACTTGAATTTTAGATATTTTTAACATGTCACAGAATATTATTCTTTAATTTTTAAATGATTTTAAAAGGAGAGATAACATTCTTTAATCTCTGACATGATTTTACAAAAATTGACAACCAGCTATGTATGTTCCTTGAGTCAGTTTGGTGATATCTTACCTTCAATAAAAAAGAGATTTTAAACTTTGTGGGCAAAGCAGTCTGTGTTTTGATGCTGCTGCTGCTGCTAAATCGCTTCAGTCGTGTCCGACTCTGTGCGACCCCATAGACGGCATCCCACCAGGCTCCACCGTCCCTGGGATTCTCCAGGCAAGAACACTGGAGTGGGTTGCCATTTCCTTCTCCAACGCATGAAAGTGAAAGTGAAGTTGCTCAGTTGTGTCTGACTCTTCACAACCCCATGGACCGCAGCCCACCAGACTCCTCTATCCATGGGATTTTCCAGGCAAGAGTACTGAAGTGGGGTGCCATTGCCTTCTCCTAAATTAATATGCTTACAAAAATATCCACCTGTTAGAATACCCAGGAAACAAAAGAGATGTCTCACCAGTGTTTTGTCCAAAAATTCAGGTACACATGGTGTCAAGGGTTAATGTCAAGTTAAATGCTATGTTGTATTTGCTAAGACCACAACGGATGGAAACAGCTTCTCTTGCAAGTGTTTAGTCTTTTCGATTTAATTTTAAAAATATTTTTTACTTCTCCTTAGAGAATAACATTATCTTATAATGAAATTGTATTATTTAAAAAGTCTACTTCAAAACTATAAGAATTATGACAAGAAAACTAAATCTCAAGAGGTTAAGAAAATAAACAAGAGAAAGAATGATAAAGAAAGAGACAGAGACATGATAGATATCCAGACGCACATAAACATGTACACACAAATAGGCACAAACACACATAAAGAGAGGGAGACAGAGAGAAAAACACCCAAATGTGGCAAAATGTACCAAAAAACGTGGTGAATCGGGTCACATGAGTGCTCTCTCTACTAATCATGTTGTTTTTCCATAAATTTCAACTGTTGTTAGCATTAAAAAAATGTGTAAAAATAACTGTATGGTCATTTTGGCTAGTTTTCCTCTAATTCTTTTCTATAGTCAGTCATTGCTGCTGCTAAGTCACTTCAGTCATTTCTGACTCTGTGTGACCCCATAGACGGCAGCCCATCAGGCTCCCCTGTCCCTGGGATCTCCAGGCAAGAACACTGGAGTGGGTTGCCATTTCCTTCTCCAATGCATGAAAGTGAAAAGTGAAAGGGAAGTCACTCAGTTCTGTCCAACTCTTCGTGACCCCATGCACTGCAGCCTACCAGGCTCCTCCATCCATGGGATTTTCCAGGCAAGAGTACTGGAGTGGGGTGCCATCGCCATTAGACACTGTCAATTTGGGGCTAACATGTCCATCATTATTCCACAAATTATTCCAATTACTAGGAATTTCTGATTTTTTACCTCATTTTAATCTCTTCTTCTAACTTCTACATGTCAGATGAATTCTCTTTAAACACTGCATCTAGGTTGAGATGCGAATTTGAATCTCTAGGTCTTCATATGCTCTAGTCCCCACTGCCAACCACAGTAAACTTCTTGATCGTAAATGCATCATATCATTTCCCTTCATTTCTCTAATGTTTTCCGTTCTCCTACAATATGTTCTTCCTAACATCCTTTTGACCTAAATGCTCCTTACCTATATAATCAAGCTTAGCTTGAATTCTAACACTTCAGTGAAGCCTGTCATTAAATTCAAAGATAATTTTTAAGAGGAAAGATTATGACTCTCATTCAAAGGTATAGTGACTACAGAACAAAAGACTTCATATATTTATTATGTAATATTGGAACCAGTGAGATACACAACTATGTAAAGTGGAATTTAAAGAGCAAATATATAAACACAATGGATATGCTAAAATGAATTTGTTAATACAAATTCACAAAGTGAAATTGAAAGTGTAGTTGCTCAGTCATGTCCGATTCTTTGCAACCCCATGGACTGTAGCCTGCCAGGCTCTTCTATTCATGGAATTCTCAAGGCAAGAATACTGGAGTGGGTAGCCATTTCCCTCTTCAGGAGATCTTCTTGACTCAGGAATTGAACATGAATGGTGATGGCAGCCATGAAATTAAAAGACACTTAATCCTCGGCAGGAAATTTATGACCAACCTAGGTAGCATATTCAAAAGCAGAGACATTACTTTGCCAACAAAGTCCGTCTAGTCAAGGCTATGGTTTTTCCAGTGGTCATACATGGATGGAGAGTTAGACTGTGAAGAAAGCTGAGCACCGATGAATTGATGCTTTTGAACTGTGGTGTTGGAGAAGACTCTTGAGAGTCCATTGGACTACAAGGAGATCCAACCAGTCCATTCTAAAGGAGATCAGCCCTGGGTGTTCTTTGGAAGGACTAATGCTAAAGCTAAAACTCCAATACTTTGGCCACTTCATGTGAAGAGTTGACTCATTGGAAAAGACTCTGATGCTGGGAGGGATTGAGGGCAGGAAGAGAAGGGGACGACAGAGGATGAGGTGGCTGGATGGCATCACTCACTTGATGGACATGAATCTGGGTGAACTCCGGGAGTTGGTGATGGACACGGAGGCCTGGTGTGCTGCAATTCATGGAGTCGCAAAGAGTCGGACATGACTGAGTGACTAAACTGAACTGAACTGAACTCCTGCATTACAGGCATACTCCTTACCATCTGAGCCACAGGGAACAAGACAAAGTCAATATTCTTCATCAGGATGTATTTTGCTTTGTTGGCAATTATCTATGACTGGTAGTTTTATAAAGGATCTCAAAGACAGTGAATATAATATACCCTGTGGGATCAGATAATGCAGATGATTAAGCTAAACAGAATATTGAGAAATCTACTTCTATATGTGCTCATTTTGAAATCTTTTACCATTTCTCCCAACTCTGATGACTTCCTTCTGACTTCCTTCTCCTTTAAAAGTACCTATAGCATTTTAAACACTGGTGGTAGATTCCCTCAATACCTCAAGGATGCTCAAAGGCCAGCACAGAAGCATTATAGCATCATTTGGGAGATTGCTAGAAACACACAATCTCAGGCCTTATCCTAGAACTCCTGAATCAAAACCTGTATTTAAACAAGATTCACAGGTGATTTACATGCACATTAAAGTCTCCAAAGGACTGGTCCGTAATAACATAAATGAATACAAGTATAAATGGCGGCTCAGCTGGCAAAGAACCTGCCTGCAATGCAGGACATGCAACAGACTCAGGTTCAATCCCTAGGTCTGGAAGATCTCCTAGAGAAGGCAATGGCAACCCACTCCAGCATTCTTGCCTGGGAAATTTCATGTACAGAGGACCCTGGCTGGCTATAGTACATGAGGTCGCAAAGAGTGAGACTCGACTTAGCATCCATGCAGGCATGAATAAATTGTCTTATATCATTCACTATTTTGGTACTGTCTTAATAAGTTTCTTTACTTCCAAACTCTTAGGATACCCTTTAAATAAACCAAGGAATTGAGTCAAAAAAAAAATTTCAAAGTGCAAAACCTGTTGCCACTTTTTTTCATTATAAGAAATTCTTAAATGTCTTTAAAAGTTATGTAAGCTGATGCTTGCAGAGAGAGGAAAATCAGAGCTGAGCTCATATTATACTGGAAAAACCATCAGAACTATTGAAATTTTTATACATTTTAAGTTTTAATGAATATACTTCAGTACAATTTTATAGACAAATAAAGGATTAGTATCAGATATTAAGGGAAGACTGACCAAACAGGTAATTTGCTACTTAAAGTTCTCAGAATAAAAGTATCTGTTTACTTAATTATGTGATATTCTCAACATTACTGTACTCCTGCAGATATTAAGCAGAGTTTTGATATCCCAGTCTAAGTAATTGTGAATTGAGTCAATTTAACACATGAGCAAATGTAGTCTAACAAGAAATCGACAAAGCAAAATGGAATTCCTAGACTCGACTTTTTTTTTTCAGTTTCTTATTAGGCTTAGGCATAATATTATTTATATGAAAAACTGTTGTAGGGATAAAAAATGTAACATTTTCCATACAATAACACTTTATGTGGTTTTTTCTTGAAAAATTAAATAAATCTTACTATGAAAAATCATTAAGATTAAATATATTTTAGGGTATCAAAGTTTCTCCTAAACTTTGCTTTTTATGTCATTTGTCAATAAATTTAAAGCTATTTTAAGTTTCATGTCTTTTCAAAAAAATTCTCATAATTTCTTTCTATTAGACTTTATTTTTTAAGTAGCAGTTCAGAAGTTTATTTAGCTAGATCTATGGGAACAGCATTTTTAAAAGTTTACATTTTAAAATATAAGGTTCTATTCTACTCCTTCCTTGTTGCTAAAGGGAAAGGTATCCAGTGATTAAATGGATTAAATGCAAGAACAAAGTTCTTAATTGTTCAGTATACAATAGCCAACATTCCATTTCTAGAGAGGCTCTTTTCCCAACACTTATTTAATATGGAAGGACATATAGTGCTTAATATACATATATAAAATTTGTATGTAATTTTATAATAAATGAAAAACATCTTTCAGTATATAAATAATGGTGGAAACTTAGATCAAAATCCCTGATTCCATGATATAGGCAGATTTCTGTGAAGTCTTTGAATTCCAACTAACATAAAATATGTAAATAAGAGGCTTCCAGTTTTCAAACTTTTAGTATTGGGTTGGCCAAAGAGTTCATTTGGATTTTTTTTTTTTTTTTTTTGGTAAGATGTTAGGTTAAGGAAACGGAGAAGGCAATGGCAACCTACTCCAGTACTCTTGCTTGGAGAATCCCAGGGACAGAAGAGCCTGGTAGGCTGCAGTCCATGGGGTCACTAAGAGTCAGACACGACCGAGTAACTTCACTTTCACTTTTCGCTTTCATGCATTGGAGAAGGAAAGGGCAACCCACTCCAGTGTTCTTGCCTGGAGAATGCCAGGGACGGGGCATCCTGGTGGGCTGCCGTCTATGGGCTAGCACAGAGTCGGACACGACTGAAGTGACTTAGCAGCAGCAGCAGCAGGTTAGGGAAAAAATTTGAATGAACTTTTTGGGTAACTCAATACTTATTTCTCACCTGCATTGTTTTAGATTCTACCCTTAGGGAAGCTGCTTTCCCATTGTTGTCTTAGTTAAATTGCAGGCTTCTGCTCGTTTTCGTTTGCTATTGAGCAAGGAACCATCTCTCTTGTCCATTCTTGTCTTGATGTCTCATTTTGTGTTTGATAGTTTGATTAGCCTAGCTTTCTGTTTATAATATTCTGACTCACCAGAAGAGAATGAATATCAAATCTTATGTCTCAAAATGTTATTGTAAAACTGTACATTAAAAAAAATTAGTTTAACTCTAAACGTATTTAAACTTTTAACCTACAATTGTACAAATCAGTTTTTCCTTAGGCTAGACTAAAAGGAATATCTGATGATAGTGATGCTGCTGCTCCTGATTTTTACCCATGGTATTTAAGACACAGCTAAAATACATAGGACCACTTGTGAAAGTACTCAAGAAAATATTGGGATTTTACTTATAACCCCATTTTTTTTTACTTATAAATCTTAGAGAAGAAAATAATTTCCAAGTTGAAATCACAATCTATTTTCCCCATTTATCTCTGTCAATCTTGTCTCTTCAATCAGTTTTTCTGGTTCAATAATTTGTGCCTATCTCTCCATTCACTAAAAAAGGTATATCCAAATCAAGACAGTGTATTAAACATTGGGAGATTTAATGCATTCACCATAGGGAGAAAAAGCAAATTTAAAATTTATGTAATTTATAGTGTGTTTTCACTTAATTTATTTGACAAAGCACTTCTCTCTCTTTGTCTCTCTCCCTCACTCCAAGCCCCTCCCTTCTTTTTTCCCTCTCCATAATGAAAGAACGTGAAGTATCCCTTGGTCAGTACTCACTGTAATTTTTAACATCAAGTTTCTTAAGCCTGTAATTCTTCAACTGCATTATTCTGTACCCTTCTTCCCTACTGGAAAGGAGGGAGATACAGTAAAAAGGATATAAACACATGAAATTTATATGATAAGTTTATCTTTTAGATTTAACTTCAGATTCAATGGTTTTCTTGATAATGGAAAGAGAAGAATCACATTTATTATGAAGGATAGAAACACTTGAAAGGTGAATGATAAGAAGTAAGATGATCCTGGAGTATGGTGCTCTGTAACAACGTCATTAACCTCTAGAAGATGCAGAGCTGGAGAAACAATTGCACAGAAAAAATAGATAGTTTGAAATGCTAAATAGAAAGTATAAATTATAAAACAAAACAAGTCTCTTTATTGTATCACAAAAGAAAGAGCTCTACTCCTGAGTACTATTTGGACTTAATCACAGAAATAGATTTGACTTCTACACTTGAATCTCACGTTTTTCTCTGCTTTCTGAACTTATAATTAGACACATGTGTTGTTTTCAGGTCATCAGAACTAAACATTTCTTTTCCTGGTAAAAATGATATTTGTTACAGAAAAGATAATTTGGAAAGAAAATTCCCAATCTGCACTCAGAGAAATTAAGTTCCCATAAGAGTGTGCACACAAGTTTTGGCCCTTATACTTTGTAATCTGTTTTATTTTTCTTCTTGTCTCTTGAGGATCCCTCTATTAACTTCCAGAACTGTAGATGGACTAAACACTATCAGCTAAACACTATCACTGGTTATGTGCTTCAGTCATGATAATATTTGATTCAAGCACTGCAATGGATAAAGTGAATGAATTCAATGGTAACACAAATAAATTGCAAGCTAAAAGATTTGAAAAGTTGCTATGTCCCACTCCAAACTTTTATTTGATTTTATTGACATTAAAGTCTATACCAAAAGAACATAATAAATCTAAATATGCTTGTTAATCGATTTTTTCCTGGATATCCTTTCTTACTATGGTTCAGAAAATATCTTGTTTCTGTCCTTTTAACAGACTTGAGCTTAAGTTTGCAAATGTATGAGACAGAGAACAGTTTTAAATGGTGAATCTTTATACTTTGCACATGCTTGCATTTTTGTCATCAGTTACCCTCTAGGCTTATAAAAATTGTTTTGTTAAGTAATTAAGATATTTTCCTGTTAGCAAGTATTATTATACAGAATGAGGTGAGGTGAAGTCACTCAGTCGTGTGCGACTCTTTGCGACCCCGTGGACTGTAGCCTACCAGGCTCCGCCGTCCATGGGACTCTCCAGGCAAGAGTACTGGAGTGGGTTCCCTGGTGGCTCAGAGGTTAAAGCGTCTGCCTCCAATGCGGGAGACCCGGGTTTGATCCCTGGGTTGGGAAGATCCCTGGAGAAGGAAATGGCAATCCACTCCAGTATTCTTGCCTGGAGAATCCCATGGACTGAGAAGCCTGGTAGGTTACAGTCCATGGGGCCGCAAAGAGTCAGACACGACTGAGCGACTTCACCTCATTATACAGAACAGAGGATGTGCATAATACAAAGTTGGTTCATGGAATAGGTCCATTTAAAATAGTTTAGAGTTACTGAATATATTGATTTTAGAGACATTCTCTTCAAAAATCAAAACTAAAGTTGATGAATTTAGATGTTCTTTCTCCATCCTTCCATACATTAGCTACTGAAATATGTTTACTGAGTTTCTGATCAGTGACTACTCTCTTGCATTCAATAACACTAGGGTATGAAGTATAACCAGAGAAGGCAATGGCACCCCACTCCAGTACTCTTGCCTGGAAAATCCCATGGATGGAGGAGCCTGCTAGGCTGCAGTCCCTGGGGTCACTAAGAGTCGGACAGGACTGAGCGACTTCACTTTCACTTTCACTTTCATGCATTGGAGAAGGAAATGGCAACCCACTCCAGTGTTCTTGCCTGGAGAACCCCAGGGACGGGGGAGCCTGGTGGGCTGCTGTCTCTGGGGTCGCACAGAGTCGGACACGACTGAAGCGCCGCAGCAGCAGCAGCAGCAGCAGCATGAAGTATAATGAGAAGTAGAGGATCCAAAATTAAATATAATAATACAGTAAACTAGGATTAAATATAATAATTTTTGTTGAGAAATACCTCATATGTGTTTAGCACCTGCAAAAAAAGTAAACGTTGGAGATGCAAACAAATTGTCTTGAAAATTTCTGTCATAACAGTGGAAACATTATATGTAAAAGCCCAAATTTAGTTAACTTCACTAAATCATTTAGTTCTTAAAACAATCATTTAAAGTGGTCTGTAATGATGTAATTTTATAAAAGAGGGAAGGTGGATGAAAGAAAGTAAGAAGAAGCATTCAACATTCAAACCCAGATCTTTCTGACTTAAAATTCCACTTATATTTTCACACATGAAATTATCTGATAGATCTAATTATTTGCTAGGTCTATCTATCTATCTATCATCTGTCTATTTATTTATCTATCATGGTATCCCAAGTCACAGAGAAATGACTTTTCATCAAAAAGTGGAAGGAATACAATTTGATGAAAGAACATTTGAATGACATCTTGAAGGATCTATGGTATCACAAAGAGATAAGGAAAGCATGCATTCTAGAAGAAAGCAAGCATAATCTAAGTAAGGGATAAGTTAGTAGAGGCAAAAGAAACATCAAATACTTGCTCCTCATAATAATCAAAACTTTCTTCTTATGCAAGAGGTTCATTGAATCCTTGGAGGTAATATGTCTTTCTATATTTCCTATTTGAGAGTTCATGGGTCTTTTGCAAGTTCCTGGATCTCCCACCAAAATGGGCCTTCCCTTATTTTTGTAAATAAAATTTTATTAAAACAGAGCCACACCCATGGGTTTATTTATTATCATTGGCTATCTTTTCTGCTACCAAAATAGAATTGAATAGTTACAACAGAGAGTCTTTGTCCCCCAAATTATAAACTATTTAGAAACTGGCCTTTTACACAAAAAGTTTGTGACCCCTGGTATTGATGATTTCAGTTCTCATCAACAGCTTGGTTTACCCCAGCACTGAGAACTAATATTTACTGAGTGTAGACCCTTTTATAGTCACTATATGTTAAGTAATTCAATCTTTGGTTCATTCAACAAAGAGTTCTTGAATTCAAAGCATTATTCTAGGGCTGCATAATGGAAAATGCACACACATATATACACAATTAAAACACCTTTTATAGTAGAGCTTCATTCAAATGGAAATAGAAGGAAAATAATGGTTAATGCATAATCAGAAAATATCAGTAACCTATCTAGAATGTTAAGTTAGAAATAATCTCTATAGAGGAAACATAACTAAAGTTATCAAAGAGGATGTGAAATATGAAAAAAGATTGAAGGTTTACTGTGACAGTATTTGAAGAAGGAAATGGCAACCCCCTCCAGCATTCTTGCCTTGTAAATTCCATGGAAAGAGGAACCTGACAGGCTACAGCCCATGGGGTCACAAAAAGTCTGACATGACTGAGCGACTAATACTCATGACAGTACTGCAGATGGCTGCTCACATCCTGTTGACATGATCAGTTATCTCCCAACAGCATTTTCCTCCAGCTACCACAGGAGTTAATGATAAGTGGTGGCAATTTATATCCTTGCCATAATACTGTCCTTGGCTAACAGGAGCACTCCAACCACATAGGCCTGGAGTCATGAACTCCTCTTCCTCAGTTCATTCAGTCCATTTGCTCAGTCATGCCCAACTCTTTGCAACCTCATGAACCACAGGAAGACAGGCCTCCCTGTCCATCACCAACACCCGGAGTCCACCCAAACTCATGTCCATTGGGTTGGTGATGCCATCCAACCATCTCATCCTCTGTCATCCGCTTCTCCTGACATCACTCTTTCCAAGCATCAGGGTTTTTTCAAATGAGTCAGTTCTTCACATCAGGTGGCCAAAGTATTGGAGTTTCAGCTTCAACGTCAGTCCTTCCAATGAACACCCAGGACTGATCTCCTTGAGATGGACTGGTTGGATCTCTTTGAAGTCCATGGGNTAAGCTAAATAAGCAAGATGACAATATACAGCCTTGATGTACTCCTTTTCTTATTTGGAACCAGTCTGTTGTTCCATGTCCAGTTCTAACTGTTGCTTTCTGACCTGCATATAGGTTTCTTAAGAGGCAGGTCAGGTGGTCTGGTATTCCCATCTCTTTCAGAATTTTCCACAGTTGATTGTGATCCACACAGGCAAAGGCTTTCGCATAGTCAATAAAGCAGAAATAGATGTTTTTCTGGAACTCTCTTGCTTTTTCCATGATCCAGCGGATGTTGGCAATTTGATCTCTGGTTCCTCTGCCTTTTCTAGAACCAGCTTGAACATCTTGAAGTTCACGGTTCACATACTGCTGAAGCCTGGCTTGGAGAATTTTGAGCATTACTTTACTAGCATGTGAGATGAGTGCAATTGTGTGATAGTTTGAGCATTCTTTGGCATTGCCTTTTTTGGGGATCGGAATGAAAATTGACCTTTTCCAGTCTGGTGGCCACTGCTGAGTTTTCCAAATTTGCTGAGATATTGAGTGCAGCACTTTCATAACATCCTTTTCCTCAATCACTGGTAAATGATGAGATAATGGACTTTGCCATAGGATAACCTCTGAAGTATCATTAGCATTCCAGGGCCCCTGTGGGGTCCAGCTGTGGCTAGACTTTTCCAACACTACATTTTTGCCTGATTTTCTTCTCTACACTGTTGTGTTTCCTTACCACTTTCTCCTGAATGCATTCTGCTGATATATAACTGGCACAAGAATTAATGTTTCAGCCTCTGGTTCTATGATGTTTTATGTAAGACAGGCGAAAGGAAAAAGCATAACTAAGAAGATGAACAGTTAGAGGGATTTTCCATGATACAGTAGGAAATAATGTGACATGTAAAATGGTGCTGGCAATAGAGGAAGGAATGTTTCAAAAGAATTGAAAGCATTATAGATTTATTTTTAAATTTGAGACAAAAGGATTTACTAATGATGTCATGTGGAAAAAAAAAAGCAACAAACAGAAATTAAGATATAAATCCTTAGTTTTAGCTTCAACAAATGACAGAATGGGGCTTCTCTGGTGGCTCAGATGCTAAAGAATCTGCCTGCAGTGCAGGAGACTGGGGTTCAATCCCTGGGTTGGGAAGATCCCCTGGAGAGGAATGTGACAACCCACTCCAGTGTTCTTGCTTCAAGAATCCCCTGCACAGAGGAGATTGGCAGCTACAGTCCATGGGATCACAAAAAGTCAGACAAACTGAGCAACTAAAACTGACAGAATAGAAGCTATTAACTGATACTGAAAACAATGAAAAAGAAACTGCTTTTGAGGAGAGAGTAGCCTTAAAATATTATGCCTGTTTAACAAATTACTCTAAAATTAATAGTTTCAAACAAAACAAAAAATGCTCCAAAACTGCAATTCCAGTAGGATACAGTAGCAATTGCTTTTATCTGTTAGACTTGGTGTCAACTGAGTAGGGGCTGGAATAATTTGAAGACTCACTCACACCAAGTAATTGTTGCTAACTATTAGATAAGACTAAGGCAATGGCACCCCATTCCAGTATCTGGCCTAGAAAACCCTATGGATGGAAAAGCCTGGTGAGCTGCAGTCCATGAGGTCGCGAAGAGTCAGACACGATTGAGCGACTGCACTTTCCCTTTTCACTTTCATGCATTGGAGAAGGAAGTGGCAACCCACTCCAGTGTTCTTGCCTGGAGAATCCTAGGGATGGGGAGCCTGGTGGGCTGCCGTCTTGGGTCGCATAGTCAGATACGACTGAAGTAACTTAGCAGTAGCAGCAGCAGCATTGGATAAGACTTTAGCTGGAATTGCCAGATTATATACCTAGATTCGGAGACTCCATATAGCTTCTGTTTCCTTTCAATGTGGTGGTGAGGTCTCAAAGTTTGTTGTGCCAAGAAAAGATGTGCAGGAGCATGTTACCTTTTATAATCTAGTCTTGATTTAGATTATAATCTAGCTTTGTCACTTTTGCCACATTTTACCACTTTGGCTGTCACAAAGCTCTACAGAGATTCGAGAGGAACAATAAATACACCTAGTCTCCAACTCTTGATGATGGGAAGTAGGTATTACTTAAAGAGTGTGTAAAATGATCCTATACATCGGTATGAAATGGATTATGTACATATGTATTCTCAAATCTCAAAGCACATTTGAGAAATACAATATGCTGCGTTCAAGAAATCAGGAGGTTTGGACATGATAAGTTTGAGATGACCATCATACATCTAATCTGAGATTTCAAGAGGACAGAGCATATATGACTGATTTTACAGAAAATATAAGCCACATCAAAAAATTTAGAAAACATCACAATTATGTTTGCATTCCTTGGTTAAACATACTCAGGATGTGTTTTCACAAATGTTCTTTGATGTTTGATTATTAAAATTTACTTCTCTATTCTAGATTTGCATTCCAAAGAAGGGCACTGAAACCAAGTGAGAGGTGTGTCATGAGGAAAATTCTGTATTGTTATTACAAGGGCAGATAGCTTTCCATGTGAAATGGAAAGCACTTCAAAATACATCAAGATTCTAAGACTTCAGTCCTGAGTGGTGCCACATTTCACGGTCAAGAACTAGCTATTTTCTATCAATGACACAGCTTTCAAGACCTCATAAGGCAAAAAAAAAAAAAAAAAACTCTACATTTTAATTCAATGTTTCTCACATCAAAATTGGTTTCTGAAACTATTAGTCTTGCAATTAAATAAGGGAGTTTCATCAAAGTCACTGAAAAGCCTAGAGTTTTAATTTTTTACTTTGAGGTGAGATTTAGGCAATTAGTTTACATTTTGTCCTGCTTTAATTATATAATGCCTTCAGAACAAGCCATTCTTCCTTGTGGCCTGAGTTTTTATGACAGAGCTATGTAGCTGTATACATGCCCACAAGCAGTACCTTTTTCCTAGGACCACAAGCAACACCTCAATTCATTCTTTTATCAATAGGTAACAAGGTTTCTAGGTTCTAGTTCCAGTAAATGAGCAAAGAATTGTATTGCCTTCTGGTTCTTCTTCTCTAGATATCACAAATACACAAAATTTCTTATTAAGTTTCTTTCAGATCTGCTATCTATAAACAAGTTTTGAAACCAATTATTGTATAAGTTTTGTTCTTTACAAGCCCTAGATTTCCTTTAACTAACTTAAAGAAAAGGAGAATATATGGGAAATACAGAATCTACAGTGAAGAAGAGAAAGTTGGTTCAGAAAACATATAAACCACATAGTTTCACAATTCCTTTTTGGAGACAAAGTCTCAAGAGTTTCATTCCATTGTTGCCATTTACTGAATGTGTGTGTGTGTGTTGTATACATACACATATTTTTACCCTTGTCTGTTTATCATTAGGTTTATTGTTCAAATGCCATGGAGGAAAGAGTACTCTGATTATCACACCCACCAGATGGTATGCAAAGAAGTTAGGTAATACCACATATGGAAATGAAACACCACCAGCAAAAGAAGACAACAAAAGAAACAGACAATATTAAAACCACTAAAATCCAATAGTTCCTCTGTTTCCTGACAAAAGCTCTTGATTTCCAAAATAAGACTCCTTTTAGACAGCTTAACTTAAACTGGATTCAAGTTTTTATCCTCCTTTTGGGCACATCTTGATTAGTTTGACATCATATATGTAAACTTTGATGTACAAACACCACATTTTTTTGTTTATATTCTTAAATTTCATAACATGGAATCTTACAACTTAAAATCTGGAACCAGCCCAATGTTCTTGTTATTTTTACAAGAGTTCATTTGAGTAGAACCAGGGCAGGCATTTGCATAACTAATAATCTACATTTGGATCAAATAACTAGCCTTCAAAGATAAACAACCACTAGTCTGAAGTATAATTTGTTTTACTGATTAATTCACAAATATCTTCATGGCCCCCCTTCTTTCATAAAAATACATGAGTATAGTGTAGGGGAGATTCAATAGGTACACTCTACTATATATATATAGATACAAATATATCTGTACATATATAGAGAGATATATAGATATAGCCTAAATAGTCAGTATTTATCTTGGGTTTTAGTTTAAGATTGTGACAACTGTTTGAAAGTTAAACGTTACCTAAATTCAGAAAATGTTTTTAGATTAGCTTAAACTAAATAAACGGAAACTAGCTGTTTGCCTGAGTTTATTTTATTAAAAGCCTAGTTATTTCTGTATTAGAAAGCTTAAAATACTGATACAGAAAACAAAATTCAGAACTGCATTATTCCCAGTTGAAATATGATCAGAAACATCCCCTCTATTCTCTACAAATTCCAGATGTTCACCAGAGAAAATACACATACCTCTTAGAGACATTTCCATTATAAAGAGTTTGACAGTGACTTTCAGCTCAGATATAGACATAACGTTCCTTTTCTCTAACATATTCCAGAATTTAGGTATAAAATAGCCTAACAGCTCACAACTGTTATTTCTGAAGCCACACAAGTTGGCATGAGTTCAGAGTCAAGAGAAAATGTTTGCCTCTTCTACCACCATCCTACCAGGGCTTCTTGAATCCCAGATTGTTCCAGAGGTTGGTGGCAAAACTTGTTTCTGAAACTCAGTGAAGAATGTGTTACTTTGCTCTATCCTCCCTAAAGGGTGCATTCCTTGCAAATCCTCCCTGAGTTGCTTTCTTGGACATTCATTCTTGAATGGGACTCTAGCTAAATAGTTCCAGATAGCTATATTTCCTCCCATTCGCCAGGGACTTGCAATGTATTTGGGCCATGTGGTGCCAATCCAAGGTTGTCAAGTACAGCATAGGCTTAATACTTCTCCAGAAATCTTGGGATAAGCTTTATCTGTCATACTTCTCATATCTATACTTTGATCACTCAGTACAGGCATGACTTCACAGAAGTGCTTCAGCACTTCTCTCACCACCCTTCTCTCTCTAGACCTTTCCACCACATGCATCAGAATTTCCATTCTGTACTAAACACAACCTGTTCAGGCACAATTCCCTATTTCAGCAACTATATTTTTATGTGGGCTCAAAAACATACATTTCTCCTTTAAGTACGAGAATTGACAGAATATTTTGTCATCTTAAACTATTCTTTAGGATTTTTTTTAACTTTTTCTTTTATTTTGGGGTATAGCCAATTGACAAACAAGGGTGTGATACTTTCAAGTGAACAGTGAAGGGACTCAGCCATAAATATACATGTATTTGTTCTCCCCCAAAGTCCCCTCCCATCCAGGTTGCCACATAGTATTGAGCAGAATTCCATGTGTTATATAGTAGATTCCTGTTGTTAATTCACTTTAAATACAGCAGTCTATACATGTCTTTCTTTCTGGGTAGCTCAGTGCTAAAGAATCTGCCTGCAATGTAGGAGACCTGAGTTTGGTCCCTAGGTCAGGAAGATCCACTGGAGAAGGAAATGGCCATCCATTCCAGTATTCTTGCCTGAGAAGTCCCATGGACAGAGGAGACTGGCAGACTCAATCTATGGTGTTGTGGCCTGTAGATATGATTTAGAGACTAACAACCACAAAATACCTGTCCATCCCAAACTCACTAACTATCAGTCCCTCCAGCCTTCTCCCTGGCAACCATAAGTTCATACTCTAAATCTGTGAGTCTGTTTCTAAATTCACTTGTATAATTTATTTTTAGATTCCACATATAAGGGATGTCATACAATATTTCTCCTTCTCCGTCTGACTTCCTTCACTCAGTGTGACAATCTTTAGGTCCATTCATGTTGCTGCAAGTGGTACTATTTCATTCTTTTTGATGGCTAATATTCCATTGTGTGTGTGTGTGTATATATATATATATATATACACACCACATCTTCCTTATCCGTTTGTCTGTTTGATGGACATTTAGGTTGCTTCTATGTCTTCACTATTCATTCTCAAACATCATTCACAAAAATAAGTTCAAGATGGATTAAGACCTAAATGTGAGACCAGATACTGTAAAACTCCTAGAGGAAAACAGGCAGAACACTCTGACATAAATTGCAGCAATATCTTTTTTATCCATCTCCCAGAATAGTGGAAACAAAAACAAAAGTAAACAAATGGGACCTATGTAACCTGAAAAACTTTTGCACAGCAAAGGAAACAATAAACAAAATGAAAAGATAACCCACAGATTGGGAGAAAACATTTGCAAATGATATGACCGACAAGAGATAAGTCTCCAAAATTTACATCTTCTCCAGGGGTTCTTCCCCACCCAGGGATTGAACCCTGGTCTCCTGCACTGCAAGCAGATCCTTTACCATCTGAGCTACCAAAGAAGCCCACCAGCCAGAATGGCTATCATCAAAAAATCCACAGACAATAAATGCAGGGTATTTGCCTTCACTGCCAGTGGGCTGTAAACTGGTTCAAACACTGTGGAGAACTGTATGGAGGTTCCATGAAAAACTGAAAACTAGAGTTAGCATATGATGCTGCAATCCCACTCCTGGGCATATATTTGGAGAAAAACATGATCAAAAAGCATATATGACCCCAATGTTCATTGAAGGACTGTTTACAATGACCACTCTTTTTCTTCATTTCTGGAAATACTTCGTTTGATTTTCCTTTTAGCAAGGCAGAGAATCTTTGCTTGGATGATACCTTCTCCCCCTTCTACATTCTCCTGCAGATTTTTAGTTTTTAAACATAACTCTTTTAAGAAATGATTTCTTTTTTTCCCTCTGTTTTATACACAAAGAACAAAGAATTGCCTTAGAATTTGAATGATGGCAATAATCTAAAAAGAAAGGGATACATTTTTTTATTCCATTTTTGTTGCCATGAAGATGCATGTAAATAGAAGAGATAAAGTATTTAAAAAAAAGAAGAAGAAGAAAGGAAAAAGAAAAATGAATCTAGTCAGAGAAAATGTTCTTAATACAGCAAAATTTAACCAAAGTGGCTATTATGGGATCAAGGGCACAGAAAACGGTATGATGAGGTCCATGGTTATCTACCATATTTCCTCACCACTAGCCTCTTGGTTCTCTATTTTACCTACAGTATAGTAGACTATTATAATTAATGACTCAAAAATTAATAATAAATTTCAAATCCTCTCTCCAATTTCCTTGACTTAGTTTGTTTTCAGCTGAACATTGCTGCACTTCATACTGCTGATCATTGTCTCATTTTAACAATTCTTCTTTTTTGCCACATTGTTCTCTTCTGATTTCTTCTCACATTCCAGAAACTCTTTCTGGTGGGTCCCACTAATTTCTTTTCCTTTTCTGCAGTTTGGGTGAAAATTCCCAAGCTCTATTCCTTATTCCTGCTGTCTCTTTCCTCAACTTTTAATGTAACACTATTCACTCCATTGCAGGGTGGTTGAAAGCATAATATTTGGAGTAAGATAGACATGTTTTTGTTTGTTTTTTAAATTGAAGTATAATTGCTTTGGAGAAAGAAATGGCAACCTACTCCAGTATTCTTGCCTGGAGAATTCCCATGGACAGAGGAGCCTGGGAGACTGGGGTCGCAAGAGTCGGACATGACTTGGCGACCAAACCTCACCACAATAATTGCTCTGCAGTGTTGTGTTAGCTTCTGCTCTACAACATCATGAATAAGCTATAGGTATACATATACCTCCTCTTCTTTGAGCTTTCCTCTTATCCCCTGTCTCACCTCTCCAGGTCATTACACAACACTGGGCTGAGCTTCCTGTGCTATTCAGAGGCTTGATCAATGCACAAAGTAGGAAATGGCAACCCACTCGAGTATCCTTGCCTGAAAACATCCTGTGGACAGAGAAGCCTGGCAGTCATGGGGTGACAGACAGACCTGGATAGAAAGCCCAGTGATAAACCCATACTCCTATGGCACCTTATCTTTGACAAAGGAGAAATGAATATACAATGGAGAAAAGACAGCCTTTTCAGTAAGTGGTGCTGGACAAACTGGACAGCTACATGTGAAAGAATGAAGTCGGAATACCTCAGTTAACACCACACAAAAAAATAAATTCAAAATAGATTAAAGACCTAAAAGTAAGGCTAGACACTCTAAAACTCTCAGAGGAAAACATAGGCAGAACACTCTTTGACATAAATTGCAGCAAGATTCTTTTTGACCTATCTCCTAGAGTAATGAAAACCAAAGCAAATAAATGGGACCTAATTGAATTTAAAAGCTTTTGCACAATAAAGGAAATTGTAAATAAGACAACCCTCAGAATGAGAGAAAAATATTTGCAAAGGAAACAATTGACAAAGGATTAATCTCCAAAATATACAAGTGGTTCATGAAGCTCAATATTGAACAAACAATCCAGTCAAAAAATGGGCAGAAGACCTAAACAGACATTTCTCCAAAGAAGACATTCTTGCTTAGTTCTTCAGTCATGTCCAGCTCTGTCACCCCATGACTGCCAGGCTCCTCTGCTCATAGGATGTTTTCAGGCAAGAATACTGGAGTGGGTTGCCATTGCCTACTGATGGCCAATAATCACAAGAAAAAATGCTCAATATCACTTATTATAAGCAAATCAAAATGAGACATTACCTCACACTGGTCAGAATGGTCATTATCAGTACTCTACAAATAATAAATGCTGGAGACAGATTTGGTTTTAATTATAAACTTTTAGGCTTAATATTTTTGTAACTTTGAGAAAGTGACCTAACCACTGTGGAGGGGAGATCATATTCTGCATTTCTAAAATGGAGCTAAGCATCTCCAGGTTAATACTGACATTGGTACATCAAAACTAATATAAGTAAAATCAAACATAGAACCTATTAACATACATTTTTCTCCTTCTACTTCTATTTTAATTACTAATCCTCCAAATGTTGTAGATTATAAAATTCAGTCTTGTTTGAACTATTTCAGTATCTATCTAATTGGTTTTCATACTCTGTTTTCTTTGTTTTCATGTACTGTTTTTCTTTGCGTTGTCATGCACACCTATTATATATTTCCTATTCCTTTTACAAAGTTACTTAAAGCTGATTAATTTCACTGTATAAAGTTTCTTAATAATATTTACCCAAGCTGAAAAACTCGTTTCTCTCCAAAAATTGCCTTGTGAATCTAGTGTTTAGTCTCTCTTTAATGATGTTTTTATTAAATTAAATGACTTTATATTGTTAACAGAGTAAGAAAACACCTGTTGAACCATAAGTAAAGTATAGCATAGCTATACTTTAAAGTGCTATAGTAAAGATAGCACTTGTACAAACACATAGACATTCTAAAGTTTCTCTGAAAATCTTCTTCAACATTCACAATGTAACTAAAGTTTTTAAAAAGTTAATGTAAGATTGATTTTAGAAAATACATTTTTACAATACTTGCATACTAAATAATTTATTAATAAAATAAAACAAACCTTTGTTAAAATATGAAAATACATGTTTTTATTTACCTTTGAAATTATTAACAGGAAAGCTGCCTTTCAATATATTAAATATAAATATAATTTATTCAGATGCATAGGTCTATAATAGTAGACACTTATTCACAAATCTTAAGAAAATTCAGCATACTATAGAAATGGTAACTATTGGGGACTTTTTTTTTTTTTTTTCTTCTAGGGAAAAGAAAGCAAGCTGTACAGATAAAGCTCATCAGAAATGCTTTTCTTGGTTCTGTGAAGGTATGTCACTACAAAGTCAACAACTAAATTTTGATTTTCATAAATTTTGATTGACTATTTTACAAAAATAAAGTGACCAAAAATAACATGCTAAAACTTGGGACATCTTATAAATATGGAAACATCAGAAAAATATTATTTCCTTATATAAACAATATATAACTTCATTTTTCTAGATTTAATAATGACAACATAAATGATATATATAAAATGAGTGAAAAAACTCATGAAAATTTGTAATTCAGTTCAGTTGTTCAGTCGTGTCCGACTCTTTGCGACCCCATGAATAGCAGCATGCCAGGCCTCCTCGTCCATCACCATCTCCCGGAGTTAACTCAGACTCATGTCCATCGAGTCCATAATGCCATCCAGCCATCTCATCCTCTGTCGTCCCCTTCTCCTCCTGCCCTCAATCCCTCCCAGCATCAGAGTCTTTTCCAATGAGTCAACTCTTCGCATGAGGTAGCCAAAGTACTGGAGCTTCAGCTTTAGCATCATTCCTTCCAAAGAAATCCCAGGGTTGATCGCCTTCAGAATGGACTGGATGGATCTCTTTGCAGTCCAAGGGACTCTCAAGAGTCTTCTCCAACACCACAGTTCAAAAGCATCAATTCTTTGGTGCTCAACCTTCTTCACTCACATCCATACATGACCACAGGAAAAACCATAGCCTTGACCAGACGGACCTTAGTCAGCAAAGTAATGTCTCTGCTTTTGAATAGACTGTTTAGGTTAGTCATAACTTTTCTTTCAAGGAGTAAACGTCTTTTAATTTTATGGCTGAAGTCACCATCTGCAGTGATTTTGGAGCCCCCAAAAATAAAGTCTGACACTGTTTCTACTGTTTCCCCATCTATTTCCCATGAAGTGATGGGGCCAGATGCCATGATCAAGTGAAAAGCTTATCCATATATATTTTAATTTTTAAAGAGTGACAAACTATGTCAATATGTTAAAAGCTACTATTTTTTGTTGAATGGAATGAACTGGAATGTCTAGATTTGGGTAATAATACTGGTCTCTGTCTCAAATGTGAATTCTTTCTCATTTTTATGAGAATTTTTATAACATATTTTTATTAATCCAATTAGTTTTCCTGAATATTCTTTTTTGTTTGTTTGTTTTTAACTAAAATACATGTTTACAGTTACAATGATCTATTTTCCTGAGAATTTTATATTTTTTATAGTCATGCTCCTGAGAATTCCCTTGATAACCAAGTCTGGACTACAGATAACTCAATCCCCATGATATTAATGGGGATCCGATGTAAAGCTTCATATGCCCAAGTGTATTTTCATACAGGAAGTACTTATTTCTAAATTTGCCTGGGTGAAAGTCATTATAATGAATGTCCATTGAAGGAAAGTATTATTTAATTAAATGCATCTATTCATTTTTTTACTGATTTTATTATTCTTAGGTGGAGCATACAGCAGCCAGAAAATACAAATAAAATCTCTGTTAAAATACATAGGGCATATCAAACACATTGCTTCAAACAGATGGAATATATCCCCCCAAAATAGTCATGCATTTGTTCCCTCATGCACTGAGCTTCTGTTGTGCTACCACAGGATGTTTAGGGTCCTTACTTTTACAAAGCTCATAATTTAATTGCTGAGACTTGTGAAGGAAATTTATATGGTGCCATGACAGCTGCAATGGATGATAATTTTTACAAGCAGATAAAAATACACAGAGGAGCACCTAGGTGAACTTGGTGGGAAGTGGCAAAGAGTTCTAGAAAAAGGAGAGATACATTATTGAAAAAGAAATAGTATAGTGGGGATGGCTTTTTCCAACCAGTTAACAGTATTGGGAGAAAAATATTATAAACCAAGGGATACCATAAGCAAAAGCAATGAGGTGAGAGAGTCCATAAGGTACAGAGAAATGTAAGCAGTTAACATTGAGGAATACAAATATGAATTAAGTAGTATGAATTAAAGAGATTAGGAGGTAGGCAGGAATCAGATCAGAGAAAGCTTTTCATATTTACTGACTCATTAACAATGAACTTATAGTCAACAGCTCTATAACTGATGATGCCTGTATACAAATATATTCTCTGTAATGTGCAAATATAGAATAAATGAAAAGTGACAATATGACTTCTCTCTCTCTCTCTTTATACATACACACACACACACACACACACAGGTCTTCCCCAGTGGCTCAGATGGTAAAGAATCTGACTGCAGTACAGAAGATCCTAGTTCAATCTCTGGGTCAAGAAGATCCTCTAGAGAAAGTCAGGCATAGCTGAGCGACTAACACACACACACACACAAACACAAATGTGAAACTCTTTACAAAAGATACAATTAGATGCAATTCATGTATTAAAGACTTTAGGAAAATATGTTAGCATAGTAAAACTTCTCTTGATTTAAACTATTGTTTATGATATTGGTATTTTTTGCACTCTTTAAAATCTTTCCCTGAATCCCCAACATCACTTCCCAATAACATTGTTCCATGACTAATTTCAGTAAAATAAATTAGAAAACAGTAAAATCTTAAAATGAAAATGATACAATCAATATACAAAAAGACATTCGCCTCGCAGTTCTAGACCGTATAAAATGTGCATGAAGGCTGGAAGGAGCTGCATTCCACTACTTTAGCAGAGAAACATTTCAAGCTGCCCCATTGGTTTTAATTTCAGTACTCTAAGAAAAGTGTGGGATCCAGGAGAGAAATACAGAAATAGAAATATTTATTTTAAAAGGAAGTAAAATACTTTATGTTTGCCTCAATTTACAAATAAGAAAAATTACACTGTAAAATATAACTAGCCAAGCACTTAGGAAATACCACCCATGCATCTGAGGACCATACGGAAATATGAAAAAAGAAATATTTCATATGCCTTTCTAAATTAGTCAATAGCAAACCAAATTAAATCCCATCGAAACTGCAAATGCAGATGCCAAATTGTATTTTTCTAATTGATTCAAGATTTTCTGGCATGTGACCATGACTAAAAAGTAAAGAAGAATACATGCATGCTTTTAGTTTCTGTGCAACTATCTGTATCTCTTGTGGGTCTACATCTGTATACATGTAGATATGAAACTTAGCAATCAAGGATAGTTTAACACTATCTCTATTTCTTGTTGTTTAGACTAAAACCAAACTGAAGTTGCCTCAATTCTCCCCTGAGTTACAGATTTCATCATCGACATGTGAAAAACAGAACTCACAATTTCCCACCAATAAAATCCCAAAACTTTCTCCCAAGTCCTAATCTCCCTCACATAAGAAAATCACATGCACCAAGTTGTTCAAGCCAAAAAAACAAACAAACAAAAAAACTAGGAGTCATCTTTTACTCCTCTATTTACCACCCACTTCCAACCATCATCAAATCTTCTCAATTCTAACTTTACAACATCTCTCCCTATTTTCACCTCTATAAACTTATTTCCAGCTGTTTTTTTCCTTCTAAATTATTTCAATAGTATCCTCCATTGGTATCCCAGCTTCTACATTTGCCTCTATAAAATCAATTCTCTGGAAAGAATTTTTAAAATGTGAATCCATTACTTGCTGCTTGATATCCTACATTTACTTTCCATTTATAAACTAAATTGTTAAACAGTTTACAAGCTTTTACATAATCTGGCCCTTGCCTATTTCCAACATCATGTGATACCAACTCCTCCACTCTTTCCTCTTAGGCTACACTCTTCTTGGTATTATTTTACTTTAACTCCCCAAACAACAAACTCAGCACCACCCTAGGGCCTAGATTCTACCTACTTTGTAAAGTCTGATTAACTCCAGATCTTCTCACTTTCTATATTCTTTATGTTTTCCTAACTTGGAGTTATTTTAAATGATACCCATTATCTATATTAAAATTCTCTTTTCTTTTCCATAGTCAATAGAGTGCAAATTCCAAAAGAGCAGCGAATTATTTGCCCTCTACTATACTCCTCAAGGCAATGGCACCCCACTCCAGTACTCTTGCCTGGAAAATCCCATGGGCAGAGGAGCCCGCTAGGCTGCAGTCCATGGGGTCGCTAAGAGTCGGCACGCCTGAGCGACTTCACTTTTACTTCTCACTTTCATGCATTGGAGAAGGAAATGGCAACCCACTCCAGTGTTCTTGCCTGGAGAATCCCAGGGACGGGGGAACCTGGTGGGCAACCGTCTATGGGGTCGCACAGAGTTGGACATGACTGAAGCGACTTAGCAGCATACTCCTCAAGAAAAAGAAATGCAAAAAAGCAAAACGGCTATCTGAGGAGGCCTTACAATTAGCTGTGAAAAGAAGAAAAGGAAAAGCAAAGGAGAAAAGGAAAGATATAAGCATCTGAATGCAGAGTTCCAAAGAATAGCAAGGAGAGATAAGAAAGACTTCCTCAGCAATCAATGCAAAGAAATAAAGGAAAACAACAGAATGGGAAAGACTAGAGATCTCTTCAAGGAAATTAGAGATACCAAGGGAACATTGGAAAATTCTGAAAGATACGGAAATACTAGACCACCTAACCTGCCTCTTGAGAAATCTGTATGCAGGTCAGGAAGCAACAGTTAGAACTAGACATGGAACAACAGACTGTTTCCAAATAGGAAAAGGAGTACATCAAGGCTGTATATTGTCACCCTGCTTATTTAACTTCTATGCAGAGTACCTCATGAGAAACGCTGGACTGGAATAAGCACAAGCTGGAATCAACATTGCCAGGAAAAATATCAGTCACCTCAGATATGCAGATGACACCACCCTTATGGCAGAAAATGAAGAGGATGAAACAGAAATGAACTGAACTGATACTCCTGGGTAGCTCAAATGGTAAAGAACCTACCTGCAATGTAAGAAAACTGTGTTCAATCCCTGGGTCTGGAAGATCCCCTGAGAAGAGCATGGTAACCCACTCTGAAGAACCTAAGCCACCCTATTTTGTTAAAAAAGACTCCATTTTAGAGCTCAGAGGAAAGAGTCTTTGGAAATCCCCTGACCTCACCCCACCACCTGCGAGCCAATCAGATCCCAGGTCAGGATCTCCTGACTTTACGATCAGGATTTATGACCTGCCCAGGAAATTCAAATAAGCCCAGGAAATGGGAATCAATCAGAACCTGTGGCCAGCCTGGGAAATGAAAACCAATCAGAACCCAACACCTAACACTTCCACAGAAGGTAACCAATTAGACGTCTCCCAACCTGGAAACTCCTGTTTTTGGAATCTTTCACACGAGAATACTCTATATAAGCAATGAAACCCAGAGTTCGAGGCGCCTCTCCTTAGCCGCTGCGTTGGTAATGGTGGGAGCCCCAGCTCAAGCTTGGTAATAAAAATTCTCTTGCTTTTGCATCGGATATCAGCTCCCTGGTGGTCATTGGGAGATTTCACGACTTGGGCATAACATTTGGGGGCTTGTCCAGGATCTCCCATTGGCCCTGTGGGAAGGCTCTTCTGGAGAGTTATCTGTAACCGGTAAGTTTTTCTGCTCTTCTTTCTGTTTCTGAAAAGGCCTATTTTCTGAAATCGGTATATCACTCAGGCAGACACACCAACGGGTCACTGGTGTGGGTCGTTGGGATACATCCCTGACCCACTCGGAGGGGATGGAGTGCCCCTGTTCTCTGTAGACAATAGCGGGTCGCTCCCGCTGAATAGCCGGAAGCCGTCTTCTTACTTTCAGTTTTGCCTCTGGACTCCCGGAGGCTTGTTTGTTCTGTCTCTCTGTCTGTCTGTGTGGCTATCTGTACTGTCTGTGTTAATTTACCAACATCTGACTGATCTAGGAACGATGGGGCAAAGTCAATCTAGCCCTACTCCTCTATCTCTGGTCACTGACCATTTTAAGGAGGTCAAGGTGCGTGCCCATGACCTCAGTGTGGAAATTAAGAAAGATAAATTAATCACTTTTTTGCAGCGCGGAATGGCCAAGCTTCCACATGGGATGGCCCCCAGAGGGCACCTTTGACTTGGAAACTGAGCACCGAGTCCGAGACATCATCTTTCGACCGCGGAGCAAACACCTTGACCAAGTTCCCTATGTCATAGTGAGAGATCTCATATTGTGCCCCCCTCCATGGGTAAAACCCTTTGTGCCTCAACAGGGATTTCCACCACACAGGTGCTGGTGACACATGTAGGAAAGAACCTGAAAGATCCCAAGGAACCTGAACCAATGGCGCCACTGTACCCTATCTTACAAGGGGAACAGAGGAAGAACTTCTCTTCCCACCCCCTTACCAACCCCTCAAGCCACCACGGGCCCCTGCTATCCCTCCACCTAGGGCCAATGCATCAGAAGGGGGGCCTGCACAAAATACTTGCCATAGGCGAGCCATGTTTCTGGCGGGGCCGGTAGACTCAACCGTTGCCCTCCCTTTATGAGTGGCCGGTTCCCCCGATGAGGAAGGGAGCCAACCTCATCAATACTGGCCCTTCTCTGCCAGTGACCTCTATAACTGGAGGTCCCAGAATGCTAAGTTCTCAGATAACCCTAGAGATCTAACTAATCTTCTAGAGACTATGCTTTTTACTCATCAGCCCACCTGGGACGACTGTCAACAGCTGCTCCAGATTGTCTTCACCACGGAAGAGAGAGAGAGAATACAGAATGAGGCCCGTAAAATGGTCCCAGGGGCAAATGGAGACCCCCCCCCCCACACACCACTAATATAGATGAAATTAACACCTCTTTTCCTTTATTGCAACCTGACTGGGATTACAATATGGCACAAGGTAAGGAGAGGCTCTGGGTCTACCACCAGACTATGTTGGGGGGGCTCAAGGCAGCTGCATGGAAACCCACTAACCTGGCTAGAGTAGGAGATGTTCAACAGAGCCTCACCGAGAGTCCAGCCGCTTATCTGCAAAGGCTGATGGAGGCCTTTAGACAATACACCCCCATGGACCCAGAAGCAGAAGGCACTCAGGCTGCTTTGATAATGCATTTTGTCAACCAGGTGGCTCCAGACATTAGGAAGAATTTACAAAAACTAGAACAACTGGGTGAAAAGAGTATCCAGGATTTAATAACAGTGGCAGGGGTCTACAACACTCGAGAGACCCTCGAGGAAAAACAAGCTAAGGCAGCAGACGGCCAGACCCGCAATATGGTGCGCATCCTGCTAGCGCAACAGTTCCTAATTCGGGAGAAAGGGAGTGCTTCTGCGCCGCCTAGCGGCTGAAGGTAAGAGCCACCCCCGTACGCAACCAGCATTAGGAAAGAACCAATGTGCCTATTGTACATGGCTGCCACAGGGATTTAGAAATTCCCCCACCATCTTTGATGAGGCCCTTCATGAAGACCTGGGTGAGTTCAGACAACAACACCCCCAATTAACTTTGTTGCAATATGTAGACGACCTCCTGATCACGGCACGAGATCAACAAGCTTGTATGGTGGGCACTTGGGAACTGCTGCAGACTCTTGGCCAATTGGGGTACCAGGCATCAGCCAAAAAGGCTCAGATATGTCAACCCAAAGTCACCTACTTAGGGTATGTATTAAAGGAGGGGCAGAGGTGGCTGTCGGAGGCACGGAAAGAGACAGTGCTCAAAATACCGACCCCAGACTCACTTCGAAAAGTGAGGGAATTCCTGGGATCTGCTGGTTTCTGTCATCTTTGGATTCCAGGCTATGCAGAGCTGGCTAAACCTCTATACGAAGCCACTAAAAGTACTCCCACCTTCAGTTGGACTGAGCAGATGGGGATCGCCTTCAGGGCCATCAAAAAGGAACTGCTGTCGGCCCCTGCTCTGGGACTGCTCAACGTCACAAAGCCCTTTCTCTTGTATGTAGATGAAAAACAAGGTGTGGCAAAAGGGGTACTGGTGCAGCATTTGGGACCCTGGAAATGGCCTGTGGCCTACTTGTCTAAACGCCTAGACCCCATGGCTTTGAGCTGGCCCCCATGTCTCCGCATGATTGCAGCCATGGCCCTGATGGTCAAGGATGCAGACAAGCTAACCCTGGGGGCAGGAACTGCATGTCACTGCCCCCCATGCCATCGAAGGCATACTAAAGCAGTCTCCAGACAGGTGGATCAGCAATGCTCGGTTGACCCATTACTAGGGGCTACTGCTAAATCCTTCCAGAATCATCTTTATATTGCCTACTACTCTCAATCTGGCTACATTGCTTCCTAACCCAGACTGGAAGCCCCCATCCATGACTGTAGTGACATACTAGCCCAGGTGCATGGTATGAGAGAGGACTTGCAAGATCGCCCCCTGGCGGATGCTGAGGTCACCTGGTATACAGACAGAAGCAGTTTTGTTCGAGATGGACTCAGGTATGCAGGGGCAGCCAGAACCATGGAAACCCAAATTGTGTGGGCGGAAGCCCTACCCCCAGGTACTTCGGCTCAAAAGGCTGAGCTAATCGCCCTTACAGAAACCCTACAGTTGAGAAAAGACAAAAAGCTTCACATCGTTATTGATAGCCAGTATGCCTTTGCCACCGCCCATATACACGAGGCCATCTACAGAGAAAGGGGACTCCTCACGGCCGAGGGCAAGACAATTAAAAATAAAGAAGAAATAAAAGCTCTCCTCTCGGCACTATGGTTACCTAAAAAATTAGCCATAATCCACTGTCCTGGGCACCAGAAGTCAGACACCCCAACCTCAAGGGGAAACAACTTAGCAGACGGAACAGCCAGGGATGCAGCCCAAAATACTGTGATAGAAGCCGCTCTTAAGTTGCCCGACCCTGGGAGCCCTGTTCTACCAAACCTGCCCAATTACTCACAAAAAGATTTAGACTGCATAAAAAGTTAGCCTATGGCTCAACAGTTGGCCGGGTGGTGGAAGGCGGCAGACTGCTCCATAGTTCTCCCAGAAGAGCTAGGAAAACAAGTACTTCTGAAAAATGCATCGTGCCACTCACCTGGGAACTCGAAAAAGGCAAGACCTGATTAGACATGCCAAAATTACCATGAAAGATGGCAGAAAAACAATAGAGACAGAAAAACAACAATCGTATTGAACTGTAAGGCTCGCCAGCTTACCAATGTTGTCTCTCATCTGGCCAACCAAGGCACTAGAGAACGGGGGACAAGACCAGGGGCTTACTGGGAAGTGGACTTTACTGAGGTAAAACCAGGTAAGTATGGATACAAATACCTGTTGGTATGCATAGATACCTTCTCAGGGTGGGTGGAAGCTTTCCCCACCAAAGAGAAACAGCACAAGTGGTGGCCAAAAAGCTGATTGAAGACATCTTGTCACGGTTCGGGTTTCCGGCACAGGTGGGGTCAGATAATGGGCCAGCCTTCGTGTCTCAGGTAAGCCAGGGGGTAGCCCGAGCTTTGGGGGATAGATGGAAGCTACATTGTGCCTATAGGCCCCAGAGCTCAGGACAAGTAGAAAGGATGAATAGGACGCTTAAAGAGACATTAACAAAACTAGTTGCTGAGACTGGTGGGGACTGGGTGGCTCTCCTCCCCTTTGCCTTGTACCGGGTGCAGAACTCACCCTACCAACTGGGACTCACCCCTTTTGAAATCACGTATGGGATACCTTCCCCAACAATCCCTAACCTAAAGGCAGAAGTGTTAAAAGAAATAGATGATCAGAAGTTGCTTTTTTGTCTCCAGTCCTTACAATACTCCCACAGGGACACATGGAAGAGGCTCAAAGCGCGATATGAATCAGGCCCTCCACCTGAACCTCACCGCTACGGACCAGGAGACTGGGTGTACGTGCGCCATCATCGCCAAGAGACCCTAGAGCCTAGGTGGAAGGGACCCTTCCTTGTTGTCTTGATGACACCAACTGCTCTCAAAGTTGACGGCATCTCTGCTTGGGTCCATTACACCCACACATGGCCTGTGGACCTGTTCGCCTTATGAGAAGAGTTCCTCCCCCAGTGGAAGGCTGAATTGGACGAAACTAACCCGCTCAAGCTAAAACTGCAAAAAAAAACAAAATTACTCACTTTCAGGCTGTGTTTATTGAACAAGTTAATAACCTTCATCAAGAGCCACATCAACACGGTGCAGCTTATGGTGCTCAGGTCCCAATATACAGCTCTGCCAGTGGCCCCCTTAGCGGAAGAAAACATAGAGCTGGACCCATGATTGGGTCTGTCTTGGGACTTTGAGAAGGGGGGAATGAAGAACCTAAGCCACCCTATTTTGTTAAAAAAGACTCCATTTTAGAGCTCAGAGGAAAGAGTCTTTGGAAATCCCCTGACCCACCCCACCACCTGCGAGCCAATCAGATCCCAGATCAGGATCTCCTGACTTTATGTTCAGGACTTATGACCTGCCCAGGAAATTCGAATTAAGCCCAAGAGATGGGAATCAATCAGAACCCACGGCCAGCCTGGGAAATGAAAACCAATCAGAACCCAACACCTAACCCTTCCACAGAAAGTAACCAATTAGACGTCTCCCAATCTGGAAACTCCCGTTTTTTGAATTTTTTGCACGAGAATACTCTATATAAGCAATGAAACCCAGAGTTCGAGGCTCCTCTCCTTAGCCGCTGCATCGGTAACCGTGGGACCCCCAGCTCGAGCTTGGTAATAATAGCTCTCTTGCTTTTGCATCGGATATCAGCTCCCTGGTGGTCATTGGGAGATTTCACGACTTGGGCATAACAACTTCGGTATTCTTGCCTAGAGAATTCCATGGACAGAGGAGCCTGATGGACACCTGTCCATGGGGTTGTAAAGAGTTAGATATGACTGATCTACTTTCACTTTTCAATTTTCATACTCAAAGATGTAGACTAGTCCCTGGCATCTAGGAAACTTTCACTGAATATGTGTTGAATTTATATCAAATGGTTGTTATAGATGTTACATTATAAAACATGTTATAATGTTACATTATAGATCATGTCACATTTAATATCAGTTATACATAATTAAGGCACAGTAGAAATATTGTATAGGGAAGTAATGGTGGCATTCTGTATGTAGATACTATTATCCATTCATTTGTTTATTTAAGTACTCACAGTTCTTCAATTTTGGATGAGTTGTAACTAATGTTTGTGATAGGTATCTCTTTAATAAATTATATTAAAAGAATAATTTTGCTGAAAACTTATGGTATAAAACATTAATATTCTCAAAAGAGCTCTTATTGTGAATGGTTCACAGAGAATTTGTTAGTCAAGGCCTGGGGAATACATTTACACCAAATTTAGACACAAAAACATATCTGTGTGTATGTGTATATACTAAGTTGTATCAGACTCTGAGACACCAGGACTGTAGTCCACCAGGATCTTCTGTCTTTGGGATTTCCCAGGCAATAATACTTAAGTGGGTTGCCATTTCATTCTCCAAGGTTCTTCATGACCCAGGGATTAACACTATATCTCTTGCATTGGCAGGCTAATTCTTCACTACTGGGCCCCCAGGGAAGCCCACACATATTTTCAGTGTTATATAAAAGTTCAAAGTAATTAATTTTAAAGGCATTCTTTTTATACTTCTGAGATATTACTGATATCTCAGTAATAGAGATAGAGGAGTAGAAAATAGACTACAAATGTGAAGGAATACAAATGGAATGTACGAAATGGAAGAACAAAACTGTACACCTTCTTAAAATCAACTATATGGGGTGAGGATAGGAAAAAAGAGAGAGAGAGTTTATACCAATAAATAGAATGCTTCAATAAGTTTCAGAAATTTGAAAACTGTGGATGTAGTATCACTGTGAAGAAGCCACAGCCCTCTTAATACATTTGGAGAAATATGGACAAAAGATAGAAACTAATCTATTTATTAATTGGTATAGGAGATGTCCTGCCTCTTTGACAAAAGGCATTGCCAAGGACAGAGCTAAAACCTGAAGTTCAAAAGGTGGGGTTGTTTACAAGCTTTGGTTTGCAAAAGCATAGTCATAAATTTTAAAACATGGTAATTGCTTCAAGCACATTAAGTCACCAACCAGGAGAATATTTTGTCAAATCATATACCTGATAAAAGATTATATCCTATGCAGAATTCTCAAATTAATTAATTTGAGTGCAAGAAGCCCAATCAAAAAATAAGTAAATAGATAAAATTTAAAAGTGTGATTTCAATATAGGTAAAATTTTAGAAAACCCAGATTAATATCTAGTGATAGAAATAAGTCCTTGGTTGCTTGGTAGGGAGGAGCAGGAATGATTACACAAGCTGTCATACAGTAATTTTTGCAGAAAAATTTTAGGAGTGAGGAACACTTTCAGTATCTTGATTGTGGTGTGTTTACATGTGTAAAAACTTACCAAGAAGCAATATTAACTTTAAATATGTGCCACATGTGCTATGTACTGTGCTCAGCCACTTCAGCCTTGTCCAGTTCTTTGCAACCCTATGGACTGTAGCCCTTGAAGCTGCCCTGTACATGGGATTCTCCAGGCAAGAATACTGGAGTCATTGCCATGTCCTCCTTCAGGGTATTTTCCCAACCCAAGGATCGAATCTGCATATCTCAAGTCTCCTACATTGGCAGGCTGGTTCTTTACCATTAGCACAATCTGGGAAGCCATGTACCACATATGACATATGGTACATAATACAAGATTTACATAATACAAGACCAAAAGGGAGGTAAAAATGTGGAATAGAGAAAATAATGAAAGAAATAAGGTTGGTAATTTTTCTAGAATGGGAGAAAAATGGAATCTTCTTAAAATGGCTCAGTGACAAGAAGTGATGAAAAATGACCTACCCAGAGAGGTATAACTACTTTGACACTTTAGAGACAGAAACAAATGCAAAAAAAAAAAAAAATAGAATTAGACCAACATTAGACTTGATATCAGAAATTAGATGAAAGAGACAATTCAGCACCTCCTTAGATCTTCTGAAGAGAATGATTTAGAGCAAAGTAGATTGCAGTAAATGTTACTCTGTGCCTGCAGAATAAAGACTGCTCAGATAGGCATGGTTCAGAATGTTTACCTCCTATAGAATTCTCTTAAGAATTTTCTTAACACATCAGGAAAGTGAGAAAGAGAAGCCAGGAGATCTAGAATAGTTCTTACCAAATCCAGAGGAGTAACAGATGGAGATTCAGCCTTTGAGGGAAAGATCTTTCCATGAAGGAAAGAGACTTGGTAGAAAAGAGAGTATGAATGGAGAGTAAGTATGGGAAAAGAAGAAAATCGGTTATAATAAGACTTCCTCAATGGCGGAGCAGTAAAGAATCTGCCTACAATGCAGGAACAGCAGGAGGCATGGGTTTGATCCCTGCGTTGAGAAGATGTCCTTCAGGAGGGCATGGTAGCCCACTCCAGTATTCTTGCCTGGAGAGCCCATGGACAGAGGAGCCTGGCGGGCTATATAGTCCATGAGGTGGCAAAGAGGGCAAAGAGTTGGACAGGATTGAAATGACTTAGCTTACAAGCAGGATATAACAGAACAAATGACATCAGAAAATGCAGAGGAAAAAAAGAATAAGAAAGGTATGATTACACTATGAAATGAATGAAAATATGTCAATATTTAAAGTGAGTGGATGTAGGAGAGATAATTAAACTTTAGTGCTTACTATAAACCAAGAGATCTTATGTTTGACTTACAAAGAAGGGAATTAGTCATATGACACAAAATTTAGTTCAGTATTTAAAAAATATACTTATATATTAATGATAACCCAAAGACAGTTTAATATTTTTTAACTTTTAAATCAAAATATAAACAAAGTACAAAATATTTTGTTGTGTTATAGAATATAACTATTAATAATATAACTAAATGTCAATAATTGTGAAATAAAAGATAGAGCTTAGAGGAGGAAGGGCATAGAAACAAGGGAAGAATGAAAACTATTGAGAGGTTACCTTCCTCATTTTACATTTTGGGGACTAAAGAGATGGAAAAATTAAGAGGTTTACATCTAGTAGGTCAATTTAGAAAAGTAGTCAATGAAAGACCTAAAAACAATATACATACCAGATGCAGGGAAAGGAGACTTGGAAGAGAAGGTGGTAAAATCTGGTTAAAATTTCACATTTCTTAGGGATAACGAAACATAATCTATATTTGTTAGCCCAAAAATAGAACCATAAACATAATGTTCAGAATATTAAAGCTAAATAAAAAAAAATCTAGAAATAAAAATCGTGAAAAAAAATCTGAGAGAGGGATTAAGGATGGAGAAGAAAGAAACAGGACACAACATAAGAGGTTCAATATAAGGAGTTCTAAGGTTTTGATTTGTTACTGCATTCATTCCTTAACAAAGTATAAAAATCAATTAATGATAGATATTCTATTTTTAAATTTCAACCAATGATAGGTAAACATTTCATTTTGTATCTATATCTTAACTAGTTTTATAGTTCTGCTTGATTTTTTTTTTTCCTGTTCTAGGGTGTTTAGTCATTACAAAGACCCGGATAATCATGATGGTGTGATCACTCATCTAGAGCCAGACATCCTGGAATGTGAAGTCAAGTGGGCCTTAGAAAGCATTATTACCAACAAAGCTAGTGGAGGTGATGGAATTCCAGTTGAGCTATTTTAAATCCTAAAAGATGATGCTGCACTCAATATGCCAGCAAATTTGGAAAACTCAGCAGTAGCCACAGGACTGGAAAAGGCCAGTTTTCATTCCAATCCCAAAGAAAGGCAATGTCAAAGAATGCTCAAACTACCACACAATTGCATTCATCTCACATGTTAGTAAAGCAGTGCTCAAAATTCTTCAAGCCAGGCTTCAGCACTATGTGAACTGTGAACTTCCTGATGTTCAAGCTAGTTTTAGAAAGGACAGAGGAACCAGAGATCAAATTGCCAACATCTGCTGGATCATGGAAAAAGCAAGAGAGTTCCAGAAAAACATTTATTTCTGTTTCTTTGACTATGTCAAAGCCTTTGACTGTGGGGATCACAATAAACTGTGGACAATTCTTCAAGAGATGGCAATACCAGAACACCTGACCTGCCTCTTGAGAAATCTGTATGCAGGTCAGGAAGCAGCAGTTAGAAATGGACATGGAACAACAGACTGGTTCCAAATAGGAAAAGGAGTAGGTCAAGGCTGTATATTGTCACCCTGCTTATTTAACTTCTATGCAGAGTACATCATGAGAAACACTGGGCTGGAAGAAACACAAGCTGGAATCAAGATTGCCGGGAGAAATATCAATAACCTCAGATATGCAGATGACACCACCCTTATGGCAGAAAGTGAAGAGGAGCTAAAAAGCCTCTTGTTGAAAGTGAAAGAGGAGAGTGAAAAAGTTGGCTTAAAGCTCAACATTCAGAAAACGAAGATCATGGCATCCAGTCCCATCACTTCATGGGAAATAGATGGGGAAACAGTGGAAACAGTGTCAGACTTTATTTTGGGGGCTCCAAAATCATTGAAGATGGTGACTGCAGCCATGAAATTAAAAGACGCTTACTCCTTGGAAGAAAAGTTATGACCAACCTAGATAGCATATTCAAAAGCAGAGACATTACTTTGCCGACTAAGGTCTGTCTAGTCAAGGCTATGGTTTTTCCAGTGGTCATGTATGGATGTGAGAGTTGGACTGTGAAGAAGGCTGAGCACTGAAGAATTGATGCTTTTGAACTGTGGTGTTGGAGAAGACTCTTGAGAGTCCCTTGGACTGCAAGGAGATCCAACCAGTCCATTCTGAAGGAGATCAGTCCTGGGATTTCTTTGGAAGGAATGATGCTAAAGCTGAAACTCCAGTACTTTGGCCACCTCATGCAAAGAGTTGACTCACTGGAAAAGGCTCTGATGCTGGGAGGGATTGGGGGCAAGAGGAGAAGGGGACGACAGAGGATGAGATGGCTGGATGGCATCACTGACTCGATGGACGTGAGTCTGTGTGAACTCCGGGTGTTGGTGATGGACAGGAAGGCCTGGCATGCTGAGATTCATGGGGTCACAAAGAGTTGGACACGACTGGTGACTGAACTGACCTGAACTGAACTGAAGAGCCTAGAATACCAGCTAATCTCTACAGTTAGCAGTCAAGCCTTCATAGAAGTCACTAAATCACATACAATCCTCCCCCTTCCACTCTTCACTCACCACTTCCACCCCCTCCATGGCCGTGAAACTCTCTTTCCAAAGTTCTTTCCAGAACTAACAGAGTTCACTGACAGTTATTATTTGGATCTTCAATGCTTGGAGGCCAAAGCAGTAGCAGAAACTATAATGATTACAAAATCCCTACTGTTTTGAGGAAAGTTATGGTAATATTTAATCTATTTATTTGTGCTGGTTCTATATTTTTCCCAAGCAAATTCCAAAACTATATTTTACATTTTCCAATAGTATCCAGCAGAACTTAGGATTTTTATAGAAAAACAGATGTACCAGGGAGCATAAACACACAAAAGTAATTTAAAACAACTATTTTTTAAAATCTTTCTCAATGTGGGAAACCTCAGAATAATGAATGTTTCTAAACAGTAGTTCTAACTTATTTGTGTTTCCTTGTTATTGAATAATATCATGTGTCTTCTGGGAACTTTAAAAGTCAGGAGTTCAAAAAAGACCACAACCCTGAAATACAACCACAGCTTTTTATTGAAATACAAATGCCAAATGCTGGTATTCAATTTCTTCCATCTACCAACCTCATTGCAGTTATGTGACCTCAGCTTATTTTTATTTATCTTAATTTCATTTTGTTCAGCAGGTGTTTATTTATATCCTAGTTTAAATTCATTCTTCTCAAATCTATTAACAGAGTGGTTTGTTCATGAGTAAACATGAAATAGATTATTTTCCATTGGTTAAACTCACAGGAATACTCAAAATGTTTTCTTTGCCAATCAGGGAGACTCCATCCATTCTATCTACATTAAATAGACCTAAATTAGCTCCCTAGGTAATACTGAAACATGAAAGAATAGAACCTTTAAATGTAGCCTCTCTCCTCTCCATGAGAGACTGCTCATTATCACAAATGTTATAGAAAGATTCAGGAGATAATCTTACAAGGAAATGTTTAATATTTAATTTTGTTCCACATCACTGTTAAAGATGCATACATAATTTTTACTAAGTAATTTGTAAACACATATATAGCTCTTAGATAATTTGCTATATTGCTTTTAAAAATACATATGTGTGTCTTTACACACAGAGACATATATATTCAAATGAAAGAGCTCATCTCTCTCACTTTAAATCAAAAGTTAGAAAGAATAATTCTTAGTGAGGAAGGCACATCAAAAACCAAGATAGGACAAAAGAGAGGCTTCTTGTACAAAACTGTTAGCCAAGCTGTGAATGTAACTAAAGGTTTTGAAATTAAAAGTGTTACTTCGGTGAGCTCACAAATGCTAAGAAAGCAAAACAGCTTTATTGCTGTTATGGAGAAAGTTTTAGCAGTCTGGATAGAAGATCAAACCAGTCACTACCTTCCCTTAAGCCAAAGCCTAATTCAGAGCAAGGCCCTAACTCTCTTCAGTTCTATGAAAGTTGAGAGAGGTAAGGAAGCTGCAGAAGAAAAGGTTGAAGCTAGCAGAGAATAGGTCATGAGGTTTATGGAGAGAAGTCATCACTGTAACATAAAAATACAAAGTGAAGCAGCAAATGCTGATGTGGAAGGTACAGCAGATCATCTAGAAGGTCTAGCAAAGATAACTAAAGAAGGTGGTTCCACAAAGTAACAGATTTTCAATGTAAGCAAAAGGATATGTTTTATTGAAAGAAGATGTCATCTAGGACTTTCATACATAGAGAGGAGAAGTCAATACCTGTTCAAAGGACAGGCTAGCTCTATTGTTTGGGGCTAATGCAGTTGGAGACTTGAAACGGGGGCTGATTTAGAAAATCCATTAACAAATATGCTAAATCTATTATTCTGCCCTTGCTCTGTAAGTGAGACAACATAGCCTTAATGACAGTACATTTTATTTACAAATAATTTTTAAAACCTTTACTGAATATTTTAAGCTCACTGTTGAAATTTACTTCTCAGAAAAAAAAAATTCCTTTCATAATTTTATTGTTCATTGACAATACACCTGGTAACCTAAGACCTCTGACAGAAATGTACAACGAGATTAATGTTTTCATGCCTGCTAACACAGCATCAATTCTGTAGCCCATGGATCAGGGTAATATCAAGTCTTATTTAGGAAATACATTTGTATAGCTAACACTGCCATAAATAAAGATTCCTTTGATGAATCTGAGCAAAGTCGATTGAAAACCTTCTGAAAAGGATTCACGACCCTAGATGCCACTAAGCACATTCCTAATTCATAAGAAGAGGTCAAAATATCAACATTAACAGGAGATTGGAAGAAATTATTGCAGTTCTCATGGGTGACTTTGAAGGGTTCAAGAGTTCAGTAGAGAAAGTAACTACAGATGTGATAAAAATAGCAAAAGAACTAGAAGTGGAGCCTAAAGAAGTGAATAAATTGCTACAATCTCATGATAAAACTTTCACAAATGAGGTGATGTTTCTTGTGGATGAGGAATAAAAATAATTTCTTGAAACAGAACTATTCCTGGTGAAGATGCTGTGAAGATTGTCAAAATTAAAACAAACGAATTACAATATTCCATAAACTTAGTTGTTAAAGCATCAGCAGGGTTTGAGAGGACTGACTTCACTTTTGAAGGAAGTTCTACTGTGGGTAAAATGCTATCAAACAGGATGGCATGCTATAGAGAAATTGTTCATGAAAGGGACATTCAATTGATACAGCAAACACAGTTTTCTTATTTTAAGAAATAGCCACAGCCACCCCAACCTTCAGCAACCACCACCCTGATCAGTCAGCAGCCATCAGCATCAAGGCCAGACCTTCCACCATTAAATATATTACAATTCATTAAAGGCTTCAGATGACTGCTATCATTTTTTAACAATAAAACATTTTTAATTAAGGTAGTGTGCATTGCTTTTATACATATGATTCTGTGGCACACTTATAGTGTAAACATGACTTTTACATGTACTAGGAAACCAAAACATTTGTGTGACTCACATTCTTATATTTATTTTATTGTGGTTGAATATAACCAAACCGACAATATGTCCAAAGTATGCGAGAAAATATTAAATAATAGATAGTAGATAAGAATTTCTTAACAATCTTCCCACTTATGGTCTTTCAAATTTTCTCAGCTTAGAGTTGTCCATATCTACAATTTTTAGCACAAACACCTCCTACACGTTAAGAATACTGGTAATGGAGAATTTCTTAAAATAGTTTCAGATTTCACCCAAGCCACTGCATCCAGTTCTGTAAATCTTGATGCCATTATATCATTGACATTTCTAGGAAGTTTAAGCAGGTTTTCACAAGACAGCTAGACTCCTTTATTTCCTCAAGTATCCATAAACAGTTTTGTTGAGTGAAACATTGAGGAGTTGCATCTGTCCCATTAGGCCACTTAGGATTATACCAGTCTGTACAGACATGTCAAAATGGCTGTTGCCCAGTAGCACTGGAAAAATGCCTTTAATCTTAAGACCCATCACATTTCAGAATTGTTATAATGTAACAAAATGTTTATTTTAGAAAAAAAAGGCATGTGGTTAAACAAATAGCTGATCTGTTGGACACCAGATAGTATATGCAGAACTAAGAACATACAAATTCAGCTGTTCTCTTTTTTGAAAAAGGTTGATTCAAATGTATTCTTTTAATGGCTGAGTAATATTCCATTGTGTATATGTACCACAGCTTTTTTATCCAGTCATCTGTATACCTGTGGGCAGATACATGTTGATGTATGGCAAAACCAATACAATATTATAAGTAATTAACCACCAATTAAAAGAAATAAATTTATATTTAAAAAAAAGGTTGAGCCAGTTAAGCAATATAAATTTGAGATTCAAATTTGGATGATAGGATTCAAGTTGACAATTACTTCTTCAGATGGTGAAAATATTTTTGAAAAAATTAAGAAGCAACATTATTTTACATGGATCATCAACTTCTTTACAGTTCTATACTTACTTAGGTTGTTCATATGTCATATTCCTCTATTATTTTCTAACATTAAGACTCTTTTAATGTAAAAAACAAAGCTACAAATCTATGTGGTTTCACTTCATGAATATTTCAAATTTTAAAACTTAACAGCAAAATGCTAGTTCACTAATATTCTTACATGAGTTTTTTCTCCATTTAACATCTAAATTAGATTTAACACAAATATCTGAAGTATAAGATGGTATTTACTGATTGCTATATATTGAATTATCCTGAATTGTAGCATCTTAAAAGAACAAACTTTTATTATTTCCCAGTTTCTGTGAATTAGGAACCCAGTTGCAGTTTAACTGAATATTTCTAGTTCCAGTTTTTTCATAAAGTTGCTTTATAACCTCAGCAGACCCTCGTTCTCATCTTAAGGCTCAGTTTGTGTGGTCACTGACCTGGCTTGCCATGCAGGCTGCAAGTCTGTAGGCTACTTCAAAACACGGCAACTGGTTTTCCTATGATCAGGTAATCCCAAAGAGAGTAAATGACAGCAACTAAGGTGCTAATCCAAGTCATTCTCAAGCCTAATCTTAGAAGTGATATTGTCATTTCTGCCATATTCTATTCATGAACATTACAAAGTGGGGATCTCATTGGAGCCAAATTAGAGGGTGCCCTCAACATACAGCTATATATGACACCTGAGTTAAATATGGATATGTTTCATCATCCATCCTTCTATTTGTTAACTATATAAATATTTATAAATATGCGTTGAGTTACTTCTAAAAACAAAAACAGTCATTATGTTTGTTCCTGAGATTTCAGAGCTTAATCAAAAAGAATGATAATTGGAAATCAATGTAGGGGGGAAATATAGAATATTTTGAAAGATGAGTGTCTGTTAATAAGCAGGAAACTAGTATGGACTGACAGAATAATAGCAAAGGCATGACAGAATAAAAGTGTGGCTAATGTTAGCAATTGTAAATAGTTTGTACTACCTGGGTAGGAGTGTGATATGGATAGTCATTGGACATAACCTTGAAAAGTAGAGAAGAATTCATAAATGATCTTGTGTAATAACTAGAGGATTTGTCGATTACCATTTCAGCTTTGGGAAACCATGGTAAGGGAAAGTACAGTGACCACAGTAATGTTCCAGAAAGACTTTATGATCACAACGTCAAGGATTAATTTTGAAGAGCAATGCTATATGCAGGCAAATTATTTATATAAGGCTCTCAGTCAAAGTAGGGTGCAAGTAAATTATTAGTAGGAGTGGGCTCTAAAGGGAAAACAGATTCAAGTATTATTATGAGGTATAATTAATGAGATATAATCCCCAATTAATTTGGTGAAGAGACAGGACACGATCAATGCTGAAATGTATTCAGGTTACTAATAACTTTGTTAAAAAGTGGCATCATTAAACTTGCAAAAAACATATTGGAAGAAACATGTTTCATGACTATTTAAGTAATATAATTATGAAATATTTAACTTGAGGTACATGTAGCAGCAAACTAAAATAGTTGAAACCTCAAAGTCTTTCTTCAAAGGCTTTGAGGAAACAAATATATGCAATAAAATGTACTGGAGTCTATAATATAAATGTGACAAGGTTTTTAACTTCCTAAAGTATACATACAAATCTTTGTCTGCAGCCTTGGAGAAAATGAGCTTTTTGGTCACATAAATCTTATAAAAATAAAACTTTGCTTCAATAGCTAAAAAGATAAATTATTACAAAGGAATACACTATACACCTTGTCAGGGTTATTTACTGAGAGAATCACTTTGAATTTCCCCACATTCTGTTAAGCTTCCCTGGTGGATCATTTGGTAAAGAGTCTGCCTGCAGTATGGGAGACTCGGCTTCTATTCCTGGGTCAGGAAGATCCCCTGGAGAAGGAAATGGCAAACCACTCCAGTATTCTTGCCTGGAAAACCCTCTGGATGGAGGAGCCTGGCAGTCTAAAGTCCATGGGATCCCCAAGAGTCAGACACAACTGAATGACTTCACTTTCACTTTCATATTCTCAGGACATCCTCGGGCCAGCCCAAACCCTAAGTAGGGTATTACAAAATCTCCTCCATCCCATTTATGTCATGGTGCATCTACCATGAGCAAGTCTTACCAACTTCAATCCAAATTTTGGATTAAAATTCCTTCCTTTGTGTTATCAGGTTTGATTTACTGCATTGTTCTCATGTTTATAATGAAGACTAAGTATCACGCATGTACAAATCTAATTTAAATATAAACCATAAAATTATCATCTGTATGTGGGTATGTGGTTATAAGACCTAGGACAAATCAAGCCTGACAGGGTTGTTCAGGGCTTGTATTAATATATTCCAACCACTAGTTGTGGACTTCAGTGGTGTTTTCCTGTTTCCTTTGTACCTCGTTAAAAAATATGCTGCTGCTGCTGCTAACTTAATAACTATTCAAAGTACATTATCCTATTTTCAGAAAGCCAAGAGTGTGTTTTCATCTTTAAACCCCTGTTAGAACTATTTTCGAGCTGCCTCCAATTCCAATTGCCCTTTTTAAGAGGCTGAAACTAAAAGAAACTTGAGCTATGAAAGTACATATTTTCCACCCAAAACCCTGATTAATGATCACAGAATATGATACATTTCACAGAGTGCATAAACCCTTCAACCCTTCAATAAATAACTTGAAGAACAAGGGGATTAATATTATAATTTAAAAATTCTATCCACTTCCTGTTGAGCTATCTGATTTCTTATAATGATATTAACCAATAACTTTTTTGGTGGTGAAAATATTAGAAACCAGACTTTTCATTGTCCATTCTCTTAGTTCCAGAGAGCTCAGGCATAATATTTTTCAGACATAGTACCCTACATTGAATATGGCTCCCAGCTGGTTCAGTAGTTTTAGCCATTTCTGATGAACTACTGAGATAAGTCCTGTGGTAGAACTGAGGGCAGAGTAAGTGTTGCAGCTGACATCTCTTTTCTGATAAAAGGAGATATTTTATGAACTTATTGTCATATCACCAATATTCAGCAATATCACTTTAGTAGGGGAAATTACTGGTATTTAAATTGCATTATGGTATTTGCATGAATATTGAGGACATCTGTAGAATAAGACAGCTTCTAATCTATGACCTATCCTGTGGTTAACTGCTTCAGTGAGGATATTCTGCTTGTAATCCAGGGAGCATGTATGCAATAAACACCCTGCTGATTCCTACATCATTATGGACATCACTGAAGAAACAGTAAATATGCATTCTTTGTCTTCTAGACTATTCTAGATTGGCCTGCTGACTCTTAACTAGATATATAGTGAGGATAAGTATGGTGATCTATTACATGTTTCAGTGCTGACTGGGTGAATGAGAAGTCCAAGACTCATTGCCTACTTTTGCCTAACCCCTCATGACTTCGGCTGTAAAATTATTTCTTTGGTCACTGGCAGTCATTCGGGTTACTGTCACTTTATATATTACTTATACAAATTTTACTTATGGGAATTGTAATTGGCTTGGCAGAAAGTTCCATCAAAAAAGTGACTCATTTATGAAGCTGTACTGTGAAGCCAGGGGCTTTAGACAGAAATAGAATAAGTCTCCTAACCTGTAAAAGGACACAGTTATCAAGGGGCAGTTTTCTACCTTCGTTTTGGAATTCCAGTATAGTGTAAACCTAACTTTTATGTGCACTGGGAAACCAAAAACTGTGTGTGACTCACTTTATTGCACCATTTGCTTTGTTTGCAGCAGTCTGGCACTGAACTTGCAATACCTCTAAGGTATCCTTTGTGTGTACTTTTGGCTTCTATATGAGATCATGTTCCCTCGTGTATATTTCAGTGGCCTCTAGAATACAATAGGATGTGTAAATAGTTGTGCTGTTTTTCTTCAAATATTCTATATCACTGGTGAATTTAAGAGAATATGGATTAGAATCAAAAGAAGCTGCTGTTGGCTCCCTTAATTAAAGTCTGCACAAGCTGCCTTCAATTTGGATGGGACTCAGTTCAGTTCAGTTCAGTTCAGTTGCTCAGTTGTATCTGACTGCGACCCCATGAATCGCAGCATGCCAGGACTCTCTGTCCATCACCAACTCCCAGAATTTACTCAGACTCATGTCCATTGAGTCGGTGATGCCATCCAGCCATCTCATTCTCTGTCATCCCCTTCTCCTCCTGCCCCCAATCCCTCCCAGCATCAGGGTTTTTTCGAGTCAACTCTTCGCATGAGGAGTTTCAGCTTTAGCATCATTCCTTCCAATGAACACCCAGGACTGATCTCCTTTAGGATGGACTGGTTGGATCTCCATGCAGTCCAAGGGACTCTCAAGAGTCTTCTCCAACACCACAGTTCAAAAGCATCAATTCTTCAGCCCTCAGCCTTCTTCATAGTCCAAGTCTGACATCCATATATGACCACAGTAAAAACCATACCCTTGACTAGACGGACCTTAGTCGGCAAAGTAATGTCTCTGCTTTTGAATTGCTATCTAGATTGGTCATAACATTCCTTCTAAGGAGTAAGTGTCTTTTAATTTCATGGCTGCAATCATGGGAGCAGCTAGCACAATAATATTTTCAGTTCAGTATTAGGTTGGTCAGAAAGTTCTTTCAGGTTTTTCTGTAAGATGGTATGGAAAAACCTAAACAACCCTTGGCCAACCCACTATTCTATTGCCCAGCCTTCTCTAGTGCACTCTATAATTTTGACTTTCTGTGTTTCCTTGGTGGCATTTAAAATAACTTTATAGAGGTTCAACAGGAATATCCCAATATGAAGAATATGATCTCTATTATGGACTGATAGAATGTTTGATTCCTTTATTTCACGTCGATGAGGTGATTTCAACAACTTTTAATAAGTTCAGTAAATATATTTTACCATTTTTGAGTAGACTCTGAACTTTTTCCACATTGATTTCCCAGAGCTTGCTTCTTGGATTTAATTTTTTTATCACAATGTTGTGGAAATGGGTCTTTCAATATTCAATATTATTCCTTCTTCAGAGAACCCCATGTTATAGACTAAAATTTGCTTTACTTCCTCGCCTTTAGTGACACCCACAGTATAATGTCATCATTGCAAAGAAGTACGATAGGGCATAAGACACTGTGGCATTCTTTCAAAACCTCTCTCATCCAACACACATCACACAATTTCACAAAATACTTAAGCAATTTGAGGCAGTTGTGGAGACATATAGTGAGGTATATTGTGATCTTTCCTGTGTCTGTGCAAATTGTTCCTGGCAATATGCATTTACCAAGAGAATGCTGATTCCCTAGCTCAGTTACTCCTTACAGTTCAAAAGAGGCTGGGAACTTTTTACTGCTATTGTTAGTCAGATCTAAAGCTGAAATGATGATGGCAGCAAATACTTTAATGGTAATAATTCCTCATGTGTCATCAAGAGATTATTATATGAAGATTTATTTTAGGGCATTGCATTTATTTAGGTAAAACCTGAAGTCTGTTTAACACACATCTAGTATATGATGCTGCTTGACCTATTTGTCAGAACTTGGCAGCTCCAGGAGACTCCACTGGGTCTTTCTCAAAGGTTGGGACAGGTTTCCCTGGTAACTGTCTTCCCTTTTGTGGAAAAACATTTATTCTTAACACACTTTCACAAACACACATGCAGAGACTGATCAGCCAACACGGTCTGGAAGCCAATGAAGGACTCCAACTATATATATTTGAGCCTTGACTTGTACTCCTGTCATGACTCATCCAAAATTATGATGTTGCCATGGGTCTATGCTATGTAGTTCAGACGTCTGCTGAGAACTGAAGGGAACTGCCTCAGCTTAAGAGAGTTATTTCACCAGTGGCACGTCCCCTTCCTAGGAGTGCTCACATCCAATAATGGACCACTAATACTTGATCATTATTATGAAGTTCCCAAGCCACGTTTGCCTCTGTTCAACCTAGGACAACTCTGAAGGGCCATGCCAGCTTCACAGCTGTCCATATGATCAGTCAAATCCTTATTGTGACCGTGACACAGCCCAGTATTTCCCTCTTCCCAAATCTGCTTTCTTCCCAATAAAATCCCTACACTCTAATCTCCAGTTGGAGTCATCTTCCTAGGAAACACAGTTTGTCACAGATGTTTCTAGGAATATTTTTTGCTTTATCCATTTGGGATTTTTTTTCACCAGAAAATTAGTTAATACTAGATAATATTATCATTTTTTCCCTAGTATCTAGTAAACCTCTAAGCTTTGTTCACCTTTTCATTTTGTAATGAAACAGTCTCACCAACATATGACATCAGCTATTTCTTCTCCATACTTTCTAAGCATGTCTGTAGACATCATTGGTTATATACTATGTGAATTTAGGCATTATTGACCTATATTTTTAGCTATATTGAAATTTCTCTCTTTGCAAGCCAACTGCCTCACTGCCCCAGGCAGCAATGTTTAATGTGATGCTAACTCATTCTGTCACGATGGCTGGAGTTTCCATACTATGTCTACCCAGAATTTCCAATGAGAAATTGGAATAATTTCCTCTAATACAATACCAATAATAAATCTTCATTAAGTTAACTGATCAGTTCTAAAAATATCTAGGGCGAGAAAATGTAACTCTCTCCCAAAGAGATGGTACCTTGTCTAGCAGCAAATCCATTTGGATTACATATTTTCTCAGGCATCATTACTTAATGACGATTACTGCCTGCCTGGGGTTCTTACGCTTCACAGCAAGGGGAGAGGGTATTTCCTTATTCAGCCATATTTTGTCATCCCCCAGGTGCCATCCCCATATGCTGAAGGTGAATCCTGCCAGAGATACAATCTGGTGGAATTCGACTTGACTTGGTCAAATCAGTTGTGACCCACTATTCTTTAGCTTTGATAATATTCTCCTTAATTGCTGTTATTCTAGAGCAGAGGTCCCCAAACTCCAGACCACAGACTGGTACCTACAGTCAGATCAGTGGTGGCATTAGTTTAGAAATGTGCACCATAAATGCACAAATAAATTTACATAAATAAAAAGTGCAGAATAAATGTAATGTGCTTGAATCATCCCCAAACCATCCTCCCCCTTCTTCATCCATGGAAAAATTGTCTTCCACAAAACCGGTCTATGACGCCAAAAGGGTTGCAGACCACCACAGATATACCTCTAATGAATAGAGGTTTTTGAAGATGTTCTACCTCGTGGTCATTAGTATTCAACACACATCTTTTTTCTTCACTACAAGTCATGCTTCAATTAGGAACAGTAGTATATAATCCAAGTACAAAGGAATATGGACGTTATAGCCAGTCTGCCTGGGTTCAAATCCTGCATCTAATACTCTCTCCAGATGTATGTAATTCTCAAAAATATGGATCAAAACAGTATCCACCTTAAACATGGGGCTCTAATGTTAGCATGCATTTAGAATAGTGTCTGTGACAGAGTAAGTACCATACAATGTGAACAGTTACTTATGCTTATCTGGGAAAACATAGTCACTAGGCACCTCCTATTGATGTAATTCCTTGCCCCACCTGCTGGCAGTTACAAGGGAAAAAGTAAAGCAGGCTCTGTACCACCATAGCATTCAGTATTTTCACAGAAAAATAGGGATTTCCTCCCTAACGGACACTGCTCGCCACATTCTCTCTCACCCATTCAGCTTTTTTATTTCTCAATAGCATGCTTTTCATCTAACAGAAGAACTTGTACATGCTTGGAGTATGCCTGTGGGCTCCAACCTCTCTACACTTGAGTAGTAATTAAATCAATCAAGTCTTCTTCTGCTATGATTCCAAGTGCTTTCAGAATGTGCAAGCTGCCTTAGGCAGCTTCTCTCCTTCTGCTTTCAATTAAGTTATCTCTGCCCCCACCTGTCCAGTGAATTGAAATAAAAGGTAGCATATTTTTTCCAAGAAATCTCCTTCATTCTTGTGTCTTGTACTTCTTGGCTGGTGCAAGCTATGCCCTAGACCAGCTCTTCATCAGACTGCAGAAGTGGGAACTCTCACAGGACCCCATGCTTGGCTGCAGACAGGAGTAATAGATTGTCAGCCATTGTGTACAGAAAAGGCTTATTCCCCATTAGCCCTTTAAGACGTAAGGCAGGAGGTCATTTTTACTAATACATATGTTCCGTGCCTAATAAAGTAGAACAGAGGACTGAGGCAAATGAAAAACGAGCCTCTCCTTTTTTGGTGGGGATTTTTTTTTTTTTTTTTTTTGCAATAAGCTTAAAGGAAGCAATGTCAGGGCAGAATGTGCCAGGCTGTGAGTGAACAGTCAGCAAACCCCAGGACTCACTCATGCGGGAAGCACAGGTATTGGGTGCTGATGGTTTTAGTCTGTCCAGAGGAGTCCTGCCAATCTGCAGGGAGTTCTGAGAATACCCCTGAGAACTGCCAGCCCAACACTGCAAAATTCCAACATAATTACTTTCTATGAATATAAAAACTATCTTTTCAAAAAAAAAAAAAAAAGTCTTTTTAGCAAGCCATTTCACCTGGACCTAACATCTGGGTTCTGCTTAGTTTTTAATGTCACAAAGAAGCATCGTGTCTCTCTGTCTACAGAAAATGCATAGTGACTAGGCAGGCACATGTACTCGGCATGACAGCCGCGTGAGCACGGTTAGTATGCGTACAGTATATGCACAGGTCAAATGACCCACAAGGACCAGCCTTTTGGCTCTCTTGTCACTTAGTGGTGGAGAGTTGTTAAACGAATAATTTTCTCTACCACTAAATATGGATAACATTACTAATATGCTAAGATACTTGAGGTGATTAATTAAGTTTATTCATGTAATCTGCAGGGATTTGTTTTACTGTTATTACCATAGTTACTGTGGTTGTTACTTTGCTTCTCAGCATATAAGGTTTATATTTCTTTACCTAATAGTGGTAATAGTTAGCACAGATTAAGCTTATACTGTGTAAATTTCTGTGCTACCTGCTATAAGGATCTTTTTTCTCAAATGTTACAATAGCTGATAAAGTGTTTTTTATTCATAATGCCATTTTCAGATTAGTAAACTGAAAAGGAGTAAGTATAAGTAACTTAGCAAGTTCACTGCCCCACAAAAAATCTTTACATCTTGCTATTTCCTTCCTCCTACCTCCCTTCCTTTTTAACATGTCTTGCAGTTTTATTTTAACTGAGTTCTGTATTTTTCACAAATAAGGAAACTCATCCTGACTTCCTTTTTCTGACTTCCGGCACTAAGTGTAACTTTGAGCATGCTCAGCAAACATCGAAGGACCGTGCCTGTGGTCAATAGAACATATGGGCTATGGAACTCAGCCAGGTTCAGGTAGATCAGAAGGTACCCGGCAGTGTGTGTGAACTGGTTGAGGTTGTTGAGCATCTCAGGACTTTTACATGCTTCTGCATTCATTAAATGATCTTTGTTGGTTTTCAGGTACCATTAAATATTGTTGATGGTGGTGGCTAGCATTTAAGAACTGTTAAACAAATACTTATTCAATACCTTCCAAATAATTTGAGATATATATATATATATTTGAGATATATATTGTCAATATATATTGTAAAATATTGTCCTATATTTGAGATAACAGAAACAACTTAAAGCTGTGATAGGTATCATGATGAATCTACGAATTCAGCCTAGTGTAAGGGCTGTTCATAATTAAAATTAACACAGTACAGTGTTTCAATGTAAGAACTGTTCAAATATATATATATTATATATATATGTATGTTATTGGGCTTTGAACATTTTATGTTATTATTAAACCTCACTAAAATGTAACTTAATTCTTATGTTACTATAATGGCTCCATTTGGATGTAGACATTAGGCTTTTTAGTTTTCTCAGTTACAGCATTGGATGGGTTTATTTGGTTTCATACTTCAAAGTAGAATCATCGTATATTTATTTCCAAAAAAAAAAAAAAACCTTCCAGTCCCACAAAGGTTAATGAATTCTCTTTTGGAGTGGGGTGCAGGGGTGATTTGGTTTTAAAATATCTTAGTCTTTCAAATAAGAAGTAGGTTTGTCCTATATTTGAGATAACAGAAACAACTTAAAGCTGTGATAGGTATCATGATGAATACTAGGAATTCAGCCTAGTATAAGGGCTGTTCATAATTAAAATTAACACAGTACAGTGTTTCAGTGTAAGAACTGTTCAAATAAGTGGTCTCTGAGGTAGTGCTGGCAAATGAGGTGAGAAGCAGCCTCTAAAATCTTGCTTTAAGCAGCATTTTCTTGCTTATTAATTTGACAGCTTTCTCTGCTGCTCTCAAGCTAACTACAGCAATTTTAATCAGAGAAGGAACATGTTGTCAAATTGCTGTGAATCCAAGCCCATCAAAGTTGTGGAATGCCTTCTGGATTTAAAAGAACCTTGAGGGGTCAAAGCTCTTACTCCCTATTTACTATGTCTAATACCATCAATTTCGGTGAACATAACCAAGGAATTAAAAGGCTAACAAAGTCTGTCTTCTGTTTTCCATCATCTACTTCACATATTCTGTAGAGTTATGCCAAAATTATGTCTTCACTCACTGGAGATATCTTATTATTTAAGTGCTGCAAATTTTGGTGGTGTCATATGTAGAGTAGGCTTCCCTGGTAGCTCAGCAGTAAAGAATCCACCTGGAATGCAAGAGAGAGGGTTCAATCCCTTGGTCAGGAAGATCCCCTGGGGGAGGGCATGCAACCCACTCCAGTATTGTTGCCTAGAGTTTCTCATGGACAGAGGAGCCTGGCGGGCTACAGTCCATAGGGTTGCAAAGTGTCAGGCATGACTGAAGTGATTGAGCACAGCACAGTATGTATAGAATACACTGTGTTTAAATAACAGAGTGAGTGATAGAAAAACAAGCATTGACCATACTTTTGCTTGAGTCTTTTTTCTATTATTTTTCCTGTTAATATTATCCTATCTAGTGAGTCCTAAAATGACCCAGATTATGTAAGAAGTCTTTGTTTTGCACTTCACTGTGGTTAATTGAAATACAAGCATATCAGAATCAAACCATCACTTTTCATAATTTCATGGTAACCAAATGGTAGAAAATACCTCTGAAATGCCAGACCCAGGTTTCTTTCTTGTATGTATACAGTTAAACTAAGAAAATACTGTTGGGTATCAGAAATACACTATTTCTTTTGACTTTTTTATTTTAAGAAATTACATTCAATTTTTATTATTCTTTGATCTGTCATCTTTGAATAGCATCTCTTTCTCCTCCTCATTCTTTACCAGTTGTCAGCAGTTCAGCTGATCTGGAGAGCTGCTAAACTGCCAGATGTCAAGTGGTCAATTATCACAAGTCAATATTAAAGTAACAGTCAAGTCTTTAACCACTTATTGTGAAACATCAGCAGGATAAACAGGAGAAAGCACGAGCTCCCTCAGTGTTTCATTTTTCCATAGGGAACAGCACTGGGTGAGGGTCTGGTGGATCCGTTGCAGATGTGGGTGCTTTCTTACTGCTGAAGGAGCGCCAGACAAAAGGTTGTTGCCATTTCATTGACTCTGGGGCCCAGGAAAGGGCAGGGGTGGGGGGCGGGGGGAAGGCTTAGGAATGCAAAAATACTGAGAATGAGTCAGAGTAGAGAAAAGTGTTTCCAAGGCCAACCCTTAAAGATGGGTCTTGGAAGAGGTGCTTAAGAGAGGCCCGCAGACAGTGTATCTCAGTTGCAATTAACATATGCATGAGAGCATAGCCAGCCAGGTGTTCAGTGCACTGCCTGTGAACCAGGAATGGTGTGGAACCTGCCAGGTAGAGCCTGTGTAGCTGCTTATGGTCTGGCCTGAAAGATCAATCTAGAATTTGGCCTGGAGTCAGATTCCTCACCAATGTTTTTTGAGGTTGAAAGGTAATAAAGACTTATAGAGTAACTCATGTTGTTAAGATGTCTATATGGAGTGAGTAAGTATCGTTAATGTTCATTAACCCTGAAAAAACTGAAGTTTGTAATTATTCACATGTGACCAATAATTTTGTACCATAGGAAAAGGCAGAGACTCTCTTGAGCATCTTAGCAGTTTTCTGCGTGGAAAAACATACTACCGGAAATAAGTTGTGGGCAACAGAAATTTGCTTAAGCATTTCTAAAATATACAGGTTAAACTATAAGATCTTTAAAAATATGAACCATGCTATTTATGTGTGCCATGGAAGTACATAAGGACATAGGATGCCAAAAAATCTTGGCATTTTCACTTTGTGTGGAAAATATAGTCAAATTTAAAGCTCAATGATAACAAAAGTAAATTCATCCTATATGAATGCATATATGAATGCATATAATGTTTCCCTTTTCTTTCATTTATTTAAATAGGAAATCTTTACATAGGAAGTATTTAAAATTGAAATCTTTCTTATTTATCTATGTTTCATAAATATATAAAAAAGGGAGAAGAATGAAATATCATATAAATATATTTATATATAATGTGCATTTCATGAACAGATATTTGCATGTAAACAAGATGCCTACAATGCCAGAAACCTGGGTTCGATCCCTGGGTCGGCAAGTTCTCCTGGAGAAAGAAATGGTAACCTACTCCAGTATTCTTGCCTGGAAAATTCCATGGACGGAGGAACCCGGTAGCCTACAGTTCATGGGGTCACAAAGAGTTGGACACGGCTGAGCAACTTCGCTTCACTTCACTTCATACATATATTTGCAGATCCAAAATTGAAACTTTACATAAATTTTTACTGGCTTATTCTGTTCATTTTTTATTTGTAAAATTCCAATTCTGCTTTTTAAAGATAGGATATTGAAAACAAAATATTATGTCATTTGCTTTGAAAATTGGTTGCCAAATATTTTTACTGACACTAATAGTCAGAAGAAGCATACTGTCAATTCTTACTAACCTGTATCAGTCCAAGCATGTCAGAACCATTATTAGCCCTAGTTTCAGTTCAGTTCAGTCCAGTAGCTCAGTTGTGTCTGACTCTTTGCTACCCCAGAATCACAGCATGCCAGTCCTCCCTGTCCATCACCAACTCCCAGAGTGCACTCAGACTAATGTCCATTGAGTCAGTGATGCCATCCAGCCATCTCATCCTCTGTTGTCCCCCTCTCCTCCTGGCCCCAGTCCCTCCTAGCATCAGAGTCTTTTCCAATGAGTCAATTATTTGCATGAGGTGGCCAAAGTATTGGAGTTTCAGCTTCAGCATCAGTCCTTTCAAAGAACATCCAGGACTGATCTTCTTTAGGATGGACTGGTTGGATCTCCTTGCAGTCCAAGGGACTCTCAAGAGTCTTCTCCAACACCACAGTTCAAAAGCATCAATTCTTCAGCGCTCAGCTTTCTTCACAGTCCAACTCTCACATCCATACATGACCACTGGAAAAACCATAGCCTTGGCTAGACGGACCTTGGTTGGCAATGTAATATCTCTGCTTTTCAATATGCTATTTAGGTAGATCATAACTTTCTTTCCAATGAGTAAATGTCTTTTAATTTCATGGCTGCAATCACCATCTGCAGTGATTTTGGAGCCCAAAAAAATAAAGTCTGACACTGTTTCTACTGTTTCCCCATCTATGTCCCATGAAGTGATGGGACCAGATGCCATGATCTTCATTTTCTGAATGTTGAGCTTTAAGCCAACTTTTTCACTCTCCTCTTTCACTTTCATCAAGAGGCTTTTTAGTTCCTCTTCACTTTCTGCCATAAGGGTGGTGTCATCTGCATATCTGAGGTGATTGTATTTCTCCCAGCAGTCTTGATTCCAGCTCGTGCTTCTTCCAGTCCAGCGTTTCTCATGATGTATTCTGCATAGAAGTTAAATAAGCAAGGTGACAATATACAGCCTTGACGTACTCCTTTTCCTATCTGAAACCAGTCTGTTGTTCCATGTCCAGTTCTAACTGTTGCTTCCTGACCTACATATAGGTTTCTCAAGAGGCAGGTCTGGTACTCTGGTATTTCCATCTCTTTTAGAATTTCCCACAGTTTATTGTGATCCACACAGGCAAAGGCTTTGGCGTAGTCAATAAAGCAGAAACTTTTTCGATGATCCAGTGGATGTTGGCAATTTGATCTCTGGTTCCTCTGCCTTTTCTAAAACCAGCTTGAACATCAGGAAGTTCATGGTTCACGTACTATTGAAGCCTGGCTTGGAGAATTTTGAGCATTACTTTGCTAGTGTGTGAGATGAGTGCAATTGTGTGGTAGTTTGAGCATTCTTTGGCATTGCCTTTCTTTGAGATTGGAATGAAAACTGATCTTTTCCAGCCCTAATTTATAGGTGAGTAAAATAAGAATTAGGGTATTTAAACAACTCTTCTAAAGCAATAAATTTAGAAAGCAGAGGTTTCTAACCTCTTAGTCACACTTCTGGAGTCTTCATCATAATATACTGGATGTTTGAAAGTATTTAATAAAATGATAATATTAAATAATGCAATTTGTAATGTGTAATTTTGTATGTGCATGCATATACATGTACTCACACATCAATTCTTATTCTCCACTTAAGTGGTACATCTCAGTAACATTAGCATGGGCTAGGTATATAAAATAAAAATCTTCATGATAATTTACAATTTCACTAATATTTAGTTAGTGACCCTTTTAGTTGGACTTACTGCTGATATACAATGGGGGTACTTCCACCATAGTTTGGCCTCAGGTCAGATAACAGGGAGGGAACACAGCCCCATGCATCAATAGAAAATTGGATTAAAGATTTACTGAGCATGGCCCCTCCCATCAGACCAAGACCATTCCCCCTTAGTCAGTCTCTCCCATCAGGAAGCTTCCATAAGCCTCCTATCCTTATCCATCAGAGGGCATACAGAATTAAAACTAGAATCACAGAAAACTAACCAATCTGCTCAGATAGACTGTGGTCTCATATAACTCAATGAAACTATGAGCCATGGCATGTAGGGCCACCCAAGATGAACAGGTCATGGTGGAGAGTTCTGACAAAATGTCAGAAAATGTCTTCTCCACTGGAGAAGAGAATAGCAAACCACTCCAGTATTCTTGCCTTGAGAATCCCTGTTCAGTTCAGTTCAGTCACTCAGTCGTGTCCGACTCTTTCAACCCCATTAATCACAGCACGCCAGGCCTCCCTGTCCATCACCAACTCCTGGAGTTCACTCAAACTCATGTCCATCGAATCGGTGATGCCATTCAGCCATCTCATCCTCTGTCATCCCCTTCTCCTCCTGCCCCCAATCCCTCCCAGCATCAGAGTCTTTTCCAATGAGTCAACTCTTCGCATGAGGTGGCCAAAGTATTGGAGTTTCAGCTTCAGCATCAGTCCTTCCAATGAACACCCAGGACTGATCTCCTTTAGGATAGACTGGTTGTATCTCCTTGCAGTCCAAGGGACTCTCAAGAGTCTTCTCCAACACCACAGTTCAAAAGCATCAATTCTTTGGCACTCAGCTTTCTTCACGGTCCAACTCTCACATCCATACATGACCACAGGAAAAACCATAGCTTTGACTAGACAGACCTTTGTTGGCAAAGTAATGTCTCTGCTTTTCAATATGCTATCTAGGCTGGTCATAACTTTCCTTCCAAGGAGTAAGCATCTTTTAATTTCATGGCTGCAACCCCATGAACAGCATAAAAAGGCAAAAAGATAGGACACTGAAAGATGAACTCTCCAGGTCAGTAGGTGCCCAATCTGCTACTGGAGATCAGTGGAGAAATAACGCCAGAAAGAATGAAGAGACACAGCCAAAGCATAAACCACACCCAATTGTGGATGTCACTGGCCATGGAAGTTAAATCAATGCTGTATAGAGCAATATGAACCTGGAATATCCATGAATTAAGGCAAATTGGAAGTGGTCAAACAGGAGATGGCAAGAATGAACATTGACATTTTAGGAATCAGTGAACTAAAATGCACTGGAATGGGTGAATTTAACTCAGATGACCATTATATTTACTGCTGTGGGCAAGAATCCCTTCGAAGAGATAGAATAGCCACCGTAGGAATCAAGAGTCCAAATGCAGTTCAGTTCAGTTCAGTCGCTCAGCCGTGTCCAACTCTTTGTGACCCCTTGAACTGTAGCAAGCCAAAATGCAGTACTTGGATGCAATATCAAAAATGAGAGTGATTTCTGTTCATTTCAAAGGCAAACCACTCAATATCACAGTAATTCAAGACTATGCCCAGACCAGTAATGCTGAAGAAGTTGAAGTTGAACAGTTCTATGGAGACCTATAAGACCTTCTAGAACTAACACCCCAAAAGATGTCCTTTTCACTACAGGGGACTGGAATTCCAAAGTAGAAAGTCAAGAGATACCTGGAGTAACAGGCAAATTTGGTCTTGGAGTACATAATGAAGCAGATCAAGGCTAACAGAGTAATACTTCAATACTTTGGCCAGCTGATGCAAGGAGCTGACTCACTGGAAAAGACCTTGATGCTGGAAATGATTGAAGGTGAGGGGAGAAGGGGATGACAGTGGATGAGATGGTTAGATGGCATCACTGACTCAATGAACATGAGTTTGAGTAAACCCCAGGAGTTGATGATGGACAGTGAAGCCTGGCATGCTGCATCCGTGGGTTCACAAAGAATCAGACATGGCTGAGTGACTGAACTGAACTGAACCCATTCCATTACTTTATACTGAGCCACATAGTACTGTCCCACATAGTACTGTAGTACAGAAAGTAATCTCAGTCAGTGTCAGTTTTGGAGAATAAAAGAGCTCACTGAATAAAGTGAGTAAGCAGAAGGCAAACATAATGACCCAAGGTTAATTCTTCCTGAGGGTAAGTCTTCATGGTTTTGTTGGAGTCATGGTAAACAAAATTCACTCTATAAATTACCTTGGAAAGTGTTGTTTACAGATATACAGTGGATAGCTGTAGCTATGAAAATGGGCATCTGTTGCATGGGAAGAAGTTGACAGTGACAGAAATCACACATAAGGATTTTAAGCAGGCATTTTACTTAAGACAACATAGATGAAATTGAACTGATGCCCTCCAGAACAATAATTAAGTCATTTGTAAAGTGGCCTCATTCATGATGAAGATGGTGAAACAAAATATTTATGTCACTACCTTAGATGATTTTTTTCCTTCGTAAAATGTAACAATAGAAAATAGCTCTATTTCTAAAAATAAAATACATTTTTCATAGAGTAGTTAAAGCTGAATTACTGAATGCTAAATTAAAAGCAGTAGAAATTTGACCATATACTTAAGTTTTTCCCATAAAGGACATGGGGGATTTTCTTATATCCAGGAGTGCTTTGTATATTTCCTGATAGATGTCATGTTAAAATAAAATAAGCTTATCAATTTTACTCTCAGAAGGAGGTGTTCAATCACAAAAGCAATACCTACTTAGATTTTGTTCAGAGAAAGGGACCTTATTTTGTACAAAGAGATATTGACCAACTGATTCATTCATGCCCTTGTTTTTCTGGCTCAGGAATAAGATTGTTAGGCAATGGCACCCCACTCCAGTACTCTTGCCTGGAAAATCCCATGGGCAGAGCAGCCTGGTAGGCTGCTGTCCATGGGGTCGCTAAGAGTCATACACGACTGAGTGACTTCACTTTCACCTTTTACTTTCATACATTGGAGAAGGAAATGGCAACCCACTCCAGTGTTCTTGCCTGGAGAATCCCAGGAATGGGGGAACCTGGTGGGCTACCATCTATGAGGTCGCACAGAGTCGGACACAACTGAAGTGACTTAGCAGCAGCAGCAGTATGTAAATATATTAAACTTATGTAATGCTTTATACCAACAGATTTGAAGAATGCTTTTTACTTTTGATTATACAGGTAAGAGCTTTTTCAGGACATTTGTTTTCACCCTTTTCCATATCTACTTGCATGCTTTTTCTTGGCACAGGATCTCCAGAGATATCTGTTGTCTGGCCAGGAGGTCCAGCAGAATGACTAGCCTCTCAAGCAGCTGATGTTATTGTAGCCACTTTCCCAATTGCCAGCAAATGATATAAATTGTAGGAGACTGAAAAGGTCACCTCTGTAACAGTCCTACTTGTATCAGCTCAGTGACTACTAACCTGCCTCCCCACAAAGAATCTCAGGCCCTAAACTCATAAGTGACCAAGCCAGCTGGGGTAGAGGGCTGAGGCCTCAACCCCACTGTAGTTTTGGTTCCCTCTGGAAAACAAATTCAAAGCACAAATGCTGTTGAAATTCCCCTGGTCTCTTCTTTATTTATAACACATAATTAAGTACTTTTTATCTCTTTAATAATTCTGTATAATACAGAAATGTATATATGTCTGAAAGAAAGATGTTATCTTTAAATGACACATGAACAATATATATAATTTTAATATATATATATACACATGTATATTTGCATAAGTGTAGAATGTAATACAAATATAACAAATATAATAAGTCTGTATCAGTCCACTGTGGTTCTCTATAATTCTGTTCATCAAAATTTGAGTATAAAAGTAACACATTCCTTTTTAACTTATTGTAATACCTAGGATTACAAAATGGTTGGATGACATCACCAACTCAATGGACATGAGTTTGAGCAAACTCCAGAAGATGGTGAAGGACAGGGAAGCCTGATATGCTGCAGTCCATGGGGTCACAAAGAGTCAGAGGTGACTTAGCGACTAAGCAACAATACCTAGGACTATATAGTATTGCTTTACAGAGTTTAGTTGTCAGTCAACCTGCTTGGCTGTAAATTCCAGTTATTCTTGGCCAAATTGCATAATCTCTCAGTACCTCAGTTTTCACACTATAAAATGAGAATAATTAGAGGAACAATTAAGTCAGTCAGGTAGTATTTGGGCCATTTTTTACAGGGTCCTGTGGCCTTCCTTCTAGGCCAATATTAACTCTTTATTTGCTAGAAGACAAAGAGAAAAAGGGGATTTCCTGGAAGAGGCTCATATGAAGAGTGTAGAAGGAGAAAGGTGTCAACACAAAAGCTATCTAAAGAATTTATCATCAGTTGTGAGGACACTGAAGCATACTGGCTAAATTTGTTCTTTTTCATGAGTATGAAATCAGTGAATATGAACTGTATTTTAGACAATGCTATATATATTAAGGAGCTACCCTATGTCTGAGGTCAGGGGTGGCGGCCAAGAGGAGCAACCCCACGTCCAAGGAGTGGAGGCTGAGCAGGCGCAGGAGGGCCAAGAGGAGCTACTCCACGTTCAAGGTCAGGAGGGGTGGTGGTGAGGAGACACCCCTCATAGAAGGTAAGGAGCAGCAGCTGCTGAAGCAGTCGTGAAGAGAGACCCCACATACAAGGTAAGAGAAACCCAAGTAAGATGGTAGGTGTTGCAAGAGGGCATCAGAGGGCAGACACACTGAAGCCATACTCACAGAAAACTACTCAATCTAATCACACTAGGACCACAGCCTTGTCTAACTCAATGAAACTAAGCCATGCCCTGTGGGGCAACCCAAGATGGGCGGGTCATGGTGGAGAGATCTGACAGAATGTGGTCCAATGGAGAAGGGAATGGCAAACCACATCAGTATTATTGCCTCGAGAACCCCATGAACAGTATGAAAAGGCAAAATGATAGGATACGGAAAGAGAAACTCCTCAGTTCGGTAGGTGCCCAATATGCTACTGGAGATCAGTGGAGAACTAACTTCAGAAAGAATGAAGGGATGGAGCCAAAGCAAAAACAACACCCAGTTGTGGATGTGACTGGTGATAGAAGCAAGGTCCAAAGCTGTAAAGAGCGATATTACATAGGAACCTGGAATGTCAGGTCCATAAATCAAGGCAAATTGGAAGAGGTCAAACAGGAGATGGCAAGAGTGAATATTGACATTCTAGGAATCTGTGAACTAAAATGGACCATGAATTTAACTCAGATGACCATTATATCTATACTGCAGGCCGGAATCCCTCAGAAGAAATTATGTAGCCATCATGGTCAACAAAAGAGTCCGAAATGCACTACTTGGATGCAATCTCAAAAGTGACAGAATGATCTCTGTTCGTTTCCAAGGCAAACCATTCAATATCACAGTAATCCAAGCCTATGCCCCAACACTGAAGAAGCTGAAGTTGAATGGTCCTGTGAAGACCTATAAGACCTTTTAGAACTAACACCAAAAAAAAAGATGTCCTTTTCACTATAGGGGATTGGAATGCAAAAGTAGGATGTCAAAAAACATCTGGAGTAACCGGCATATTTGGCCTTGGAATAAGGAATGAAGCAGGGCAAAAGCTAACAGAGTTTTGCCAAGAGAACGCACTGGTCATAGCAAACACCCTCTTCCAACAACACAAGAGAAGACTCTACACATGGACAATACCAGATGGTCAACACCGAAATCAGATTGATTATATTCTTTGCACCCAAAGATGGAGAAGCTCTATACAGTCAGCAAAAACAAGACCGGGAGCTGACTGTGGCTCAGATCATGAACTCCTTATTGCCAAATTCAGACTTAAATTGAAGAAAGTAGGAAAAACCACTAGACCATTTAGGTATGACGTAAATCAAATCTCTTATGATTATACAGTGGAAGTGAGAAATAGATTTATGGGACTAGATCTGATAGATAGAATGCCTGATGAACTACGGACTGAGTTCATGACATTGTACAGGAGACAGAGATCAAGACTACCCCATGGAAAAGAAGTGTGAAAACAGCAAAATGGCTGTCTGAGGAGGCCTAACAAATATGTGTGAAAAGAAAAGATGGGAAAAGCAAGGGAGAAAAGGAAAGATATAAGCATCTGAATGCAGAGTTCCAACGAATAGCAAGAAGAAATAAGAAAGCCTTCTTCAGCGATCAATGCAAAGAAATAGAGGAAAAGAACAGAATGGGAAAGACTAGAAATCTCTTCAAGAAAATTAGAGATACCAAGGGAACATTTCATGTAAAGACAGGCTCAATAAAGACAGAACTGGTATGGACCTAACAGAAGCAGAAGATATTAAGAAGAGGTGGCAAGAATACACAGAAGAACTGTACAAAAAAGATCTTCATGACCAACATAATCACGATGCTGTAATCACTCATCTAGAGCCAGACATCCTGGAATGTGAAGTCAAGTGGGCCTTAGAAAGCATCACTACGAACAAAGCTAGTGGAGGTGATGGAATTCCAGTGGAGCTATTTGAAATCCTGAAAGATGATGGTGTGAAAGTGCTGCCCTCAATATGCCAGCAAATTTGGAAAACTCAGCAATGGCCAGACGACTGGAAAAGGTCAGTTCTCATTTCAATCCCAAAGAAAGGCAATGCCAAAGAATGCTCAAACTACTGCACAACTGCATTAATTTCACACTCTAGTAAAATAATGCTAAAATTCTCCAAGCTAGACCTCAGCAATATGTGAACCGTGAACTTTCAGATGTTCAAGCTGGTTTTAGAAAAGGCAGAAGAACAAGTGATCAAATTGCCAACATCCAGTGGATCATTGAAAAAGCAAGAGAGTTCCAGAAAAACATCTATTTCTGCTTTATGGACTATGCCAAAGCCTTTGACTGTGTGGATCACAATAAACTGTGGAAAATTCTGAAAGATATGGGAACACCAAACCACCTGACCTGCCTCTTGAGAAACCGATATGCACATCAGGAAGCAACAGTTAAAACTGGACATGGCAAAACAGACTGGTTCCAAATAGGAAAAGGAGTACGTCAAGGCTGTATATTGTCACCCTGCTTATTTAACTTCTATGCAGAGTACATCATGAGAAACGCTGGACTGGAAGAAACACAAGCTGGAATCAAGATTGCCAGGAGAAATATCAATAACATCCGATATGCAGATGACACCACTGTTATGGCAGAAAGTGAAGAGAGCCTCTTGATGAAAGTGAAAGAGGAGAGTGAAAAAGTTGGCTTAAAGCTCAACATTCAGAAAATGGCATCTGGTCCCATCACTTCATGGCAAATAGATGGGGAAACAGTGGAACAGTGTCAGACTTTATTTTGGGGGGCTCCAAAATCACTGCAGATGGTGACTGCAGCTATGAAATTAAAAGATGCTTACTGCTTGGAAAGAAAGTTATGAACCTAGATAGCATATTCAAAAGCAGAGACATTACTTTGCCAACAAAGGTCCATTTAGTCAATGTGAACCTTCAGATTGTTCACATTGTGGAAAAGTGCACAGAAGCTTTGTCAAAGTATTTGGAAATTGATCTTTCTATGAAAAATAACAATTAGCATGTTGACCTGTGTCAATCCTCTGATCCAGATGTTAAGAATGAAGATGAAAATTCAGACAAAGATTGTGAGATCATTGAAATTTCAGGAGATAGTCCTGTAAACATAGATTTCCATTTTAAAGAAGAGGAAAGCAACGTTTTACAGTCTACAGTAGAGAGCTTTACAGTAGAGAGCTTTACAGCAGAGAGAGAGGAAATGAGATCACCAGAGCTGTCTTCAGCTGACATGGGTTTTAAAGACAATGAAATTCGTATCCTCCATGTGGAATCTATCAGTACTGGGGGTGTAGAAAATGGAAAGTTTTCACAGCCTTGTACCTCTTCAAAAGCAAGCATGTATTTCCCAGAAACATAGCATTCACTGATCAATTCTACAATTGAGAGCAGAGCAGCAGAAGTTCCTGGGAATCAAGATCAAGGCTTATTTTGTGAGAACACTGAAGGAAGTCATGGTCCAGTGAATGAGATTCAGAATCTAGAGAATGCTTTTTCCCTGAGGCACCAGTGCCCCGGGTGCCCTCGAGGGTTTCTTCATGTTGAGAACTATCTGCGCCACCTTAAGATGCATAAACTGTTCTTGTGCTTACAGTGTGGGAAAACATTTACACAAAAGAAAAATCTCAACAGGCACATTCGAGGGCACATGGGCATACGGCCCTTTCAGTATTCTGTGTGCCTGAAGACATTTACTGCAAAAAGCACATTTCAGGACCACTTGAATATACACAGTGGGGATCGGCCATACAAGTGTCACTATTGTGACATGATTTCAAGCACAAATCTGCCCTCAAAAAGCATTTAACCTCTCTCCATGGCAGAAGCAATGGTGAAAAGCTACCCAGGCATGATCTGGAAAGTCAAAACCTACTGTAACTAGAACCACACCTTGTTATGTAAGCTGTATATCATTCTGTTGGGCAAGTCTTTCTATAGAAATGTAGCATTTGTAATATTGCATTTCCACCCCCATCTTTAGATCTTATTTTTGGTCTACCTACACGTGTTATGAGGAGAAGGCAATGGCACCCCACTCCAGTACTCTTGCCTGGAAAATCCCATGGATGGAGGAGCCTGGTAGGCTGCAGTCCATGGGGTCGCTAAGAGTCGGATATGACTGAGCGACTTCCCTTTCACTTTTCACTTTCATGCATTGGAGAAGGAAATGGCAACCCACTCCAGTGTTCTTGCCTGGAGAATCCCAGGGATGGGGGAGCCTGGTGGGCTTCTGTCTATGGGGTCACACAGAGTCGGACACGACTGAAACAATGCAGGAGCAGCAGTCAACGCTATGGTTTTTCCTGTGGTCATGTATGGATGTGAGAGTTGAACTGTGAAGAAAGCTGAGTGCCGAAGAATTGATGCTTTTGAACTGTTGTGTTGGAGAAGACTCTTGAGAGTCCCTTGGGCTGCAAGGAGATCCAACCAGTCCATTCTAAAGGAAATCAGTCCTAGGTGTTCTTTGAAAGGAGTGATGCTAAAGCTGAAACTCTAGTATTTTGGCCACCTCATACGAAGAGTTGACTCATTGCAAAAGACTGATCCTGTGAGGGATTGGGGGCAGGAGGAAAAGGGGACGACAGAGGATGAGATGCTTGGATGGCATCGCCAACTCGATGGACATGAGTCTAAGTGAACTCCGCGAGTTGGTGATGGACAGGGAGGCCTGGCATGCTGCAATTCATGGGGTCACTAAGAGTCGAACACAACTGAGTGACTGAACTAAAGTGAAATATATATTGTAAAACCAAAATTGGCATTTTTGCTATCTCTAAACAACCCTTTAGTGTTTATAAGACTTTGAAATGGTATCCAGTTAATTTGGAGAAGGAAATGGCAACCCACTCCAATGTTCTTGCCTGGAGAATCCCAGGGACGGGGGAGCCTGGTGGGCAGCCGTTTATGGGGTTGCACAGAGTAGGACACGACTGAAGCGACTTAGCAGCAGCAGCAGTAGTAGCATCCAGTTAATTAAAACAGATTATAAAACAAATATTCATTCTAAAAATGTGTGCTGATGGAGACATGACCAACAAGTAACATTTTTAAAAAGTTGCCATAACTGAAATAAGATACACATAGACCAAACTTCCAAAATAAATTTTTTGGTTAAGTTTATGACAGTGTCTTAACTAGTTATATCTTCAGATAACATCATTAAGTTGATGTTAGGAAGAGTAATACGTTTTTGTTTTCAATTGGTGTTTTTTTCAGAGATAAGAAACAGTGCATTATAGTAGGAAAAATGCTTTGAAGTTGTATTTTTTTTTAATTTAAATCCTCACACATGTACTTAGGAAGTATGAGAAATAAAAATTATAATTTAATTTCTATGAGTCTATACACATACATACACAATTAAAACATGAGCCATACTGCTATTCAGTACCTGAATTTAATTCCTTAAATGAAAATCTAGGAAGGATAGTCAAACTTTATAACACAGCTGATAGCCATTATAGAAGAACTGGAAGCTTTCAGTCTGCTTATCCCTAAAAAATTTGTTTTCATATTTAGCTATTCTATTAATGAGAACTGGCAACCCACTCCAGTATTCTTGCCTGAAAAATCCTAGGGATAGAGGAGACTGGTAGGCTACAGTCCACGGGGTCACAAAGAGACAGGACTGAGTGACTTCACTTTCACTTTCACTTTTATGAGAAATACACAGAAATGCTGAAACAAAAATGTAAACAGAATTCTAGAAAGTAGTAAGTTGATACAATAGAGGATGATAAGTGTTATGCTATGAAAACACAGAAACCTAGAGATACCTAGAGATACATATCATGGAAATAAATACAAATCAAGCCTGAGAAAACCAGGAAAACTAACCTGGCAAATTTTCTTCTTCTACACTTCCTCTTCTGATCCAAAATACATATAAATAGATCTCATTATAACCAAATCTGGGAGGCCAATTTTAAAGCATGATGAGGCCACCTGATGATTTTGGAAGCACCTAATTTCCTGAAATTAATTCTTCTGTGCTTAAAAAACCTAGAGAGGTTTTGTGCTTTTTTTCCACTTGGAAAACTGACTGATACAGAAAACTTCCTAGAGTAAATAAATGTACCAAGGTGGAAAAGAAAAGTAAATGTGTGTGTATGTATATATAGATAGATATAAATAGATATTAATATATTGATATATACATGTATTTATGTTCTCATGTGATTGGAAATAAAATTTTTCTTATAAAACTTCAGATTTAACCTGAGAAGTTAATCTTGATAATTACATTTGAAGCAATTCTTTTAATTTTAACATTCACTATTTTGATGGGAACCACAATGTATGTATAATGTAGCTGATATTCCTTAATGGATGTATCAGTTTCCTATTGCTGTATAACAAAGTATCACAGATGTGACTGCTTATAACAACAAATGCAACCTACAGAATAGAAGGAAATGTTTGCAAATAATACAACTGACAAGAGATTAATCTCCAAAATATAAAAATAGCTCATACAGCTCAATACAAACAAGCAGTCTAATCAGAATTTAGGCAGAATAGCTAAACAGACATTTCTCCAAAGCAGACATCCAGATGGCTAAAAAAGCACATGAAAAGATACTCAACATTGTTAATTATTAGAGAAATGGAGATAAAAACTTACAATGACATATTGCCTCACACCATTTAGATTGGCCATCGTTAAAAAGTCTACAAATAATAAATGCTAGAGAGGGTGTGGATGAAAGGGAGCCCTCCTACACTGTTGGTGGGAATGTAAATTGGTATAGCCATTATGAAAAACAGTATGGAGTTTCCTGAAAAATATTCTAAAAATAGAGTTGTCATATGATTCTGCAACTCCACTCCTGGACATTATACAGAGAAAGCCATAATTCAAAAAGATACTTGCACCCCAATATTCATACCAGCACTATTTGCAATGGCCAAGACATGAAAGCAACCTAAAGGTCCATGACAAATGGATAAAGATGTGGTATATACATACACAGAGGGATATTAGTCATAACAAAAAATGAAATAATGCCACTTATAACAAGGAGGATGGATAAAGAGATTATGGATTTGGAGATTGTAGAATTTGATTCTATGCCTTTGTAGTAGTAGGACTCAGGTTCCTGTTTCCTTGCTGGCTGTGAGCAGGATATCATTCTCACATCCTAGAGACTGCCTCAATCTTCTTGTCATGTGACTACCTCAACTCACAAGGCCAACAGGGGAATCTCTGTCACATGAAGCCCCTCTGACTTATTTAAACTGTTTACCTTGTTAGGCTGGGTTCACTCATTCTAATATCTCTTTATTAATCCAGAGTTAACTAGTTAGGGACATGAATTGTATCTGCAAAATGCCTTCACTTTTGTTTTCTAATGTTAACATCAGAGTGGCATCTCATTATATTTAAATGTCCTACTCAAACTCAAGGAGGAGGTATTATACAAGATAAATAGAACACTAAAAGGCAGGAATCCTGAGGTCCACCTTAGAATTCTTCCCATCACAGTGGAATTTAGGTGATCTGGAAACATGATATTTTATGAACACAATTGCTGATAATTATTTGTTATCCTCATTCCCCAGATTCATGTTATTCAATGACTACTTAAATCAATTTTCCACACATAATAATATATCCAAGTACTCTAACTCACATGCATACAAATTATTTCATGAAATATATATATATGATTTTTAATAGAAATTACAATTGGAGTTCTATAGTGTTTTTTGTTCTGATTCTGCATAGTCATACATTATAATCTAACACAGACATTCTGGCTAGAAATTATAATCATAGAATTGTAGAGAAATAAGTGAGTTAGATATCATAGAGAAATACCAAAATTTATCATACTGATAGGAAAACTAGTACCCTTAAGAAAAAAATTAAAGTCCTTTCAGAAGATCTGTTTTATTAATAATAATCAGATTTTTAAAAAATCAGATTTTACCCCTTTATCAACAGCAAAATAATCAAAAAGACCAAAAACAAATGCTCTTGGGAAAAAAAATGACTGTTGTTTTCCTTTCTCTCATTTTTTATATGTGGTTTGATGAAAAGTTTATTTCAGGCCTAAGGCAAAGTTTAATTTAGAAATTAATTTATTGGTATGAAAATTGTTCCATGTAATCTTGAAACTTAATGTATTATGAACTACAGTCATTCATTTTAAATAAAAATGTTTAATAAAATAAATGAGTGTCCTATGATACTTTTAAAGACTAAAGCTGAATGTACAATAAGAACATTTAGCATTACTGTATTCAAAATAAGGTTTTACTACCTGATAATTTATCAGTGCTTTTAATTATTTTCTCTACTATCATAGAATGGCTGCTGCTGCTGCTAGGTCACTTCAGTCGTGTCCGACTCTGTGCGAGCCCATAGAGGGCAGCCCACCAGGCTCCCCTGTCCCTGGGATTCTCCAGGCAAGAACACTGGAGTGGGTTGCCATTTCCTTCTCCAATGCATGAAAGTGAGAAGTGAAAGTGAAGTCGCTCAGTCGTGTCCGACTCTTAGCGACCCCATGGACTGCAGCCTACCAGGTTCCTCCGCCCTTGGGATTTTCCAGGCAAGAGTACTGGAGTGGGGTGCCATTGCCTTCTCTGTTCATAAGGCAAAACAGAAACATTCTTCTTTGAAAATTGCATGGATATGTCATTTGTATTGATATATTTTTGTGAATTTTGGAGGTGTTCATGATCTTTGGTCATATTAAAATTCTTCTATGGGTCTTAACTTTTCAAAGATGAGAAACCTAGAGATTCCTTCTTAGGTAGAAAAAATAGTAACAAAAGTGATTTCTTCTAAGGGAAATTTGTATGAAATTGCTTAGTTAGCTGGCCAGTTACATGCTGGCATGGACTTTATATTTATGGAATTGCATTGATCAGATAGGTTAAGTGATGGAATGTTTCTGAGTGAATGCTGTAAAATACATAAACCTTGAAATAGTCATGTCTGTCATTTCATATACAGAAATATAAATATGATTGGCATATATAGCATTTTAACTTACTGTAAATATGTATAAGATGTTTCAGTGTTCTACAGTTGGTTCATTATTCTAAGATTTTCAAATATCAAATCCATATTTAGTCTATATTATATATTCCATCACTGTGGCATAGTCAAAGAATATTTTCCATTCTAGAGTCAGAACAGGTTCAATTTAGGCTCTCTCAATAGCTAGCTGAACCTAAACTACTATATATTGTATATCCTTTGAGCTTTAGATTTATCATGTGATAAGAAATGGCAACCCACTCCAGTATTCTTGCCTGGAGAATCCCAGGGATGGCAGAGCCTGGTGGGCTGCCATTTAAGGGATCGCACAGAATTGGACACGACTGAAGCGACTTAGCAGCAGTAGTAGTAGTAATAACAAAGACAGAAATTAACCTAAGACTCATTGGGCTATTTTTTCACAGTAAATGAGGTAACTACCTGGAACCTGCCTCCTTTACCTCACCTCACTTCTCTGGCTGACTCTTATTAGTCATAATTCAGCTGTCAGTTCAGATATCAGCTCTTGTGGAAAAGCATCCATGGCATTATCAGCATCCTATCCTTCTTCAGATGAAATTAATAGCTGTTCCTACTCTTCACCCTCCTAGTAACAGATCTTTCTTTCACTTATGGCACCATCACAGTGTTTCTCTTTCTGTTATGTTGCTAGTACCTCTAAGAGCTCTAGGCACATTATATTTGTTCAATAAAATCTGCTTAATCAAAATAAACATTAATAAAGGCAGTGGGTACATATTTAATTTAATCCTAATAGAACAATCCAGTGAATTGATATACATTGTTATCATAAAGCTTGGAAACACAGGCCTAGTGAGATTAAATGATTTTTCTGGACTCCTCATTTGAATAAGAATCTTATGAGCCCCTAGGCTTTGTATATTTGTGCAATGTAAATACATTTACTATTTGAAAAATAAGGGAACTCAATCATTATTTTTGAAAAATCAAATAACAATAAATAACAATGATTATATAGTGACCAGCACATAATTATTTATAAGTATTAATGTTTCCAAAAAGTCCTCTTCTCACAAGTCTGAAGACTTTTTTTTTTTTTTTTGGTAATTGACTTTGTACTTGAGTTAATTCTTTGTATTTAAAAGCGCCACTATATGAGAAAGACTTAGATAAAAATACAACATTTTAATTAAGTAAAGAAATTACATGATAGTCTCCAAATAACAGAGATATTGATATAGGTGTACATATTACAGAAATTGGAGGAGTTAAGTGAGCACTCTAGCTTAAAAAGTGGAAACATAAACACACACATACTCACAAAAAACCCTGTAAAAATGAGATCTCAATGTAAAAATGAGATCTCAATGTAAAAATGATAGACATTATAAAAATAAAATTATGACTAATAAAATAACTATATATATAAATATAAACTAAATATATAAATAAATAACAATAGAAATTATACTAACCAATTTTATGTTGGATCTCAGTAACAAACAATTAGATAAATCTATAGAGAAGCTAAACTAGCAAAGACTGTTCCTAAAGATCTATAGAGTTCATACATTAAACATTTCATAATTGTGATTACTTGCAAGCTCTTCTTTGTAAAGTAGATTACTAAGAGAATATGATTCCAATCTTATTGCCAATATTTCTAACAATTTTATCTGTTGCCTATATTAGAAATGAATAAATAAAACAGACACATCCACATTTACCAAAGTTTCTTTCAGAATGATGCTATCTGTGCTTCTTTTCTTTTTTAGTTGTTGCTGTCGTTTGCTAAGCTATGTGGGAAACGTTTCTAAGTGTAACTCATGGGAAAAATCTTATTCTAGGATCCTCTATGGGAAACAATTGTTAATACACATAACATGAGAATGGCCTAGTTTCCGGGAGTTTCTAAAAATTCCAGTTAAATATATATTGGATCTTAGCCTAAAATCTTGGCAAAATGTATTGCTCACAGCTTACAGATATACTTGCTTGAGTGAATGAAATACTTTTCAGTAGTAATTACCATGAATAGAACAAATAAAGAGTTGGACAGAAATTTTATTCTGGTATAGAAAAGACTTTTCACCATACCTAAAAGCAGATAAACATTTTTAAAATGTACATTAGTTTGGTACTAATATCTTCACATTCACAATGATAGCTCCATTTCAAATTATTGATTTGTTTTGTCTTAGATTGTATTTTCTCCTAAGGTAAATAAGAAAATACTTTTTGTTTGGTAATAATCTATTACTTTGAGCCAAACTCTAATTTTGTCCTCTCTTCTCAAGTTGGTAAAATAGGAGAACAGCATTGAGGAAAAAATTAGTTTTGCTACAAGCCTTCTGCAAATGACTTATTTACTCTAAAAATAATATAAACTTTATAATAAGTATGATTTCTATAATACATATTTGAATCTCTTATCTAGTTATAGGACATAACTTACTCAGGAGATAAAAAGAATTTGAAACTCAACAAATATAAAAACAGTCAACTAAATAAAATAAAGTATATGGTTTTTTAATGGCTTTCCATAAAATTTATATTATATAGTTTATATGTTGTACATTTTTATTCTACACTCTTTAATGATAAAATATTTGTAAAATACTTCCATGTACTTTTACTTCTCACTTTTGGGAATAAGTTAAGATACCACCAATTAGTCCTGTAAAATTTTTAGTTCATAGAGAAATGTTTGATAAGATCAGGAGGAAGTTCAAGTGATTGCCTTGGTTGATCTCAAGGTCATTAATTAGGTCAAAGGTTTGGACATAATTGGCTGTAATTTAGTCAACAGAACTTTATTTCATCACACCAAAGATTATTTAGTTGATGTCAAAGATCACTACCCAGAATTAGTCTGATGTGAATCTGAAGGGCGATAACAATCAAAGAGCTTAGGATAGAGAATAATTTTCTGAAATAGGTCAAACCTCTGAAATTCCCTAGCTTTAATGGAACAAGCGTGCACAGCAGAAAGGAAATGGCATTTTAAGTACTATTTTTTTTTTTTAACTTAGCACTGTAGTGAATGCTTAGCAAGGAATTGGCAGATGGTCTCATTAAACAAAATGACTGTTAAGGAGTGTCATCACTAATAAAATGCAGTGAGCTACCCACATTCAAACTAGTATACAAAAATGCAATTTTGTAATATTGCTGTTTTGTTGGCTGTGATGGTTTTAGTACAAATTCTGTTTGTCTTGCAAAGCCATCTCTTATATGTAAATACCACATGATAAATTCTGAAGCAAACTTCTCCATTACAAGAAAAAAAAAAATATTCAAACTTCATTTACTCTTGACTGGTGAACAATATTTTATATTCTGTGGACAAAACATATGCAGCATAAACAAAGAAAGTTTTGGTCAAAATACTATGAAAGACAGTCCAATCGTAGAATTCAGGCAGACACTCACTTCTTTACTATAAAGGCCATTGCCCCTGTACTGGGAATACCCTTCATCTCTAATGGTATAAAGTTGTGTTTTAGAGATATGCTCCAGAGTAAACAGACTTTTTATATTGAAATGATCTCTTTTGACATTTCTGTATCTTTGCTGATTGAAGAATAAATAAAATTTCAAAAAGTCATTTTCTGATTTTATTTGGAGAAACAGTGAAAACCTGGTAGTATAGCTGCAGACAATAGATGATAAGATATTTAGAATGGTATCAGCTTAATTCCCCCTAGAAGTGTGCCTAAGCAAGGTTGTTTCAGAGGCAGGGATAAAAGAGTTTTAATCCCAACTAGTAAAAACTTGCTATCCACAAGTACAGTTTTGGGATTCCATTTACAAACTGGATGGTCGTCTGTGAATCAAGACCATTGTATGGTATGTGGATTCGAGGACAATGGTGCTTAGTAGCATTGCTTCAGCCACACTCCACTGAAGTGAATATCAGTGTCACATTAAGCATTACTTGCTTTTATGTGTGTGTGTGTGTGTTTGTGCGTGTGCTCACACGTGCATCTTCAAATCTCTAGTAATCTACAAGGAAATTTCAGAAATACTGGAGTATTCTAGAGGAGAGAATAATCTTTTCCAATTAACATCCCAATGGGTCTATTTAAAGTTGTATATATACCTCTTGAGGGCAAGGTACCTAATATTTCTGTGATGCAATTTATCTTAGTTGCAAAATCGGTTACTCATGATACTTATTCAGCACTGTTGTTGGATAAAACATGTTAATATCTCTAAAATTTCTAAATGCTGCATAATAAGCAGTATATAATAATATAAAACTTTTATTTTTATTTTTTGTATGTATTTATTTTTGCCACACCACATGGCATGATGGATCCTAGTTTATCAATCACTACTCTCTTCAGTGTAAGCACAGAGTGCTAACCACTGGACTGCCAGAGAAGTTATTTACATGACCTTTTCAAAAACAGACTAAAATAAAAGGAAATACAGAGCTATTTTTAGAAGATTTAGGAAATTTGCTTATTTTCTAGAGAAGCAAGTGACCTGAATTTTGCTTGCATTAAACTTTTGGTAGATTTTTCTAACTGTATTCTTTTTTTTTTTTTTTTTAATCAGGTCAGAAATAAAATAGTAAAATTACTTATATTTGAAAAATCCTAAAAATTAAAGAAAAAGTTGAAATTCTCATAGCCATTGATTCAGTTCTGTTCGGTTCAGTCGCTCAGTCGTGTCCGACTCTGCGACCCCATGAATCACAGCATGCCAGGCCTCCAGGTCCATTACAAACTCCCAGAGTTTACTCAAACTCATGTCCATCGAGTCGGTGATGCCATCCAGACATCTTATGCTCTGCCATCCCTTTCAACTCCTGCCGTCAATCTTTTCCAGTATCAGGGTCTTTTCCAATGAGTCAACCCTGCATGAGGTGGCCAAAGTATTGCAGTTTCAGCTTCAGCATCAGTCCTTCCAATGAACATCCAGGACTGATCTCCTTTAGGATGGACTGGTTGGATCTCCCTACAGTCCAAGGGACTCTCAAGAGTTTTTACTAATACCACAGTTCAAAAGCATCATATTTCGGCGCTCAGCTTTCTTCACAGTCCAACTCTCACATCCATACATGACCACTGGAAAAATCATACCCTTGACTAGATGGACCTTTGTTGGCAAAGTACTGTCTTTACTTTTTAATATGCTATCTAGATTGGTCATAACATTCCTTCCAAGGAGTAAGCATCTTTAATTTCATGGCTGCAATCACCATCTGCAGTGATTTTGCAGCCCAAAAAATGAAGTCTGACACTGTTTCCACTGTTTCCCCATTTATTTGCCATGAAGTGATGGGAACAGATGCCATGATCTTCGTTATCTGAATGTTGAGCTTTAAGCCAACTTTTTCACTCTTCACTTTCAGTTTCATCAAGAGGCTTTTTAGTTCCTTCACTTTTTAGGCTCTTAACTTTCTCTCAAAAGGGTGGTGTCATCTGCATATCTGAGGTTATTGATATTTCTCCCGTCAATCTTGATTCCAGCTTGTGCTTCTTCCAGTCCAGCGTTTCTCATGATGTACTCTGCATAGAAGTTAAATAAGCAGAGTGACAATACACAGACTTGATGTACTCCTTTTCCTATTTGAGACAGTCTGTTGTTCCATGTCCAATTCTAACTATTGCTTCCTCACCTGTATATAGGTTTCTCAAGAGGCAGGTCAGGTGGTTTGGTGTTCCCATCTATTTCAGAATTTTCCACAGTTTATTGTGATCCACACAGTCAAAGGCTTTGGCATAGTCAATAAAGCAGAAATAGATGTTTTTCTGGAACTTTCTTGCTTTTTCCATGATCCAGTGATGTTGGCAATTTGATCTCTGGTTCCTCTGCCTTTTCTAAAACCAGCATGTACATCTGGAAATTCACGGTTCATGTATTGATGAAGCCTGGCTTGGAGAATTTTGAGCATTACTTTACTAGCATGTGAGATGAATGCAATTGTGCAGTAGTTTGAGCATTCTTTGGGACTGGAATGAGAACTGACCTTTTCCAGTCCTGTGGCCACTGCTGAGTTTTCCAAATGTGCTGGCATATTGAATGCAGCACTTTACAGCATCATCTTTCAGGATTTGAAACAGCTCCACTGGAATTCTATCACCTCCACTAGCTTTGTTTGTAGTGATACTTTCTAAGGCCCACTTGACTTCACATTCCAGGATATCTGGCTCTAGATGAGTGATCACACCATCTTGGTTATCTGGGTCATGAAGACCTTGTTTGTACAGTTCTTCTGTGTATTCTTGCCACTTCTTAATATCTTCTGCTTCTGTTAGGTCCATACCATTTCTGTCCTTTATTGAGCCCATCTTTGCATGAAATGTTCCCTTGGTATCTCTAATTTTCCTGAAGAGATCTCTAGTCTTTCCCATTCTGTTGTTTTCCTCTATTTCTTTGCACTGATAGCTGAGGAAGCTTTCTTATCTCTCCTTGCTAGTCTTTGGAACTCTGCATTCAAATGGGAATATCTTTCCTTTTCTCTTTTGCTTTTCATTTATCTTCTGTTCACAGCTATTTGTTAGGCATCCTCAGACAGCCATTTTGCTTTTTTGCATTTCCTTTCCATGGGGATGGTCTTGATCCCTGTCTCATGTACAATGTCATGAACCTCCATCCATAGTTCATTAGGCACCCTGTCTATCAGATCTAGCCCCTTAAATCTATTTCTCACTTCCACTGTATAATCATAAGGGATTCTATTTGGGTCAAACCTGAATGGTTTAGTCGTTTTCCCTACTTTCTTCAATTTAAATCTGAACTCGGCAATAAGGAGTTCATGATCTGAGCCACAGTCAACTCCCGCAATTGTTTTCACTGACTATATAGAGCTTTTCCATCTTTGGCTGCAAAGAATATAATCAATCTGATTTCAGTGTTGACCATCTGGTGATATCCATGTGTAGAGTCTTATCATATGTTGTTGGAAGAGGGTGTTTGCTATGACCAGTGCCTTCTCTTGGCAAAACTCTATTAGCCTTTGCCCTGCTTCATTCTGTACTCCAAGGCCAAATTTGCCTGTTACTCCAGGTGTTGCTTGCCTTCCTACTTTTGCATTCCAGTCCCCTATAATGAAAGGACATCGTCTTTGAGTGTTAGTTATAAAAGGTCTTGTAGGTTTTCATAGAACTGTTCAACTTCAGTTTCTTCAGTGTTACTGGTTGGGGCATAGGTTTGGATCACCATGATATTAAATGGTTTGCCTTGGAAACGAACAGAGATCATTCTGTGATTTTTGAGACTGTATCCAAGTACTGCATTTTGGACTCTTTTGTTGACCATGATGGCTACTCCATTTCTTCTAAGGGATACTTGCTCACAGTAGTAAATATAATGGTCATCTGAGTTAAATTCACCCATTCCAGTCCATTTTAGTTTGCTGATTCCTAGAATGTCGATGTTCACTTTTGCCATCTCCTGTTTGATCACTTCCAATTTGCCTTGATTCATGGACCTAACATTCCAGATTCCTATGCAATATTGCTCTTTACAGCATAGGACTTTGCTTCTATCACCAGTCACATCCACAACTGGGTATTGCTTTTGTTTTGGCTCCATCCCTTCATTCTTTCTGGAGATAGTTCTCCACTGATCTCCAATAGCATATTCGGCATCTACCAACCTGGGGCAACCCAGAGAGGTGGGGAATCCCATGAGGTTTGACTCCCCTGCCCAGAAATCACCTTCTGTCCTAATACCCTGACAGCCCTGCCTGGGAACCTGGGACTTTGCCCTGACCACTATCCTACTGCCTGGAGGACCCTGGGTGGTGGCCAAGAGGAGCTACCTCACACCCGAGGTCGGGGCCGTGGCCGAGAGGAGCAACCACACAGCCAAGGAGCAACGACTGCACAAGTGCAGGAGAGCTGAGAGGAGCTACTCCAAGTTCAAGGTCAGGAGCAGCAACTATGAGGAGATACCCCTCATCCAAGGTAAGGAGCAGTGGCTGAGTTTTGCTGGAGCAGCTGTGAAGACATACCCCACGTCCAAGGTAAGAGAAACCCAAGTAAGATGGTAGGTGTTGTGAAAGGGCATCAGAGGGCAGACACACTGAAATGATAATCACAGAAAACTAGCCAATCTGATCACATGGACCATGCCTTGTCTAACTCAATGAAACTTAGTCATGCCATGTGGGGCCACCCAAGACATAAGCGTCATGGTGAAGAGGTCTGACAGAATGTGGTCCACTGGAGAAGGGAATGGCAAACCACTTCAGTATTCTTGCCTTGAGAACCTCATGAACAATAAGCCATTGATTAGAAGAAGATTAACTCTTGCACCAGCAAAATATATGATTATCATGCAAAGTTTACATTCTATTTGTAAAATAGAATAACATGATTCCAGGAAAAAATTATTTAAGAAATTATGTTAATAATAAACTCCTATTCTATAGTATCCTTGTCCCTTATAAATAACATTTAAAATGGTTGTTTGTCTCCCTATGGAACATAATATCATTATGCCTTTCTAGGAGGTAATTGAATTATATAAAATTTGAAGGAAGTCTTAAGTACTAAAAGAAATATAAATGAAATCTCAGTGAAGATGGATGCCAAAAATAAAAAAAGGCATTGAAATTCATATGAAATAAAGTCAGTAAGTCTCTTGAAAGTCTTTTGGACTGCAAGGAGATCAAACCAGTCCATCCTAAAGGAAATTAGTCCTCAATATTCATTGGAAGGACTGATGCTGAAGCTGAAATGCCAATACTTTGGCCACATGATGTGAAGAACTGACTCATTGGAAAAGACTCTGATGCTGGGAAAGATTGATGGCAGGACAAGGGGACCACAGAGGATGAGACAGTTGTATGGCATTATCGATTCAATGGACTTGAATTTGAATAAACTCTGGGAGTTGGTGAGGGACAGGGAGGCCTGGCGTGCTCCAGTCTATGAGGTCCCAAAGAGTCGCACACGATTGAACGACTGGACTGAACTGAACTGAAAGTAAATTTCATGTTGCCAAATTAGGTCATCTCTCCAGAAACTAAAGATTAATGGTGTCTTAAAAAGTTGAATGCTGAAATACAATGCCTTATGATAAAATTTGTCCATGTTCTTATATTCAGCTGGGATAAACATATTAAAAGCCTTCACAGGTGGTGGCGCTATGATAGAACACCCGCTTGCCAATGCAGGAGACATAAGAGATGTGGTGGGCTCCATCCAAAGTGGGAAAGATCCCCTGAAGAAGGGGACTGCAAAGTACTTTAGTATTCTTGTCTGGAGAATCCCATGGACAGAGGAGCCTGGTGGGTTACAATCCATAGAGCTGCAAAGAGTTGGACACGACTGAAGCAACTGAGCCTGCACGCACACAAACATTTTAAAATTTCTTTTTAATTATTTCTGTGCAGGTCCAAAATCAAGACACATCTGATATACTATTGTATTTAATTAATAAGAATTTAAATGAAGCATCTCTCCATTTAAATTAATCACAATAATTTGGGGAGAAGTTGTGTTGTGCATTTTAAATGAATTTTATGATGTTTGAAATATATAACTTCACTTTTTTCAAATGTGTATGACTAGGGATATAATACATTAAAAAAAAAAAAAAACTCAAAGCATAAAAATAAAACAAAACAAAACAAAAACTCAGTTTCCAGAGTAACATGGACTTAGAGTTATTCATTGGCTGCAGTGGTTTCACTTATTGTGAGCTACTTCTGCCTATCTCATGAGAACATCCAGGTGACAATGACATTTAGATGGGAGCCCATTCGCATTCATTACTGTGTGTGAATGGAAAGGTTACACTCCTTAAAGCAAACCTCTTTGCAGTCTGAGTAACTGAGGAACAATTTACACATCAAAGAGTCAGCTAGCCAAATAGATTAGAGCTTTTCAATAAACCTTCATTAAGGAAGAAGTGATCCAATCCTCTAAACAGATGTGAGCTCTAGTCTGATCTGGAAAATAAACAGACTCTGCCTGAAAGAGTAAACTAATTTTATCATACTTTTTGAAAATAGTAAAAGTGGAATATAAATAGGGATCCTTATGAATGAGAATATGTGTAATACTCTCACATACCTGAAAACCAAATAGATACTGCTTCTCCAGACACACACCTTCACATTGAGTCGATGACTTGATGTTCATAAAATGAGAAATCCTTCCCTAGCTCCTTTTCACTTCCTCTGTAACAGTGGATATCTATGATCTCTTAGTCACGCTATCAAGAAGGAATGAACAAAACAAACCCACATCAGAACCCATTCCCTGGTGAAGTACAGGAGATAAGCTACTTTGTTTCTTGAAGTTCCTTCCCCTCTCAACACTTGAATGTAGAAGAGGAAAAATGATAGTTGCTGTGTTATTTGGGGTAAGGCTGTAGAGAAGGAAAAACCAGCTCTTTCTACTCTGCTCTTGAATCCTTATTCATCAGTAAAATTTATGGACCAAAATTGGTGTGTATGTAATTATTGTTTTTCACTTTCTTCCTCTCAGGTTACCTCACACAAAGAAAGGAAAACTAAAATTAAAAGGGTCCCTCAGTTGAGATGCTTTAAGCATATATAACTGAGATGAAATAAAGCAGATTAAAGAACTTGTATGAAGCTGTAGGTTCAAGAACCAGTTGAACTCACAAATTCTGTAAGCTTTCCAAGTTTCAATTTCTTCTTAAAGAAAGGCTATTAATATCTCTCCTATTTGACTCACAGTACTTTGTGAAAGTAAGAACAGGTGATGTAGGTGAAAACATTTAACACAGAGTATGTGATCACGGATATTTTTCATGGCTACTATTCTTTGCTCTATCTGTTCCTTATATATTTTTTTTTCTAATAATAAGTTATTCATCTCACATGTTAGTAACGTAATGCTCAAAATTCTCCAAGCCAGACTTCAGCAATACGTGAACCGTGAACTCCCTGATGTTCAAGCTGGTTTTAGAAAAGGCAGAGGAATGAGAGATCAAATTGCCAACATCCACTGGATCATGGAAAAAGCAAGAGAGTTCCAGAAAAACATCTATTTCTGCTTGATTGACTATGCCAAAGCCTTTGAGCGGATCACAGTCAACTGTGGACAATTCTTCAAGAGATGGGAATACCAGACCACCTGACCTGCCTCTTGAGAAATCTGTATGCAGGTCAGGAAGCAACAGTTAGAACTGGACATGGAACGACAGACTGGTTCCAAATAGGAAAAGGAGGACGTCAAGGCTGTATATTGTCACCCTGCTTATTTAACTTATATGTAGAGTACATCATGAGAAACGCTGGACTGGAAGAAACACAAGCTGGAAGCAAGATTGCTAGGAGAAATATCAATAACCTCAGATATGCAGATGACACCACCCTTATGGCAGAAAGTAAAGAGGAGCTAAAAAGCCTCTTGATGAAAGTGAAAGAGGGGAATGAAACAGTTGGCTTAAAGCTCAACATTCAGAAAACGAAGATCATGGCATCCAGTCCCATCACTTCATGGGAAATAGTTGGGGAAACAGTAGAAACAGTGTCAGACTTTATTTTTCTGGGCTCCAAAATCACTGCAGATGGTGACTGCAGCCATGAAATTAAAAGACGCTTACTCCTTGGAAGAAAAGTTGTGACCAACCTAGATAGTATATTCAAAAGCAGAGACATTACTTTGCCGACTAAGGTCAGTCTAGTCACACTCAGATATGCAGATGACACCACCCTTATGGCAGAAAGTGAAGAGGAGCTAAAAAGCCTCTTGTTGAAAGTGAAAGAGGAGAGTGAAAAAGTTGGCTTAAAGCTCAACATTCAGAAAACGAAGATCATGGCATCTGGTCCCATCACTTCATGGGAAATAGATGGGGAAACAGTAGAAAGAGTGTCAGACTTTGTTTTTTTGGATTCCAAAATCACTGCAGATGGTGACTGCAGCCATGAAATTAAAAGGCGCTTACTCCTTGGAAGAAAAGTTATGACCAACCTAGATAGTATATTCAAAAGCAGAGACATTACTTTGCCAACTAAGGTCTGTCTAGTCAAGGCTATGGTTTTTCCTGTGGTCATGTATGGATGTGAGAGTTGGACTGTGAAGAAGGCTGAGCACCGAAGAATTGATGCTTTTGAACTGTGGTGTTGGAGAAGACGCTTGAGAGTCCCTTGGACTGCAAGGAGATCCAACCAGTCCATTCTGAAGGAGATCAGCCCTGGGATTTCTTTGGAAGGAATGATGCTAAAGCTGAAGCTCCAGTACTTTGGCCACCTTATGCGAAGGGTTGACATATTGGAAAAGACCCTGATGCTGGGAGGGATTGTGGGCAGGAGGAGAAGGGGATGACCAAGGATGAGATGGCTGGATGGCATCATGGACTCAATGGACGTGAATCTGAGTGAACTCCGGGAGTTGGTGTTGGACAGGGAGGCCTGGCGTGCTGCGATTCATGGGGTCGCAAAGAGTCGGACACGACTGAGCGACTGAGCTGAACTGAACTGAGGCTTAACACTGAATTTCATATACAAGTGGGATGTAAACTTTCCTTTGGTAGTACCATAAGTATCTGAACAATGAATTTAAAATATTTTGTGGTTGAATTATCAGGAATTAGGCATTTTAGGTTAATCAAAGTTAATTTCTAAATTACTCTCCATCTCAAATTAGCCTATAATGCTAAAATCATATCATCTCTATGAATAGAGATTTTAGAAAATCACAGTATAATACTGAGGATAATAAAAGCACAATCTAATGAGCAAATGTCAAAAACTCCATAATAATAAACTGGATACAAAAGAATATTATATGGAGAAACTAAAAAGAGGTGATATAGCTATGACCATAATCTATATTATACTGTCACTTTATATATTTATGTTTACAATTTATAATATCTAGTACATACAATTATAATAAGCAATAACAGGAAAATATATTTAAATGTCATAATAAAAGTAAAATATTAAATTTCTATTAAACATCTAAAAATTTTTCCAAAGGAATTGATATGGATTTGGTGCTGGGGATAGTAAGCGTGCAAGAAATGATAAGTAATGCTTTCTCAAATCAAATTGAGAATATCGTGTTGAAAAATGCTATTGTCTTAAAATATGCTCATATATTTACAAATTTGACTGTTTTGAATAATTGTATAATAATTAGAAATGATATTATCTACTCAAAATTTGTTTTAGCCTCCTTCTGAATACCGTATTTTCTCAGGATTCCTCTTCTTTTGTTCCTTGGAACATCTTACCTCAACTCCTGTCCTCACAAATTTGTTTATATCCATAGGGCTCAACGTTTATGACAGTTCACACAGAACATAATTTAGATAAATAAGATATACTTAGTATAGAGAAAGATGTTTAATATTATTAGGTTTACAATTATAAATGATGTGAATGTGACAGACAAGACCAAGGAGACATCATACAGGTCTATTTATTAGGCAGGGAGTTGGGGATCAGTCTATTCATGGGAGTGTATTACATCTAGCTAGACATTACAAGTGGTGATATAAGGCATCAGGAAATCAAGAAACATAATACTTTAATCTTGCTCTTGAAGTCTGTGAGTCTGTTTCTGTTTTATAAATTCATTTATATCATTTCCTTTTAGACTCCACGTGTAAGTGATATCATATGATATTTCTTCTTCTCTTGTCTGACTTACTTTACTCAGTATGACACTCTAGGTCCATCCATGTTCCTGCAAATGGCATTCTTTGATTCCTTTTCATGGCTGAGTAATATGGTTGCTTTTGGCCACCTCATGTGAAGAGTTGACTTGTTGGAAAAGACTTTGATGCTGGGAGGGATTGGGGGCAGGAGAAGAAGGGGACGACAGAGGATGTGATGGCTGGATGGCATCACTGACTTGATGGACGCAAGTCTGAGTGAACCTCGGGAGTTGGTGATGGACTGGGAGGCCTGGTGTGCTGCGATTCATGGAGTCACAAAGATTCATGGAGTCAGTCGACTGAGCGACTGAACTGACTGAACTGACTGAATATGGTTGCCAGGCAAAGGGTGGGACGAAGAGATAGTTAGGGAGTTTGGGATGGACATGTATGCATCGCTATATGTTAAATGGATAACCAACAAGGACCTACTGTATAGCACATGGAACTCTGTTCAATGTTATGTGGCAGCCTGGATGGGAGAGGTGGTGGAGGAGAATGGATACACATGTAAGTTTGACTGAATCCCTTTGCTGCCACCTGAAACTGTCACAACACCGTTTATTAATTCATATATACCAATACAGAATAAAATGTTTAAAATGTATATAAAAATAAAATTTAAAAAATAAATATAATATCTTAAAATTTAAAGATAAAGGCAGCTAATGAAGAATAGCAGTGCAAAGAAAAAAAGGGTAATCTGAAAGAAATTTATGGACATCTTAGACTGGTGAGATTCAATCAAGTATCTTTTTTACTATTTTGAAGCGAGAATCTATCAATCTGTCTAACTAAGATCTAACTAGATAAACAGATATAGATATATTTATGTCTCATTTTTCTTAATTTCCTATATGTATTTTATATGTACACATGTATATACATATATTCAATATTAATATGCATATATATTTTTTCCTATGAAATAGAATTGCTGTTCAACCTGAAGAGTTTGCTGCTGCAACTTATTTCCTACCAAAAGAGAATACTTAACATGCTTCCAATTTTAACACCTGCTCATGGGTACTTAGGCACGTAATGCTGTCTATTATACAAAATCATTTACTGTGCAAGTTTGCTCAGTGGCATGACATTGTATGAGACAAGAGACAAGCTGATGTCGTCTTCCAGAACACAAGAATAAAATTTACTGGGAGTAAATTAGGCAGTCATAGAATTAGGAATTATTTTTCTATAAAATTCTTCTAATGTAAAATAATATCTAGGTAAAATCAACAGATGTAAAAATTTGACAAAATTAAAATTAAATTCACATTTAATCTTTAGGCATACTTTAATAGGATATATTTTTTAACTTCCTTATATTTAGAGCATCTCTTAACTATTTGACTATATTACCATGATATGAAATCAAATGTCCAAAGCTGACACAACAAAAAGATAGTCTGACAAATCTCAAGAGGAATGAAATGTACTGATTCTTCATCTCATTTCCATAATAAAGAGATTTAAAGAAATACATGTGTGTCTAATGTGAACTCTTCTATCATTATTTTCCCAAAACTTTTAAGATTCTAGGTCCAGTGAATGAACTAATAAATGCAACAATAGCAAACAAAGGTGAAGGCAAATTCTTCCTTAACTCTGATTTTAAGCTATCCTTGAACTCAATAATCTAGACAGAAACCTAAAGGATAGGCTAAATCCTGACAGAGACATTTCATTTTTTTCTCAGTGACAACTGATATTTTTCTTTGGTAGTTACTGTAAGAGACAAAGCCATGATTCACCAGTACCTAATTCTCTGAACTTTCAGCTTCATAGAATATAGAAATTCCCTCCCACTAGATGGGAGGTGTGTCTTACTATGGATAATGAAATTAAGCAGAAGCAATTTAAGAAACTGCTGATGCTAAACTCTCCGGCCTCTCTTTGCCTGCTGCCATGATGTGGGGATCTTATGTACATGTGAAGAGTGAAAGTGTTAGTCATTCATTCAGTGTGTCTGACTCTGATATCCCAGGACTGTAGCCCACCAAGCTCCTCTGCCCATGGAATTCTCCAGGCAAGAATACTGGAGTGAGTCTATTCAGTTCAGTTGCTCAGTCATGTTTGACTCTTTGCAGCTCCATGGACAGCAGCACAACAGGCCTCCCTGTCAATCATCAACTCCTGAAGCCTACTCAAACTCATGTCCATCATGTCGGTGATACCACTCAGCCATCTCATTCTCTGTTGTCCCCTTCTCTTCCTGCCCTCAATCTTTCCCAGCATCAGAGTCTTTTCATATGAATCACTTCTTCACATCAGGTTGCCAAAGTGTTGGAATTTCAGCTTCAGCATCAGTCCTTCCAATGAACACCTAGGACTGATCTCCTTTAGGATGGACTGGTTGGATCTCCCTGCAGTCCAAGGGACTTTCAAGAGTCTTCTCCAACACCACAGTTCAAAAGCATCAATTCTTCGGCGCTCGGCTTTCTTTATAGTCCAGTTCTCACATCTATACATGACTACTGGAAAAACCATAGCTTTGACTAGATGGACCTTTGTTGGTAAAGTAATGTCTCTGTTTTTTAATGTGCTGTCTAGGTTGGTCATAGGTTTTCTTCCAAAGAGCAAGCGTCTTTTAATGTCCTGGCTGCAGTCACCATGACAGTGATTTTGGAGCCCCCCAAAATAAAGTCTGTCACTGTTTCCATTGTTTTCCCACCTATTTGCCATAAAATGATGGGACTGGATGCCATGATCTTAGCTTTCTGCATGCTGAGTTTTAAGCCAACTTCTTCACTCTCCTCTTTCATCAAGAGGCTCTCCAGTTCTTCTTTGCTTTCTACCATAAGGGTGGTGTCATACTGTAGTGAGTAGCCATTTCCTTCTCCAGGGAATGTTCCTGACCCTGAGGGAACATTCCTGAGGGATTGAACTCAAGTCTCCTGCACTACAGACAGATTCCTTACCATCTGAGCCACCAAGAGGTGACATAAATTCAAAACTTCTTGGAATGCCAGACCATCACAGAGTGGGGATGAGGGAAGGGTCTGAGAGAGCTTCCCAGACCTTCAGGGCACTTTACATGAAATACATTTAAATATTTTTCTGTAGTCTACTGCATTATGGTGGTTACTTATTATGGCAACATAAGCTTTATTAACCTGACTTTAATAGCTACTTTAGTTTTTGTCAGGTCCTATCTCCTAGGCTTTCTCTTCTCTTGCTGCCTCTCTGGCTTGTATTTTGGTCTCCTTTGACTTTATCTGATGCCCCTTTTCTTCCTGCATTCCCTGTCTTATCTTTCTTGATAGGACTACATAGAAATAGTGAAAGTGTGTCAGAAAAGATAAAATTGTTTTAAAAAAGAGGAAGAAATAAAATAAAGAATAAAGTAAATAAAACCAAGGGCAGACAGACAAGGATACAAAACCAGAGGCTTGCTCTATTTCAGATCCACCCCTCTCAAGATTACCCTGAACATCTGTCACATTTAAATAAGATAATACCATCCACTTTACACCCATTGGTGATGTATATTCCCAGAAAGCATTTATTCTTATTACATTATAGACACTGTTGTCTAGAGAAAAAAAAAAGTGAAATGAAGAGTGTGGAATTTGGTGTCAAAATTTCTATAGTTGAATTCCAGCTCCACATCTTACTAACTTGCTGAGTTTTGGAATACTTTCTAATTGTTACAATGGGTTCAATTTCTTTATATTTTAAATGGAGCACATGATAGTATGTTTCAGGTGTAATAGTGTTTGACAAACATAAATATGTATCTATTATTATCATTAAGGAAACACTGACAGACCAAGAAAGCGAGATTTCGACAGAATAAATCACAAGGCCAGGTGTGGGAATTCCAATTACCTTTATGACTTCTTCTGTGTCATCATAAGGTCAGTCTCATGAAGAAGTTTCCTGAACCTCTTGGATATCCTAAACCAGTTTCATGACACATAAACCACCACTGTCTCTAGTTTTGATAAACAACATGCAGACCCAGAAACAGGCATACACCTTATATAATGTTGCGTGAGCTCAATTCTGGCAGTTTTTCAGATAGAATAACCTAAAAGACACTATGCTCTTGTTTGGCATTTCAAGGCTTACTGACCAAGTGATCAAGCTGGTTTTCTTGATTTCATGCTCTTTTCTTCTATAGCTGAGTGATTCAACTTTACTGAGCTTTTTGTACTTTTGACTTTTTGCCTTCTCTAAAAGTTATGACCAACCTAGACAGTATATTCAAAAGCAGAGACATTACTTTGCCAACTAAGGTCCGTCTAGTCAAGGCTATGGTTTTTCCTGTGGTCATGTATGGATGTGAGAGTTGGACTGTGAAGAAGGCTGAGTGCAGAAGAATTGATGCTTTTGAACTGTGGTGTTGGAGAAGACTCTTGAGAGTCCCTTGGACTGCAAGGAGATCTAACCAGTCCATTCTGAAGGAGATCAACCCTGGGATTTCTTTGGAAGGAATGATGCTAAAACTGAAGCTCCAGTACTTTGGCCACCTTATGTCAAGAGTTGACTCATTGGAAAAGACCCTGATGCTGGGAGGGATTGGGGGCAGGAGGAGAAAGGGACGACCGAGGATGGGATGGCTGGATGGCATCATGGACTCAATGGACGTGAGTCTGAGTGAATTTCAGGAGTTGGTGATGGACAGGGAGGCCTGGCGTACTGCGATTCATGGGGTGCAAAGAGTCGGACATGACTGCGCGACTGAACTGAACTGAAATCTCGATAAATATTCATTCACAATTTTAGCAATGAATAGTGATTTTAAGCATTTGACCCACCAATGCCATCCTTACAGAATCAACATATGTTCATTAAAAATCTGTCCTTTCATTCTTTCTTGATTATCAAATAATTTTGAAAATTGCAAGAATATTCACTTTCAGGGCTTTTTAATGTGTATTTTTATGAACTATCTCAATTCCTTTGAGGAATGGACTGTAAAAACAAAGACATCAATAATCTAGTTATTTCCTAGCATACTTATATACAACAGGAGGCAGCATAAGGAGTGGAACAAGCACAGGACTGATTTTGCAGTTTGCCTTCTTCAGAGAAGATGGCCAAATTCTTGGTTATTGTAACTGTATGCTTTCACTCTCAAGTAAAGATACTTGTTTTTTTCATTCTCAGACATATGATTCCTAGATATGATAGTTTTTAGACAAATTTTACAGAGACAGGTCAACTTACTTTAACAACCCAGGATGGAATTTTACTTTCCTGTTTCTGAACATTCTTTACAGAATCCACATTTCTCATGCTGCAGATTAATTGTATTTTCCATTACTACCCTTAGCAGAAAAAGAAAATAGCTATATATGCCCTTAGCATACTACTTGGAGATCATCACATACTAAATTGTCTTTTAGACTTTGGTTCTTCTGGCCAAATCACATCACTTCTTTTTCTCAGAGGTTTGTTTTTCCAAACTTAATCATCCTCATGGTAGTCCTTTGAACTGTCCAAGTATCCTACATCCTTTTTAGATGAAGTTCCACAACAGCTCACTGGGGCCTAACGGAAGTTTGGAGGGCTCTGTGATAATTTTTTTCTAAGCTAATTAAGTGCTGAATAAGCACTCTGGTAGAAAAAATTAATGCTATTTAAATTTCAAATGAATTCTTATGGAGCAGTGTGGACCTCTTGGCAACACTCAAATGCTGGTCCTCAAATTTTCTACTGATAGATCATTCAACAACAAATAAACTGAAAATTTGTCTAAAGGATGAATATGACACTTTGGAATGACAAACTCATAGTGACCTCATTATTAAGAAAAAGTCTCATTTTAAGAATGATGGGAACCAAAGGAAGGTCTAAAAAATAATTATCACTTTTCTCCATAAAACTAACTTCAAACTACATAAATGTCAGCATGTTCATGAGGACTTTCCTAATCCTATAGCCCCTCCTTTGATCAACGTGGTTCAATTTTTCTCTCTGCCACAGTATTTTATTACATAGTTTTAGATGTTAATTTACGAAAGCTTGCCTTCCCTCTTTTTTCAATTTTTCCTCCTAATGCTATCAAAGTTAAATGACTAAACATAGATATGCATACGTTACCGTTTACCTCAAACAAAACATGAACTTTCATATTTACAAATCTTTACATGATTCCTCGGTCTAGATTCTTCTTAAAAGCATAGCTCAAACACCCCTTTTCTTTGGCTTTCTTTGGTGCCCTAGTTTTCAACTCAAAGGTTTAGTTTCTCCCTCATATGTGTTCCTATAACAGTTTATATATATTTATGTTTTATCAATTATTTTGCCTCCACTTAGTCATTTGTGTATCTCTCTTTTCACCACGATGCAATCTTTAAGGACAACACCATATTTTTTTTTAATAATTATATTGGAAATAAATATTCAAGAAACTGAAGTTTTAAGTCTTTTAAGCTGTAAACGTCTTGAGGGGAAATTATTGAATGTGATTCCCCATAGTATTCTATAAATAGCTATTTAATGGGTGGATAAACGACACAGCAATGACTCAACAGATATTCATACACGAAACCAAATAAGCCAGCACAACCACAGATGTCTTCGGGCTTACCGGTCCGTGGCACGTGAGGATGCCATCTTCCATCTTCTCGCACTGGGGGTCACACTCGACACAGATGGAGCCATTCTCAAACTCCCGAAATTCACTGTGAAAACACCAGCAGCATGCGGCAGTGTAAGCAAACAAGCTGTCAACTTAACAAATGAAGTAACATTGCTAAAAGTCCTATTGGCAGAGTAAATTCTAGAGTTTGTTTCTCTATGTGCCAGGAGCATCAGAATCATTTCCCTGTACATTAACGAGTAAGTTCTCCATTAGGAGAAAAGATAAACTGCAGCCAGATGGCTCCTCTTGCCCTCCATTGGGTTCAACGACAGACTCATTCAGGAAACCTCTCTCTTGTGAGAGATACTCCAGCAATCTCAAAAAAAAAAATAAAGAAAGAAAAAAGGAAAAGAAAAAAGAAAGTATTACTCTTTTGATGACACAGCAGAACCATTTCTGCTATTTTAAGTAAGGCTGTGTCTGTTTGTCTCTATATAAAATTTTACTCTTGGCTGAAGCCTTATTTTTTAAACTTTGAAAGAACTATTGTATTTTTCTTGTTGCTAAGTTACATGAATGTTCCCTATCCTTGTCCTTCAAATCCCAAGACTCTTCAATTTATTTTTAGTGAAACTTCAAAAAATGCTTTGATTTCTTTTCCTCTTTCAAAATATCTGCCTTGGAGAATTACAGAAAACATCTTTTCATGGTACATTTTATTTTCTTAGATTATTGATCTAATATCACAACATTCTTTTCAGTTTAGACTCTTTTTGAAGTAATTCTTTATGATATAAAATTAATAAAAAATAGCTTAAGGATAACATTCTAGAACTTTTTAATTAAAATCTAGGATAACGGTCATCCCTTCCCCAAACTTTACATTTTGTGGCTATTTGAATATTAAATGTCACCAATATATAAGTTTTCTAATCAATATCTACTCTAGAATTTTCACGTCAGTAATTGCATATCTATTATGTATACTTCCCAGGTGGTGCTTATGGTAAAGAACCCGTCTGCCAATGCAGAAGACAAGAGATGCAGGTTCAATCCCTTGGCCAGGAAGATTCCTGAAGAAAGAAATGACAACCCACTCTAGTATTCTTGCCTGGAGAATTCTATGAAAAGAGGGGCCTGGTACAGTCGATTGGGTTGTACAAGTTGGACATGACAAGTGACTTAGCACAGTCACAACACTATACAATATGCAAACAACCACACTGTTTCCACTAATGTGTGAGAGGATGAGGCATTGGCTATAAACAATTTAGAATGTCAGCTATGAATCATTAACAAAAATTTGACTAAATATTTATAGTTACTTTATTATTTTGTGCCTTTGTATCATGAGCGACCATTCCAAACTGATAGCACGGAAAATATGGCAATTGGGCATTAACTAGGTAATAAATTCAAATTTATTTTTCCTTAGTATCCATTTTTTTTTCATAGCAAAATATCTCATTTGCTGATAATAAAGCCTTAACAAATGATTGAAATCCACAGGGTGGGCTATATTTTCTGTTGGTTATATTAAGATTACATCTACTTCAAGGTAAAATAATGGTTTGGTTTTCAAAATAAATAGCATGAGTTATGTGTGGATGTATGAGTTATGTGTGGATGTACATATTTACTTACATGGATTTTGCACTCGAAGTGTTAGTTTGTTATGGATTAACTTTTTAAAACATTTCTAGAGTTTAAACTGTCAAATACATAATTTTTTTTAAATTTTGCATGTTTTATCAACATGCTACTGCTAAGTCACTTCAGTCGTGGCCGACTCTGTGCAACCCCATAGACGGCAGCCCACCAGGCTCCCCCATCCCTGGGATTCTCCAGGCAAGAACACTGGAGTGGGTTGCCATTTCCTTCTTCAATGCGTGAAAGTGAAAAGTGAAAGTGAAATCACTCAGTGACTTTATTGAGGAATAAAAAGAGTCCTAGAGATAATCTAGAGGCTTTTTCTTTTATAGACTAGACTTCTACCTGTAGAATCTCTGGCTCTCTTTCTTTCTGTTTTCAAAACAGATTCTCCTTGCAATTTCTTTATTGTCACTGTCCTCATCATTGCATTATTTCTTTGCTGTCTCACAGGGATTCTGCTATAAATTTGCCAGAGATCCTCTTTCACATGAGTCTGATCTAACAAGTCACATTCCATGAAGCATGGGCATTGGTTACTGAACTTTGTGTTTTTGCTTCTAACATTTCTCACAGTTCTGTGTGTGTGCTACTTTAACCAATCCTGTGATCAAGAGCAAAAGCTTTGGAACTGGTTGGTGTTCTCAGCACCAAGATTAATATTTCTGTCTTAAATCTCCTAACTTCTCTAGACTTTATTTCCTAAACATCCTGTTTACTCTTAAAAAGGAAAAAGTGTTTCAATGAGAAATGTAAAAGATGACTCCAAAGAGCTAAGACTGATACCCTTTCTGTTGTTTCTCTGTTGTTCTTCATGTTTCAGAAGCATTTAGCCATGTTGCCAGTTAAGAAAACACATTTAAGATTGCATGGCAACCAGTTTTCTCGCTCATTTTGAATCCTTGTGTATTGTAGTTTGTTGTTGTTGGTATTTAGTCACTAAGTCGTGTCTGACTCATGTCGTGTCTGACTCCTTGAGACTCCATAGCCCACCAGGCTCCTCTGTCTACGGATTTCCTAGGCAACAATACTGGAATGGATTGCCATTTCCTTCTCCAGAGGATCTTCCCCTCCCAGGGGTTGAACCCAAATCTCCTGCATTGGCAGGTGGATGCTTTACCACTGAGTCACCAGGAAAGTCCATATTGGAGTTAAGAACTGCCAAAATAAAATGACTTGTATGATATGGATTTGAATGCTAACAGCCAGGATTACCTGACTTAGTGTTTCCTCCTAAAAAAAATCCTCTTTTTAGAATTTCTTCTTTTATGATAGTCAAGCTATAGGTTCCCTGATTTTGTATTTCATATTTGTATTTATTTTCAGCAGTGTATAAAGTGACTATTCTACTTAACCATTTAATCAGCTCAGATTTATAGACACTAAATGGAAACAAAGATAACTATTTTAGAGGTAGGAATTCTAACAAGACTTTATTATACTTTTTTCTCTTTTGATAATCACAACTATTTTATGATACCAATACTAGTCCCATTTTCCATATTAAAAAAAAAACCCAAGTTTAGAACAATTATTTATCCAAGGATGGCCATTTCAAATAGGAAGTGATTAAGTTAGGATTAAGTCATTTTTCATCAAAGGCTGTCATGTCTGCCAGGCAAAGTTGGAAGAAATTTACCAGTATCATAGATTGGAGGTGGCAAAATCTATCATTGTGTAGGCAAGAATTACATCAGATATTTATAACATAGTTTCATTTATTATATTTTAAACTAATCCATGTGTATTATTTCCTAGGGCTCCATCACTGTGGCAAAAAACATTAAGGACTTTATATTTCTTTAATACATTTGATTTAATGATATGGAAAATGTGGTTTCCCTGGTGGTTCAGAGGGTAAAGAATCTGCCTGCCAATGAAGTAGACCTTGGTTTGATCCCTGTGTCGGGAAGATCCCCTGGAGAAGGAAATGGCAATCCACTCCTGTATTCCTGCCTGGAGAATTCCATGGACAGAGGAGCCCGGCAGGGTACTGTCCATGGAATTGCAAAAGTTGGACACAGCTGAGTGACTAACACACACAAAAGCTTTCAAAACAGTCAGATAATCAATACTGTTTATTGTGTATTTAAGGAACCAGTATTTTTCCTTTGCTTAGCTTTCATTGTCTCATAAAAATGAGACAGAGAGTAGTATAGATAATCTATTTATCCACATTATCAATTTCATATTTCTGACAAGTTCAAAACTGAAACATTTAAGGAAAATAAAATGGCTTCTGGAAAGAAATAGGATGAAAATCAGATGTCCTGATTTCCAGTGTTGGTTTGGTACTTCAACTATATTTTGACATTGGTCAACATTTAATTCTACTATTCTACTTCTCACTATTTGATAAAATGATTTCTAGAATCTATTCCCTCCTTAGAACTGCACATACATATTTAATAAACTTTTATTGTAATAGTATCTTAATAGAATTAAAGTCTATTAGTTCCATTTTAATAGCATCAATTGCTATACACACAGAGAAGCATGATTATCTGAAGTATTTTATGGACAGAAAATATCTTTCTTTCATAATAATATGAACAAGCATGAATACAATTCAATTCAATGAGGCAAGTAGCAAATAATTTACTATTCTTATCAACTTTATGAGTTCATTGTACTCTGCAAAGTTTCAAGTTGAATTTTCCTGATAAAACTATTAAATCCTTTATTTGGATACTGTCTTTATTAAGATATAATTCATATATCTATTGAAAGTGCACAATTCAATGCTATTTTAATATATCCACAGACTTATATAACCATCATCACCATCTCAAACTATTAAATAACTTTTTAAAAGTAGTTTTACATTTAAACTTCTAATTTTAGTATTTTTTCCTAAATTCATGGAGGGAATTGGTCTTGGTCATCTTTCAAAAAGAGACATATCACTATTATTGAGATCCTTTGGTTTTTATCCTTCTAATGTAAAATGCAAAAATACAATGTTATCTGGGATTATGAAAATGGTTGTTAAAATAGGGACAATTTATAAGACAGAAGAAAGACCTTCAAAACTACAGTTTTACAAACCCTTGAAAACCCGTTCAGTGAGCAATATAGGGAAATTTGACTCAGGGACAGTACTAAAATTTTTATTTTAGTACTAAGGAAGGACAACTGTGATGCATGAAATGGTATGTTAGGTTAAAGTGATTTTATGAGTATATGAAATGCCACACAACGAGTTATATACTAGGTTTTATTGTTGTCAATTTGATTGTTGCAGGATTATAGATGGAATTTAAAATATTTGATTTAAAATACAGCTTAGGTTATCTTTAGAAAGTGACAAAGCACTTTCAGAAAACCTTTTCAACTAGAAAATACAAAGGTAATTTCTCTTTAGGGCTTTGTGCTTGTCTGAAACATAGAAATGTGTGTTGTTCCTAATACACAATCAAATAGCCTCACAATCTAAATGGAAAAAAAAAATAAAAGTTATGCAGTCATTCCAGATGAAAATAGGAAAACAAGAGAAAAAAATTGTTGACACATATGAGAGGAAATATTACTTATCACAGTGTCCTTCATAAAGAAAATAGAAACATTTTTCAATTTGGAGAGGTATAAATTTCTATACTCTATTAAGAATTACCCATATTTATATACTTAAAAATATATACACAATAGTCAATATGTCAATATGCATTTTGACCTACCTGTTTGCTCAAAATTATTCCTTCTTAAAACAATTCTTTTTTATGTTTTTTTCTTTATGCCACACAAACTCTCCTTAAACGTCTTGGCCAGCACACATATTCTGAAATTTCACCACTCTATGATCATTTTAATATCTGAACCAATCAATACCTCAAAGTTCATGAGATAAGTTGACATAAGGTGCCTTACCCGTCATAGAGGTTACAAGACTCTATGCATGTCCTCCCCCTGCTGAAGCGACGGCATGACAAGCACTGGTCTGGCCCAGGTCCCCAACACCCATCATTTGAACAGAGATGGTTGCACACCATTCCTTCAGCAGCTGAAAAACACCAAAATCAAAGGGAAATAAAACAGAAGCCTGTGTCCAAACTAAGCATGTTAATATGAATCTTCCTAAGTAAAGCTATTTCTAAAGGAGTCGTGAAAGAGATCTGGGGCAGATGTCTGTCTGCCTATCTAGTCACTATGGCTCACTACCCTCCATATTTCCCTAGTGCAGAGCCCCAGTCACTGTATGTAGATAGCACCATTGCATTTTTCATAATGGTGAACAAATAGCTCTTACCTCTATCAAAATTCTAGGGAGGGAGAGAGACAGAAATTAACATTCCAGTTAAGGTAAGGAACAGAACCGAACATATTTTTCTAAAGCCAACCCTTTGCTCCACTGATACAACAAACAATTTGGCTTCAATTTCATATAAGAAATTCATGCAGAAACAGAACAAATGATATTTATCATAAAATAACAAATATTAAAAGGGGAAAAAGAAATAATTTTGCATTAGTTTGTATTAACTAGAATTTTATGTAAATAGAAATATACAGTATGCCATCTTTTTTTAGGTAATTTCTTTAACTCAGAATACTTACTTTGAGATTTATTCATGTTGCTACATGTATCAATATTTATTCATTTTTATTACTCAGTATATCCCATTGTATGCATATAGTACATTTTTAAACCATTACATAATGCAAGACATTAAGATTGTTTCCCATTTGTGGCTATTAAAAATTTAGCTACTATGAACATCCATGTGCACATTTGTTTGCACATATACTTTCACTTTATTTATTTATTCATTTTTGGAATGAAATGGGTGGATAATATGGTAGGCAGAGGGTTAATTTTTTTTAAAGAAACTATCAGATTATTTTTTAAAATATTGTAGCATTTTACATTACCCATACCAATAAATTCAACTTGTGAACTGAAGTTTCCTCACATCTTTACCAATACTTGGTATAGCTAGCCTGTTTAATTTTAGTCTTCCTAATATGTAGTGGAATCTCATTATGGATTTAATTCACATTTTCTAGATGATTAAAGATATTGAGCATCTTTTAATGTGCTTACTTGCTATCTTGTTTGATGAAGTGGCACTAAATTTTCTGCTCATTTTATATTGAATTGATTGTTTTCTTACTATTGAGCATCCAGAGTTCTTTATAGATTTTGCAAATGTTTTCTCCCTGTCTTGGTCTTAACTTTTTATTTACTTATCATTCTTTCGAAAAGTACATATTTTAAAATAATGGTGAAGTGCAACTTATCAATTTTATCTTTTATAAATTGTACTTTGGGCATTATATCTAAAATTTTTTCTCTAAACCAAAGTAACAAAAATTTTGTTCAATATTTCCTTTTAGAAGTTTGATGGGTTTTTGTCCATATAGCCCATTTATAGTTAGTTTGCATATTATTCCGCATTAGTCAGAATTCTGAAGAAAAACAGAATAGGTATATTCATATCTGTATCTACATATTTTATACACTTTGATACAAGACATTGTTTCACACAGTTATAGAGGCTGTGAAGTCTGTCTGCTGTTTATAAGTTGAAGACCCAGTCAGTTCAGTTCAGTCGCTCAGTCATGTCTGACTCTTTGAGATCCTATGGGCTGCAGCACGCCAGGCTTTCCTGTCCATTACCAATTCCCAGAGCTTGCTCAAACTCATGTCCATCGAGTTGGTGATGCCATTGAACCTCTCATCTTCTGTCATCCCCTTCTCCTCCTGCCTTCAATCTTTCCTAGCATCAGAGTCTTTCCCAGTGAGTCAGTTCTTCACATCAGGTAGCCAAAACATTGGAGTTTTAGCTTCAGCATCAGTTCTTCCAATGAAAATTCAGGACTGATTTCTGTTAGGATTGACTGGTTGGATCTCCCTGCAGTCCAAAGGACTCTCAAGAGTCTTCTCCAATATTACAGTTTAAAAGCATAAATTCCTCAGCACTCAGCTTTCCTTATGGTCCAACTCTCACATCCATACATAACCACTGGAAAAACCACACCTTTGACTAGATGGACCTCTGTCGGCAAAGTAATGTCTCTACTTTTTAATACGCTGTCTAGGTTGGTCATAGCTTTTCTTTCAAAGAGCAAGTGTCTTTTAATTTCACGGCTATAGTCACCATCTGCAGTGATTTTGGAGCCCAAGAAAATAAAATCTGTCACTGTTTCCATTGTTTCCCCATCTTTTTGCCATGAGGTGATGGGACCACATGCCATGATCTCAGTTTTTTGAATGTTGAGTTTTAACCCAGTTTTTCACTCTCCTCTTTCACTCTTATCAAGAGGCTCTGAAGACCCCGAAAAGCCTACAATACAGTTTTAGTCTGAGCTTGAGAACCAGAAGCACAGCTATTTTAAGTCCCAGTCTAAGGGCAGAGGAAGACTAATGCAGCAGTTCAGGAGTCAGGCAGAAAGACTACGTATGTCCTTTTTAGTCTTCAATGAATTAGAATACACCTATCCACTTCATTTCACTCAGTCCACCAATTCAAATATTAATCTCATCCAGAAACACTCTTCCAAACACATCCACAAATAATGTTTAACTAAATACTTGGGGAAACCATGACTCAGTCAAGTTGACACATAAAATTCACCAACACAGATACTATCTTTTTCTTTTGTTGGCATGTAGATGTTCAATTTTTCCAGTACCATTTATTGAAAATGCAATCCCTTTTCCAGTAAATTATCTTTGTATATTTGTTTAAAATCAGTGTCTTCATACTTGTAGGTCTATTCATATTTCTTGACTTTTCTATTGATCTATTGATCTATGTCTATTGATCTATCTCTCAGGGTGTATTTTCTCACCTTTAATATATATGTCTTTATGATTGAAGTCTATGTACTGTAGGCAGCATACAGTTGGGTATTGCCTTTTTAATCTGATCTGACAACCTCTCCTTTAATTAGGGTTGTTGTTGTTGTTCAGTTGCTAAGTTGTGTCCAACTCTTTGAAACTCCATGAACTGCAGCACATCAGGTTTCCCTGTCCTTCATTATCTCCTGGATTCCACTCAAACTCATGTCTGTTGAGTCAGTGATGCCATCCAAGAATTTCATCCTCTGTTGTCCTCTCCTCCTCTCACCCTCAATCTTCCCCAGCATCAGAGTCTTTCCCAATGAGTCAGCTCTTAGGGTATGTAACAAATTACCTTTACTATGATCATTGTAGTTAAAAATCATCGATTTTACTATTTATCCAAACTATCCTCTTTCCGTTTTTTCTCTTTTTCATGACATATTTTGGAAAATCAAATTGTTTATTCTTTCATTTTATTTCTTTTGCTTTTGGCTTCTGAGCTACATAAATTTTAATTTGCTATTTTAATGATATAGTTTGTGTTTTCAGTAGACATTAAAATAATTTTAAAAGAATCTGAAGAAACAGTGACTATACACAGTGTTTTCTTGAAACTTAAAGGAATGTTGTTCTCATAATATTAACTATTAGAGCTAAACAGAAAGTTTGTGGACTTCACTTAACTGATTCCATGTCTTAAAATAGCATATGTTGTAACTATTCTTCTCTTCTTTTGGGGAAATTATTCAAAAATTGAACAATTTGATATTTTACTCAGGAAAGGCTGACAGTTTAGCTGTTATACTGATTTTAACAAATAGCAAGAGGTCTCTCCTTCTGATTCATTTATAATGCAGAGAAAGAGGGCTCTTTCACCGTATAAAATAAATGTCTGTAGAAAGGAAATCTTATCATAAGTTTCATATCACTGATCCTAGATGTACAAGTAACTTCCCATTAATTTATAAAGGCGTAAGGAATAAGAAAGAGAGTTCAATCAAGCTGACTGAATATAAATGTGTAAAATCAAATTTTATACAACACATGAAGATGAGAAAGGAGTAAAAGATCAGAGGTACTAAAATATTATGATCTAATGCCCATTTTATAAGCATTGAGACATTTTAAGGTTACTGATAGAGTGTTTCATATTCTGACACATACATACATTTATATACAAATTTTGTATGTACTTGCTTATGGTATAAACATAATTATCAGAAGAAACCTTAAGAAAAAAAAAACAATAGCTATATTATAAAAGCAACTTGTAAAGATAGGCAGATTATATTCAAAATCATACTGCAGAGCATCATGAATCTCTCCCTTTCCTATCCTTGTAGAAAACATAATCAATGTCCACATTCTTCGTATATCAACTTCTGTCCAAGGCCTTAAATATGCTTTCAGTTTCTTCCTTTAGGATGTTTATAAAACCATCAGTACACCTTTGTGCTGCCCATTTCATGATAGTCCATCAATTCCTTGATCTATTTATTTCACCTATTCACATTAATTTTGGGGGGCTTGAAAAAATTACTCTCATTCTTGTCCCTTCTCCTTTGATTTTCTGTTCTTTCCTTGACATTAGTTGAAGAAGAGAGTATTAGCATCCTACCTTCTTTTCTTTACCTACTACTTTTCTTAGTCTGTATTCAGATGCTCAATTTCAGAGCAGCTTTGAATCTGAGAAACAGTATCTATTGGAGGAAAGCAATAATAATTAGGAAATCATAATAATTACTTTCTTCTCAGACTCTTTCCAAAAGTCACTCTGCTGAGTGAAACCTTGAGAAACATCTCCACAAAGCACAGAACCAAAGACCAAGGAAACTACTTTGAAATTCTTAAGAGAAAAGAAGTTTTCAATCAGTACCAAGAATTCAACAGCCCTCTGACCCTCCAGGGTGATAGTCCCAAAGGAAGGCATAAAAGGCCTATTTGGTGGCTTGCAGTTAGCAATGTAGCCATTAGGCAACCTTTAACTTCTATGTTTTTGGAAGCTGCAAAAATGTTTTTTCCATTATATCATCTGATTTGTATCTGTCTATTAAAATATTGGAAAGATAATAATGTGCTTATTATTTTGACCTTTACAGAGAATATTGAACTTGCTTTCATTAACCTAGAGTCAAGCTTAAATAATGGATCTTGCTATGTGTTGCATGTGTGAAAGTAAATGGATTAGCTCAAAACACTGAAATGAAGTACCTGTCTGCAAGCACAAAGGCAGAAATAGTATCTTCTTTTTCACTGTACAAGACCACCTACATATGCTGTTTACACTACCCACCATATGTAGAGGCATGGGTTTGACTTGGAATGTCTTTGGGCAGATACCATTAATTTTATTTTTATAAAAGCTGAAAAAGATGATTTAGTTGTCACAGTTCAGTTTTTTTCTGATTGGATCAACATAGATCAAATCCTAACTCTATGACTAGCCATGCAGCCTTGGGCAATTATTTACATATTATTTATCTGTAAGTAAATAATAACATCTATCTCTCTGGGTAATGATGAAGATTAGATATTATATTACTAAATATATACTATATATTATAGTATATAATGCAGAGTTTTTTATTTATCTATGCCCTCAGTAAATGTCCTTAAGAGAAATGTGGAAACATACAAATATACCCATGTGTTTACTTTGAGAAGTATTTGTTGAGAAACTTCTTAGTTTATGCTGGACACTGCTCAGAAATGGGGGTATGAAGGACATATGAAATAGCATACATATTGTGTTATGTAGTGCTTACAGCCTAGTTAAGAAGATAGCACTAG